>OX103948.1:16389432-16723307 GCA_944470405.2 Schistosoma mattheei | reverse complement strand
TCTTGAAAAACTCGTTATATCAAATTGGAGATGGGCAGTTTTTCGTTGAACCGACGCATTTCATTATATTTTGTAATTGGATACATTTCATCAATAAAATGGATACTTTTGAAGTAATACTACATCCGATTATGCAAACTCGAATGAAAAACTGTGGAATATGTTTAATATGGAAAAAAGATATAACACAACACAGGAGTGACCACGCCTGCAAGGCCGACCCATGCTACCCGATGAATTTGAATTTTGAACGAACCCACTTGTTCTTCCCGCCTTCTCCATCGTTGAGTTTTCCCTCGCGCTAAATGTTGAATATCTATTTCTTCAATTGTCTCGTATTCAGCTTTGAGGATCGTGTGGTCAGGGTCCAACACCACTATACTACTCTCCCACCAGAATCAACGTAGCATTGGTTCGATACCAAATAGAGTGGGATTGTTTTGTACAGGAGGTTACTATGAATAATAAGAATCCTCTGGGTATTGATAAGAAATTCGAACGCTTCACTTATTTCTGAGGTTTATGCTGATGATGTCGTTCAGAAGAACGATGAAAGCTCCACGACCATCCAGCTCAGATAACAAAATATCACCAAAATCTTCACCTAAATTTTCATTTCAGGCGTGTTAGACAATGAAACACATTTTAGAGTTACTACATGTGGTTCCCGATCAGTTGCTTGATTTGTCTTTCAGCTTATCAATGCCCGGAGGATTCTTATTATTCATAGTAACCTCCTGTACAAAACAATCCCACTCATTTGGTATCGAACCAATGCTACGTTGATTCTGGTGGGAGAGTAGTATAGTGGTGTTGGACCCTGACCACACGATCCTCAAAGCTGAATACGAGACAATTGAAGAAATAGATATTCAACATTTAGCGCGAGGGAAAACTCAACGATGGAGAAGGCGGGAAGAACAAGTGGGTTCGTTCAAAATTCAAATTCATCGGGTAGCATGGGTCGGCCTTGCAGGCGTGATCACTCTTGAGCGTTGTGTTATATCTTTTATTCATAACGAATATATCGTTATATATCTAGCTTACGCCTGTTCTTCATCATGTATTTGTTATTGTTACGAAGTAATGTGTTGATGTTGAGATCGATGTGACTTACACTTATGATATTATAGATTAAGCGGTTTCATCATGATAAATCTACAGTTTTAGGATGAGGTCCATATTATAGCAGTACTTATATCGAAATAAACCATAGTTGTAGCAGGTGTCATCTTTGGCTCTATATTTAGATAATGGACGCGTCTAAATACCTATCGGTTAGTGTTACTAGCAGAATGATCATGTTACTTGAAATATAGTTCAGGCATATAGAACCGTAAAATCTGTAAATTGAGCAACACGTATTTCATAATAAACGTTCAAGCTGAACCAATCAACTAATCGCTAAATGGGATTAATCAGCTGCCTAAGGTGATTTTTATAGATTTCATCAAAGAACTTTTTAAGATTTATCACTTCGGACTTAATGGTGAGCTCCTGATGTTTGGAATTACAGTTTCCGTACAACAATGGATAAGCCGCTTCCTCTGGGGTCGAAGACATGGGATGATCGTAAATAGGACACTACTGGTATTGGTTTGTGGATTGTCAAGTTTTTGACTGAGATCATGGATCGATTAATGTTAGATAACCATTAAAAACCTGGAAGCACTGGATGGGCGTTTCGTTTTAGCATGGGATCTCTCATCAGTGAGCATCGACGATTCGACACCAAAGGAATTAGAACTAAGGGCCTTCAGTCTAGCGCGGGACGCTTAAACTCTAGACCATTGAGACAGCATCAAACGTTGTTGATGTCCAACTTCGACCAATCGACGTAATTGTGCGCCCATCTTCCATTGTCTGAGGTAGATATTTGTCTATATCTAACATGGATGAGCTCCAATGATTACGACTTCTCGCTAGAAATTCGATAATTCCCTCACGAAGCTACTCATTATTGAGACGTTGTATGGATTGAAGCCAGTCAAAGTGGTGTATCTTATGGTACATTCTTAGATCCCCTACTTTTTCTTGTCTACATAAATGAATTATCGCGACTGTTTTAGAAATCGACATTTTTATCCTCAGATGGTGTCACAATCTGAGGAATAGTAGGTAGTTAGGCTGATCATATTGATCTTCAAGCTGACATAGACTAGTTAGTTAAATGGCTTCAAAGTTGGATCTTGGAAATGAATTCTAGAAAAAGCGTGGTAATGCACATGGACACGGCAATAGTTATAATATACTATCATAGGTAGATCGCTTTCATGCATGTGTAGCGTGGCGTCGAGTCGAAATTGACTATGAACACCGCTACAAAAAAGACGTGCCAAGGAAATCAGAAGGCGAAGGTTGAACGTAACCAGATTTATTCGGTTGGCGATCTCGTGGTATCGAATGAATACCGAGATTGTGCAAAGAACGGTACAAGCGAAGGCAAGAGAACGGAGTACGTGCAAACAGTACCAAACACCGCGGAACAATGATGGAAGCACAAAATGGCTATAATTAGCACAGTTAAACAAAAGCACATTAAAACAAACACTGGCACAGTTGGTTATGATAATAATTGTTTTATTAAACCAGTCGTGTTCTCTTGATAAATGTGAGTCACTACACACGAAAGAACACAAAGGCTTAGGGGTAACAGTATGTCACGACCTAAAAATAACTGTGTATTACAAAGTAGCAGCCGCCAAAGGTTTTCGAACGTCACTTAATCGAACATTCAAGCGCTTTGACGAGGGGATATTACTGATTTTATACCCAATTTTTGTTAGACCATAGATGAAGCTCTGCGTTCAAGTAGCCAGTTCATGTCATGCTAACACACTCGGGTGTGTTCAACGTTAGTTAAGGTCTTATCCCAACTCCCTTACATTGATCACATAATGCACAAAAATAACTTTGGCTTGTCAAATCGTAGAACGTCAAGTGACATGATATCGGGATTCTGTATTTAAAGAAATGATTTGGATATTAGTACGTCCTATAATTTTGCTTCCTCCATAACTACTCATCTCCGAGGCGATATAAAGATGGTTCAAAGACTGATCGATTAAACTCAGAAAAGGAGTTCCGTTATTCTGATTGAGTAGACAGTGACTCGAAGGTCCGCCTCGAACAAGTGGTGCTAGATCCATCAACGAATATTTTCAATGAGAAACTGAATCTTCACTTGAAAGCAAGGTGGAAGGATTTACACAGATCCACTGGCCTTCTATAATTGTTACTAAATACTCAGCCACAATTATATCGCCTCTAACGTCTTTCCTGAACATATTCTAGAATTCAAGTCGTTTAGTCTTTGAAAGTATGTCCAACACTCCAGTCACAGACTTCATCGCAAAGCCGATATAGTAACAAGAAGTTTCCAAGTTGATTTATCAAGTAAAAACACCCGAAACTGCACATTTTAATGCAGATAGGACTAGATTAACATAGGTGGACATCAGTTTGTAGCGTGGCGTCGAGCTGAGGTTAACTATGAACACCGCTACAAAGAAGCACGTGCCAGATAAATCAGAAGCCAAATATCAGAAGGCAGTTAATGGACCAAGTCGAGGTGTATATTTGCTGGCGATCTCGTGGCATCGAAAGGATACCGAGATCGTGCCAGGATACAACCTTGGTTACAAAAGGTAACCGAAGTGTAAGTAAAAGAATGGAAGCACAAAATAGCTGCCATTAGCACAGTCAAACAAAAGCACGTTAAAACAAACACTGGTACAGTTGGTTATAGTAATAATTGCTTTTATTAAACCAGTCGTGTTCTCGTGATAAATGTGAGTCACTACAGGAGCCCCCCGCTAGAAATGGTTTACACTTTCGATAAATAGCGGTTTGAGTCGTGGGACTGATCGGCTGACGAGCGATTGTATGACGGAAGAATTGGCGAACAGGAAAGCGATCGCTGATCGTCGAGTTGCCAACGTAGGTCGTTTTCGGAGAACGGTACCAGGAGCGATGTGTTGTATTTATTGTTTGAGTTGGCACGCTACACGAGAGTGGTTTGTATCCAGAATCTGAAGAGGGCGTTCGTAGGGAATGCGGACCAGAAAGGCTGCAAACGAAGGACGAAACCACGTTGAGCCAAAAGACCAGAAGCGACCATAACGACCATGTTCGAGACCAAGCGTATGCCAAGCATTCGAAACCAAAATATCGACTGAGTGCGTTGACAAGAGCATGGGTGGCCAGTCCAGCTTTCGCCAAAGTTGACTGAAGTCGACGGAACCAAACGGAGATGGTCGAAGGCGTGGGCTCAGGAAACAAAAAGAAAATCAAAAAAGAGAAGAGTGTAGCATGCGTGTAGTATAGGAATAATCTTACACCGTATCGTTTGTTAACTGTGCGGTTAGTCGCGGAAGCGTACGGGTAAACGTACTCGGCGACCGGAACGTGAGACGGTAGTCTCGTTCGCGTCGCGTGAGCCTTCAATCTCATCCGAAGTCAAGCAGGCGTGGTCTGCTGATCTGGACGTGAGACTGTCGTTTCGTCCGTAGACGGTGCAGATGACGCGTGCTGTTGACTGGGACGTGAGAGTGAGGTCTCAGGTGTATCTAGCGTGGGACCTGAAGATGGTTTGAGGATCCCGCTAGTAGGTTTGATAGGTCTAACATTGAATCTCAGGTTATCAGATAGGGCACTTTCATCGACGTGTGCTGGTTTGAGACGATCAATGCTGACGATCTCGACGCGGCCATGTCGATCAACCTTGAAGGTCTTTTCGTGACGAGCGATCACGTGAAAAGGGCCTTCGTAAGGTTGTTGCAAAACATGTGAACATGTGAACAGGTAGATAACTCGAGAGAGAGAGCGACCTGTCGATGTTGTATTCGAGTTGACACCGGAGACAGCGTTCGCATAAATGCAGACAGTCGATGGACGTAGTCTGATTTACCGAAATTAGGTCTGCTCCGTGGTGTGAAGAATTCTCCGGGCAGACGCAATGTCGTGCCGAATACCAGTTCAGCGGCGGAACATTGTATATCTGCCTTCAGGCTCGTTTGAATACCTTAGAGAACGAGCGATAAGGTTTCGTGCCAGTTGCCGTTTTCGTGTGCTCGCATAGCACTTTTAAGTTGGCAGTGAAACCGTTTACTTAACCATTTGGTGCTGGGTGGTAGACAGATATGCTCATGCGTATGCATTCCGTACCAAGCAGCCGGGTCAGCGAGGAGAATAGTTAATAGGGGAAAATTTCTCGAATAAAGCGTGGAATTCATCGTCAAGGATTCGGTACACGTACATGTGAGTCTATTATATTAATACTATTCTTATCGTTATCCGTCATGTCGAGTATATTATATATTAAAAAATATGAAAATATACGACAGACGTGGATAGATAAATCATAGACTCACCGAATTGGCTTCTTTGGAAGATTTGATCAGAAGTTGAGGCGTGTTCCAAAATTTTGGGATCACCAATTGTAGCGTGGCGTCGAGTTGAGGTTAACTATGAACACCGCTACAAAGAAGCACGTGCCAGATAAATCAGAAGGCGAGGGTTGGACGTAACCAAATAGATCCATAAAATCTCCGAGAAGCCAAATATCAGAAGGCAGTTAATGGACCAAGTCGAGGTGTATATTTGCTGGCGATCTCGTGGCATCGAAAGGATACCGAGATCGTGCCAGGATACAACCTTGGTTACAAAAGGTAACCGAATTCGCGCGAAGTTACAATCGAAGTGTAAGTAAAAGAATGGAAGCACAAAATAGCTGCCATTAGCACAGTCAAACAAAAGCACGTTAAAACAAACACTGGTACAGTTGGTTATAGTAATAATTGCTTTTATTAAACCAGTCGTGTTCTCGTGATAAATGTGAGTCACTACAAGTTCATACAAAAATACCACAATAGTGCATATGATGTAAACATTATTTTTTCTGTAAAATAGCACTACTGAAGAACTCCAAGATGGTTTTCTCACAACAACTCAAATACCAGTTAGCTGTTTGTGGACAATATTAATATCTGTGTCCGTATTTGTGTCAATTAACATTAGAACCACAATCGAAAGAATTCTGGGATAATGTAGCATGAATCTTTGGATAAAATAAAAAGTGTAACTAGTCTTCTGGATAAATTTGACTTTGTAACTACTTTGATCACTACACAACAAAAACGTTTTCACAGAAATTCACTGGCAAGAGCCGATTTAAAGAACAAAGAGCAAACACCACTACCTGAGCCAGTCCACGGCTTGTGAATCGTAAAGATTGAACCTACAGAAAATATAAGAATAACTGACAATAACTATGAGTTAATCAACTAACAACGCATTGGATTTTTATTGCATCTATCCACTGAATGTACAATTTATAGACATACTGACCTAATGTGATGAAAGATATCCATCATCATTCACTTCAGAATGTAAGTTTATTAAAATGAATTTTCCAAAGTATGGGATGTGTAGTTACATCGTCATGGATAACAACCCTTTAAAATGCTTCTTTTACCCACTAGACAAACGAAATGCTTTGTTCGATGAGCTGTTTATTCTAAGATGTGAACCGTCAATGTTATGTAAATATAGCTTAATAAAGACCAGGAGTTTGAGCGAAACAGGAAGAATGGAGAAGAAATGAACCAGTCAACTTAATCTTTCATTGTATAGATATTGAATTTTGGTTACTCAACCTTCCTTCTAGTCAAGGTCACTGGTTTCATATATGCTACACCACGTTGCCTAACGGGTTGTAGGGTGGATATGTCATTAGTGTGTTTTAAAGTTACTACCATTTTGAAATTACTCTCTTAACTAGTAGTAAATAATTAATTCCCGTTAGCTTGATGAATATGAATCTTAAGACACCTCGTCGTCACTGTTTTTGACACCCATTAAAGGCAATGATGCCTATTGTCATCACGTATCCATTGCGTAAGAAGATTTACATATAGAGTATAAAATATTAAGTCCACTATTCATTCAGAATACATAGAGATGCAAGTACTCAGCGCCAGTGATACAATCAGCGGGAAAAGAATTCGACATGAATCATTAATGATTCATATCGAAGTTCTCATCCCTTGTTTTAAAATCTGCTTCTCCACTTCTCATAAATCGTCAGCATCTTGATTTGTGGTCATCACATCAATTAGCCATTAGAAGGGAAAAGGGTTACCGGCTATTTGCTGCTCACTATAGTGGTTTTAAAGCCCACGATAATTTTGATTGTAAAGTGTAAGGAATAAATATGCAGTTATAGAGAAAGATAATAAAAAGTTGTAGGGGTTTAAATAGATCCTCAGAATGATATGCGTTCTTGATCCCATGGTTTTATGCTTTTCTCTTTTCGAAAATTTAGCATCACTAGTCTCACTAGTAATATATTGTGGTCGTTTTTCCTACATAATTGACTATGAGCAGATTTTCTCAGCTTGCTGGGTCTTCTGATCTACAAAAACAATCGCTGGATGTAAAATCAACCTCGGAACTCTATCCGAGGGACGAAAACAATTCAAATTCAATTAAAAATCCAAGGATAGAAAATCTCGTGCTTCAAAGCGTTCGACAGAGTCCATTCAGTCGCGTTCCACTGATACTGCTTTAAAAAGTAGGTTTGATTTTTAATTCTGTGTCTCATTTCAAAGATTTCATCAATACATCTTTGTATAACAATTGGTCAGGTGTTTTTAAACAGTTTGTGTGTTAACTTTTTATTTATTTATTTGAACGCAAACGTTGATACAAGGGAGCATCAAATTTATATGTGCCACACAATAACAATGACGGCAGTTGTAGTTGTCATTGATTTGTATGGGGGTTGTGATACTGCCCGGGTGCCCAGACCGAAACAAGTGGTTTTCTTAGGGGCCTCTACCCGAGCCTTTGGCCTGAAGGTCTAACCCACAAGGCAGTGTGGCAGCGTAAGGAGTTGCACTCCCATGGTAGCTAGTGACCGACAGTAGGTTCATATGCCATTTGTTCCTCCATGATACTGGAGCTCATGTGCATCATTGACTTGGAATCCTGGTCTTTCAACTCTACTAGGTGGGTCCTCCATATCCACCAACCCGTTTAGGGTGCCGGACATTCGCATTTCGTTCTCTCAATTTCGTAAGCAACACTCCTGATGAAGGAAGACGGAGTAGGACTTCCCTGATAGTGGCTGTATATGTGTGGTCATGTAAGAGCATTTGGAGAGGGAGAACTAACTCTCCTTCCTCGACTGTACCAGGGTATTTGGGGGTGAATGTTAACTAAAACTAAAACATAAAGTAAACGCATTGTGACAACTTATATATAGATTTAACCTCTGAATCTATTTCATTTTTAAAATATGATTGTTCTATTTTTTATGGATGTTAAGTGAACATAAAATAATCATATTTTAACTTCGAAGTGGATTCAGAGTGGTTAAGTCTATATATCTTATCTCAGTGAGTTTTTTTTCGTCTACGTATAACCTATTGTGTTGATGATTAAAAGGAACAATTTTTTTCATGCACTTATTTCTCATCTAGAACTCAAATGAGAATGATAAAATTCCCAGATACATTAGGATCATATTTCGCGCACTATCCTGTGTTCCATGCAATATGATAAGGCTGCATAATTCTGCGGAAATATGTCTCTTTAATAATTTATTAAATATCCATTAAAAGACTACCAATTACTTTTAATAACAGCTGGAATGTAGTTTAAATTAGAAGGGTGTTGAGAAAGATTTTATCGGGATTTTGAGGCTCATGTATACAATTAGTTTGATATTGGGCTCTGGACCATCTACTTCTACTAACTCAATTCAATCACCAGACTTCTACCTTCAGCCTTTCATTTTGATGAGAATAGCCCCTACCACGCTCAGACACAGTAGGTCTTTTCTGGAAGAGGTTATGAAGGTGCGGTCGTGAAATAGCGTTCTGAGTGGACAGCGGTTTGTTTATTCCATCGGGTGTACCAGAACATGTAATTCGAATTGAATTAAACTTGCTAACCAGGTGTAACTTTGTTTATTGAGGTTCTAGCTAAATTCACTGTATGTAATGGTCAAAAATGGTAGCAAGTAGTAACTTGTTCAGAGATGGATAGCGAGAAATTACACTTGGGCAAATGCCACTTTTAAACTCACTAATTTAAAACATAGTCTAGTAATCTATAGATTGCTTCACTATTTATGTGTATTTATTGTTTATAACCTACTCATTCTGAGTGTAGATTTAATGTTTCTCAGTACATGGCCATTTTCCCAAGTGACTTTTCACCATTACTTACTATACTATTATTTATGGAGTTCTAGATAAAGATTGTTTTTAGTTAACAGTCGAATTTCACTCGTAATTTATCTTTAGTATTTCGTGTTTGATTTGTTTCATTCATCCAAAGTTGACGCAAAACCTACACTGAGTACTGTTACCCTTGAGAGCTGTAGAGATATACAAGAAAATTTAAAAGGTAAACACGAAAACTTGTAATTTTTTGTCACGTTAGTTTTGTCGTCACATCCTGACCCAGGTTCGAAACACTCTCTACGTACTCCAGTTTAAGGAACCGGGTAGTATCATACGTGGAGTATGACTCATACCCGAGTGTTTGGTGAGTTAATTATATATACTACTGATACGGTTATTATTTCTATTTTGTCTTGATGATTTCATGCCGCTGTGTTAATGTGAGGCATACAGACATGAACTGACGGTACCCGTGTGCGCCAGGTTCTGAGTTGTATATGACTAACTGACCAATGTAAACCCTCATCAAATTTCTTTTTGTTTTTTAGACGATATCGGTGGTTTGTACATTGAACCGTGTGGATTTCGTAATGTAAGAAATTCGTGTTTCCTTAATGCTTCTCTCCAACTCTTACTCAATATTCCAACTTTATGTTTAACTTTGTATAAATTTCGCGGTATATGCGTTTCTTCAGCTGAATCCGCTTTCCATGCTTCAGGCGTTCAAGGAAAAAAACCCCTTTAACAGATCAATTGTAAGTTTTACCTTCCATTCGTCTAGTTGACCTTTTATTTAAACCTTCACACTTGGTAGTTTTGTACTGATGGTAAAAGAATCTGGACATTATTGTCAGTGTTTACTTTTCAGAAATGTACTAGGATATCGTACTGGAGATCAGAATATTACGTCGAAATATTCATTATTTCTCTGAATCAGATATTTCACTACCATTCATTTTCCCACAGAGATTACTAGTTTTATACTGTGCTTACCGCTACCCAAATGTTTAACTACAAGTTATGCATTGTGTACATCGTGTTTGTTTACATTCTACTTTTGATAGATATTAGGAGGCATTTAGAGACTAGTAGTGTTTTTTGCTATATTACACTATTTTAGTACAATAAGTTAATCATTTTTGATGATATAAAAGTCAAATCAACTTAGAAGACGTTATCTAAGCATTAGTCAATTGGTAGACAGCTTTAAGGGTGATAGTAGTACCTGGTTATCAATTGTATGAATATTTTATGTAAGTGGTGAACAAAACAACGGACTATGAAAATAAGTATTTATGCGATAGGAATTTTTCATTTAACCATTACCACAATAGTGTAGTATAGCAATTTAGGCTGTTGGACATTTATACTGGGATCCAAAGTGATTATAACTGACTGAACCATGTTTTATTTCCGTGTTTTTGTCTTCAGTGACACGACATTCAAATAGTTTGAATGAATGAAAGAGTGGGAACGAAACTATTTTACATTGATTCGTTAAATTTTCTTTGAAGTTCAAAAAGCAGTATGGTCCTAAGGAACTAAACTACCGTCTTTAAAGATCAAAACATTTCTTTAATCGTCAAGTTAATTGACGATTAAATAAAGGTGAGAAATCTCGTAATATTGAAAAAACTAATTTATAAAGTACGTATACATGTACTCACCTTGTGGCACATTTCAAATGTGAATAATTTACAGAATAATGAAGCAGACGAAGGAATGGGTTCAAATTTATGGTTCACTGTCTGAAAGACACGAGCTTAATTGTCAACCTACTGTTCCACTGGTTAAAACCTAAATAATGTGATTGCTAGATCCGTTGATTATTCAACATGTTTGAATCATTTAGTGATTACACGACAGACGCTAAAACTTATACAGACTTTTATTTTATTTATTTTAACACATAGACATTGGTACAAGGAGGCACCAAATACATATGCGCCACACAAATCTCATTCGATATGTGTGAGGGCTGTGATACTGCCCGGGTGCCCAAACCGAAGCAGACTATATGAATAATATATACATATAACTTGTGTGTGTGTGTGTGCTAATTGGGCATTCATTTTCGGCAAATTTAAACATAGGTGATAATTTCTGGGAAAAATACATTTGATCCCCTCATAAAAACAAATGATAAGCTTGATTATAGCAATAATAACGTATCTCCTGGCGTATCTATTCCCATTTCTTGGTTGTGCCGGGATTTAAGAAAAAAAAACCATTCTTGTAATATTTGGTAAAAACAAATAAATCAAAATGTCATATATTTGATAACACATAAATTCCATTGTCAGAAACGAAACGAAACTACTGTACGTTTTTTTGTTCAGTATAACATGAATTATGCGTTTTACATTAATTCAGTGTAAATTTTATTCTTCTTTATTTCCTCTATTTGATTACCTGCTTCGGTTTGGGCACCCGAGAAGGATCACAGCCCTCACACAAATCAAATGAGATTTGTGTGGCGCATATGTATCTGGTGCCCCCTTGTACCAGTATTTATGTGTTCAAATAAATAAACAAATACTATTGTTTGATTATGTTTAGTATTTGTTAACTGATTAACAAATACTAGTTAACATGGTTGATGCCGTGTTTTTTTTCTGAAGAGTAAAGAAAGTCTTCTTCTGATATCAGTTTTTGTCTTTCTTTTTACATTGTACAGTTCTCAATGTTTTTCTGTTTTAAGTGTCAATGTTTCTGCAGATATAACTTAAAGAAATAATAAAGAAATATTTATATTGTTATTATTATCTCCCATAGGTTAGAATTAATTGAAAAACTCAATCCACAAGTAGTGGAGAATGAAACAATACTAAATAATACTTCCCAATGTTGTAATGGTTATGGTAATAAAAATGATAATACTGATAATAATGTCACTCATGCAAACAAAACAAGAGTGGGCAGAAATTCGAATAGTCCTGTTCCCTCGACTTATAAACTGTCACAGTCCAATGGTGTACAACCATTCATGCTAAAACATTTGATTACACCGAACCCAATTTTTGGAAAATTGCTTCATATGAACACAGGTTTTCAAGAAGATGCCGCTGTAAGTATATATAGGATTTATGTAAAGTATTCTTTGTCGTTTGTTTAAAAAAAACTTACGCTTGCCAGTCATTTAGGTTATATAAGGGATTTGTGGTAATTGTTGAGTTTCATAGTTTACATTACGAATAGACTTTCGTTAGACAATTGTTGAAAACTAGCAAGGATTGAACAGCTGTTTCTCCCAAGTACAGGACTCCTCAGCAGTAGGCATCCACGACTGAAACACAGGTTTATGTCCTTGGCTTTGAGTTGCACTTTAGTTGTGTGATGAAGTTCAGTGGCTGTGGCATTCGATTTTCAACCTATAAACCACATGCTCGAACCGTCCTTCATTTAATTAGGTTCAGATAACCAGATGTGTTATGTTCTTCAGTTATGTCCTATTAAATCATTCAGAACTATTTATTTAATTTGATCGGTTTAATTAACTTGCTTCTCCCGCCTGTTGATGATATTCAGAGTGTTTACGTTATAATTGATAGTTTGAATAGGTGGTCAGTTGATTGTATGAAATGTTTCTTTACGTTAGAAATGTTAAGCTTGTTTTTATAATCAGTACTGAGTTTAGCAACAATCATTATTTTGTGGGGATTTTATTCACTGAGTAGTATTTCATGTGATAAGAAATATGGTCCAATTTATTCAACGTTTAAAGATGATAATTTCTATATATTTGTCAGTATGATTAACTTGTTAATACCCTTCTTCTTCTTCTTCTAAATCGCACATTCAAATCTCAATTCTCTTACTTCGGTTTGGACAATGGGGTAATATCACTATGCCTCACATATAGTATGGACTGATGCTCGGATTTTTGAGTATTCAAACATTTTCAATCTAGTGAAAAAATTTCATAGTTATGATTATGATTGTTGCATTTCTTTTCTAGTATTATTTTAATAAATGAGAACATCGAAATTATTATTATTGTTTAGTTCATAAAAAAGCTTTGGAATAACTGCGCTCCAAAGATAGTATGTGTTACACAAAATAAGTTTGTGTGTGGGCCGGGATGCTGCCCGGTCGCACTAATGGAAGTAGTTGATCTTTTATGGGATCATTCCTTAAACCTAAGTCTAATCCACAAGATAATAGAGTAACAGGAGACTTTCTACGGTAGCTGCTGACCGCAAACCGGTTCATACGTCATTCGTTTCTTAGGTATTCTGAAGCCCATGTACATCTTTATTTATTTATTTATTTATTTGAACACATAAATATTGGTACAAGAGAGCGCCAATATATATGCGCCACACAAAACAATGGGAATTCGAAGAGAAGTAGAAAGAGAAAAAAAAAAACTAAGGAACGCAAAAGAAAAAGAGAGTAATGACGAAGAGGTACAATCAGAAGAAATCTTTCAGGTAAGGGAGACACAACCACTTTTTATGAAGAAAGTAAAAGAAGGTTACAGCAGGATCGCCACTGGCTTCTATTCTGAGCCATATCTGATAACGTCTCTAGCCACTGTGTAGCACCATCTCTCGGACCCCAACCAGGGAGTCGTGAAGGACCAACACAAGCCAGTCCTTTGCAGCTTTCTTTCATGCCACGACACCATGTCATGCACTGACCACCTCTCCGCTTCTTCCAACCAGTCCCAGAGTCGGCAAATAATGCACGACGTGGAATTCTCTGGGACGACATTCGGAGAACATGTCCAAGCCACCGAAGTCGGTGTTTCAAGATGGTGACACCAATTGAGTTATCATCTCTGTGCCCGAACACACGATGCCGAACCTCTGCATTACTGACATGGTGTTGCCACTGAATGTCAGCAATCCTTCGGAGACAGCGATGATCGAACACAGAGAGTCGTCTAACGTCCTCAACTCGGAGAGGCCAGGTTTCACAAGCATAGAGCAAAACTGCTCTCACCGACGCGTTGTAGATCCGACCTTTTACAGCCAGACTAACATCACGAAGGCGCCAAAGGTGGCCCAGATTGGCATAAGCCGCTCTGGCTTTCACTATTCGTGCATTGATCTCATCACTCACACCCCCACCAGCACTTATGCAGCTACCCAGATACACGAACTTCTCAACTACGTCTATCTGCTCACCATCCAGGGTGAGTACAGGATTAGAATCCTGCCAGTCTTGTAGAAGTACTTTGCACTTCGAAGGTGCAAAGCACATACCATACCTACGGACACTGATTGCCAACTGATTAAGTGCGGATTGCATGCCTTGGGCATTATCGCACAGTAAGACAATATCGTCCGCATACTCAAGGTCGAGAAGTCTTTCTCCAGGCAACAGATCCACACCACCATTACTTACATTCATCAGAGCTGTTTCCAGAATGTCATCGATGGCAAAGTTGAAGAGGAATGGTGAGATTGGGCAACCCTGCCTAACCCCACTGCTCGAATGGAACAATGGAGAGAGGTGGTTGTATGCCCTCACTCTGCCTGAGGTGTTTTTATATAGGGCTTTTAGGATGTTAATAAACTTCTCAGGCACACCCTTCTTCAATAGACAATCCCAGAGAACAGTCCTGTCCAACGAATCGAAGGCAGCCCTGATGTCAAGAAACACTACGATTGTTGGCCTTTGAAAAGTATGGCGGTGTTCTAACATTTGGCGGAGGGTGAAGATATGATCAATACATCCTCGACCAGAACGAAACCCAGCCTGCTCCTCGCGAGTCAATCTTTCTCGGGTTTTGAACAACCTACGAAGAATGACGGAAGCCAATAGCTTGGACGCAATCGGAAGTAAACTTATCCCCCGATAGTTGTTACAGGAACGACGTGAACCCTTTTTAAAGATAGGGACAACTATCGACTCATTCCATGACGTTGGTACACTCTCTAGTTCCCAAACCTTTGTAAACAACGTCGTCAATTCCTTAGTCAAAAAGTCACCACCATCTTTAAAAAGAGCCGGAGGTAAGTCATCTGGGCCAGGTGATTTGTAACGCTTCAAGAGTTGGAGTTCCTTGCGGACTTCCTCCTCATTTGGTGGATCAGTCGTCACCGGCCATGGAGGGCAGGACAGTCTGACCGATGTTGCCGGAGCAGCAGGCCAGTTGAACTGCCCTTCGAAAAATTCTGCCCATCGTCCAAGACGTCGATGGATGTTAGTGATTGGCATCCCATCATCCTCGCAGATTGTTTCACTCACACCAGACTTCTTGCTGCCAGTGGCTCGGATGAGCTGGAAGAGCTTCCGGTAGTTACCAGATGCAGCTGCTGCTTCCAGCTCATTAGCACGCATCGACCACCAGGCTTCTCGGTCCTTACGCAAGCTTTGCCCAATTTCCTTACGTAACATCCTTCGTTTATGGTCAAACTCACGGTCACCCGGAGTAGACCGACGGGCTTCAATGAGTTGTAAGGAACCAGAAGAAACCCAGTGCTTAAAAGCGGGACGTTTCGCAAACCCACAACTGACTGTTCCCGCCATTTTCATGGCGTCATGCAATTGCAACCAATGCTCATCTATACTTTTCGGTGGAGTGGTAGCTAGCCTAGAGGCTAGCTCGGTTCGATACTTACTTGCAACAGAAGTTGCAACCAGCTTGCTAACATCAATCCGTTGATGGCGTTCACTTCGTTGTCCACTGAAAAGTAAGGCAAGATTGGCGCAGACCAAGGCATGGTCAGAGTCCAGATAGGTACTCCAAAAGGAGCGGCAGTCTTGTACACAACCACGCCAGCGGTAGCTGATCGCGATGTGATCAATCTGAGTCCAGGCTTGAGATGCAGAGGGAGGACGCCAGGTGGCACATCGGCGATGACTGTGCCGAAAGTTAGTGCTAGCCAGAAACAGGTTGTGGTCTGTGCAAAGTTGCAGTAGACGGTCCCCGTTATCTGACCTGCGACCAACGAGTCCCCATCGGCCACCTAAACGACTCTCTTCTGTGCCTAGACGCCCGACCTGAGCATTCAAGTCTCCGGCTAGTACTACAATATCTGTCGAACGCACTTTCTGGAGAAGAACTGATAACTGGTGGTAAAACTCATCCTTGATTGCATCCGGGCTGCAATCTGTCGGGGCATAGGCGGAGATGACGAAAAGACATCGTTTCTCACGCCGATTTCTTCTCACTTTGATGGAACTTTCTAATCTAACAGCACATAACCGACTGTTAATGGGGATCCAATCGACTAGTGCTGCCTCAGCTCTAGCGCTTAGTGCGACACCAACGCCAGCAAGACCAGACGAAGATGCCACAGGGTCCCCGGATAAGCGCACGTAAAACAAGCTTTTCGAAGCGACAGATGGAGATCGAATTTGTAGTACTTCGCCAGAGTCTTGAATACGGGTCTCGGATAGACAACACACGTCGATATTAAGACTTTCCAAAGACATAGCCAGCCCTATCTGTTGTCCGACCTGCATAAATGTGCGAACGTTGAAGGCAGCCAGTTTGAATGGTGCACGTGGTTTCAGAAAATCTGCTTCAGTCCTCGTATTCGGTGGTAACATACAATTTTCAACCGGACAGTGACTCGAGAACGTTTGGATACAGTCGGAATTCCACCAAAGACGAGCCGCTGTATAAGTATAAAAGAGGGTGAATAATGTGGAAAATAATAATAATAATGATAATAATAACAATAATGACAATAATAGTAGTAATAATAATATTAGTATTAATAATGACAATAATTGTAATGATAATAATCTGAATCAATTGTTTGTTTTTCAAAGCGACAAAAGTAATTTCCATAGACATAAAGAGTTCATCATTTGTGTGTGGGCTGTGATACTGCCCGGGTGCCCAAACCGAAGCAGGTGGTTATCTTAGGGGGCCACTCCCCGAGCCTTTGACCTAAAGGTCTAACCCACAAGGCAGTGGAGCATCGTAAGGAGATGCAGTCCCATGGTAGCCGGTGACCAACGATTGGTTCATACGCCATTCGTTCCCGCAGGATACTGGAGCCCATGTGCACCATTGATTTGGAATCCGGTTAAAGCGCCGGACATTCGCTTTTCGTCCTCTCATTTTCGTAAACAACACCCCCGCCACGAGAAGGCAATGAGTAGGACTTCCCTGGCAGAGGCTGTATACGCGTGGCCGTGTGAGAGTATTTCGAGAGGGAGAGCGGACTCTCCCCACTCTCGGCCGTACCAGGGCATTCAGGGGGCCCATGTACATCACTGGTTTGAAATCAGAGTTTTCCGATTCCCTTAGGTCAATCCACTCACCCGGTTCAAATCACCATTCACTTTGGATCCTCTCACTTTTGCAAGCAACATTCCCAGGTCATTAAGGTAGTGAATAGAGACTCTCTAGGAAAGGGTTTCAACTCACAACTATATGAAGGGTTTTTAAGAGGAAGAGTGAATTCTTTCTACTCTCGGCGGTATCAGGGCATTTGGGGACTGATTGATAATAGATTATACTTGTGATATTGTGCGCAACTTCAAGTTTAATTTTTTTGCTTATTTCTTTCACTCAGGAATGCTTGACTTATCTGCTTACACAATTACATGAAGAACTGGGTTGTACAGCGGTAGCTAAGAGTACAGATGTACATCTTTTGAATGATACAGATCAAAGTCAAAATGATTCAGAATGGATAGTTACTGGTCGAGCTGGCAAACACTTTCCAGAAGCTAGAAAAGTTTGTTGTCACTAAAATATTTGGTTATTGTCAATCTTTTTTTATGGATGTATTGATTAGATTAAGACTTATATAAAGTGTGGGACGTTTTCATGAAATGAAGTTGAAGCACTCATATGTTTGTTTTGGCCAATAATTCCCAAAATAATCAAAGTATTGTTCGTTTGTATCTAACAACCTCATATACGTAATAACACTAGTGTAAGCTATAAAAAGTTCGAATGACAAATTACGAAATTTCGTTTCAGTTTTCATGTAAATCATGTGGAGATTTAATGGATTACAGGAGTGTCATGGATTTTCTTAAAAAAACCCTTAAGCTTCTTTATATGGGAGAGAATAGACCATAATCACGAGTTGTTTGGAGTCCCTCAGTGGAATTTATCTTTCTTTTACGCGCTTTCTGAAAGTCGACTGTTTCGTTCCCCAAAAGTTTCTGTAATGGTGACGATATATACAATCTGATTGCTTGAACAGGAATATATGTAAGTGGTTCGAACCTGTGACTTAATGCCTAAAAGTTGAATGCTTTAACCACGGAGCCGCTGTTCTGTGTATTAATTAAATTTGAAATTTTTAACCACATAATTTCATTCCGATGAGTTAATATCATCTCATTCTTACCGTAAAGTTAATACTTGTCAGAAAAGCGTACTTGCAATCTTGAGTGGATAAATTCTCCCTATGAGATTCAAATCCGTTTCAACCAGCTTTAGTCTTTGGGAGTTATATACAACTTATCATAAAGGAAAGTGAAACGATCTTTGTTCGAAATACGAACTTTCTAGGTCTATAAATTAATTCAGGTGTTTAAATTAAATAATTCAAATGACAAAACCTAAAAAATGGAACTTTTTGTATTATTCTTTGCAAATTGAACAAAAGTTAATTCTTCAAAGTATGTACACATCGTTTGTAATATTAATACAACCTTATTGAAATCAAATTACTAACGTAGTTAACCAGTAAGGGCAATTTTGTTATTCTACAGCTGGGAAGTAAAATTTCTTATCTTAATTTATCTTCTTATTTGTTTTTCAATTTTCTATAGATAGAACTTGATGGTGGTCAAAGTCCTATTGCTTCATTATTTTGTGGTACACTTGTAACTCGTTCTAATCTAAGCAAATCAGATAGTAGTTACAATGTTCATAATTATTCAACTGTAAATAGTCATGCCAAAAAATCTGCTATCAAAGAACCATTTTTCATGCTTCATGTACCTATAGACAATCCTCTAGTAAGTATATGTTCATACTCACCATATTCTAGTCAGTTTCTATTAATTATTATCGCTGTTTTCACAGTTTAAATCATTAACCGTTTTTAATTAAGCAACCATTGAGAACTTGGAAGCACTAAATGACTGTTTCGTCCCGGTACGGGACTCCTCAACAATGGATGTCCATGGCCTCGCGCATGAACACAGCCTCTAAACCACTGGTTCGGTATCCAAGTGTGTTAATGTCTAGTTTCAATCAATTCACGATACTGCAAAACTGTCAAGCAGCCTGCCTAAATACCTGGGGGGGGGCTACCTGTTGCTGCCATTTAGATATTTCAACAAGTCTGTTAATCGCGTAACTCATTCAGGTGCGTTTATGAAAAGTTTACTACCTTTCACTGTACAGGTTACAAAAAATTACAATCAGCGACATTGTGATAGCTGGCAGTATGCATTCAAAGGACTGAACATTATTCAGATGTCGATTCCTGAACTGCTTACATCTAAGTGGTGATCACTGAATATTTATCGCAAGGGTCGATCAAGAAATAAGAAAAGGAAAATTGTTGAAATACTTTGTGCTGAGAATTGTATATTGTACCAAAAATATTATATTGAATAAAGCCATTAATAATAATAATAATAGTAATCACATGCATCAAATAAATTTCCCACACTCGACATAGTATTTTTATGAATTCAACTTCTATGTACTCACTTGAGAGGATCACTAAATTATTGGCTCCACCAGTGATAAATTCACTTTATTTCAATACTGTTGCAATGACCCCGCTTCGGTTTGGGCGCTCGGGCAGTATCCCGGCCCTCACACAAATCGAATGATGAAGTGTGGCGCATATATATTTGGTACATCCTTGTTGTAAGAATGTTTATGTTGTTGAATAGATAATAAATCATTAATGACCTGATTGTCCTGATGCTTATTATTAGCTCATGAAAATTCTTTCTGTTTTCAGCCTGTTCAAATAGATCACAAGAGAGTTTGCCTTATTTTCCTTCTATTGCACGACTCAAATACTCATATGATAATATATAAATATAAATTATAAAACTGTAACGCACCATAATTTAGAAATCATAATTCTGAACTAATCTATAACGCTCCATTTATAATACACATGTTTTATTATGTTGTATCATCATTTGCAAAAAATTTATTTCCACGCACTATGTTGGTTAATTTTGTCACCATGATGTAGTTGCTTTTACTGCTGTGGTCGCTTGACTACAACTTACACACACACACATTTGACCTATAAAACAAACAAATGGTGTATACGTTAACGTGCAAATCATAGTAGAATTCTAAATATAGAGTTGTAGTTTTAGTTAGAAGTGTAGTATGACGTTGAGCTAATCCATAATTAAGAAAACTATCAAGTTTTTTGTACAAACTTCAAGAAATAAATCATTTTTATCGTAAAATACTTGATAGAGATACTTTTATACAGTGTTCAGAATGTGTACAACTGTTACTTTATTTATTTCAGCACAGATATTGGTACAAAGAGGCACCAAATACATATGCGCCACACAAATCTCATTCGATATGTGTGAGGGCTGTGATACTGCCCGGGTACCCAAACCGAAGCACGTGGTTTTCTTAGGGGGCCACACCCTGAGCTTTCGACCTGAAGGTCTGATCCACAAGGCAGTGAAGCATCGTCAGGAGATACAGCCCCGTGGAAGCCGGTGACCAACAATTGGTTCATACGCCATTTGTTCCTTCAGGATACTGGAGCCCATGTGCACCATTGGTTTGGAATCCGGTTAAAGCGCCGGACATTCGCTTTTCGTCCTCATTTTTGTAAACAAAACCCCCGCCACGAGAAGGCAGTGAGTGGGACTTCCCTGGCAGAGGCTATATACGCGTGGCCATGTGAGAGCATTTCGAGAGGGAGAGCGGACTCTCGGCCGTATCAGGGCATTTGGGGGCACGACTGTTACGGAAAATACTTCGTGTCATTTAATTTATGGTTAGTAAAAGTGAGATACGATTAACCACTAAGCGTCAATAGATACTAACTAAATAGGAACTAACTACTAATTATTTAATATTTTATTCCCTTTCCTATTGATTGATTTCTTCTCTTAACTCACTGAGTTCACAGTGCTCATAATTATGTTGAATAAAGTATTATCTCTAGTCTGTTTACTCGATATCTTTATGTTTGGTCGTAAATCGTATATTTTGTATAATGTGATCCCTATCTGTGTACTACGTATCGATCGAGTATTTGGTCTAAGACTAGAAAAATTCCTATCAGCGGTCGTGTCGTTGTATTTTAGTAGTATAACCTAGCCAACAGAAAATATTTCTTTACTAATATGGGGTGTGTGTGTGTGGAGATTGTAGTATTTTCAAAATTGAATTCGTGAAGTGATCTTAGCTGGTCTACCATTAAAAGCCTGGAACTACTGGATAGTCGTTTCATACTAAACTTCCTCATAACGTTGTTCTATAATTCCTATATGTGTAATTCTTAAGCAAATTTAATTAATTTAATATTTTCTAGGCACTAATGAATTTCCTATAAAATTATCCATGATCTCAATATAACAAAGCTTTAGAGTGAATATATATATATATATATATATATATATATATATATATATATATATATTCGGATTGTTGAGATTATGTAACAATCTATCTACAATATTAAAATCAGGATACTGATAATAAGGATTTAAAAAAAAGACGAAACTTCCTAAAATCATTAGACTTTTACAAGTTCCGTTATTTCTGCTGTGAATGTCTTTTGACCTATAAAAAACTTTCTGCTCATGCTGGTTGGAAAGTGGCTTCAAGTTTACGCGCTTAGTTTCAGAATCTTTCGAACTCGTACTCTACGATATCATACTTTTATTCCAGCTAACGTTCACCTTAGGATATCGATTGTAGATTTGACATTCCTTTTTTTAAAAAAAAACAGTTTCTTGTACAATCATCCGGTGAAAATAACAAATTTACATGATGTTTCACTTAGCCCTTCTGGTTTGGGTTCCATTCAAATTAGAGTTTGCATTTGCTTAAACTCATAATTAAATCATGTCATCATTATTAATGAATTCAATGAATAGACACTCTATTATGAGAGATCATTTATGATAAAGTATTTGTGACCTAATCAAAGATTGAAGCATATACTGATCTCCTCTTGAATGAATAATTTTTTAAAACGAAAAATGTTTGCTTGAGGATAGAAAAAAAGAATTAATCTTGTGCTGGGGAAGTCCTAATCACTGCCTTCTCGTGGCGGGGGTGTTGTTTACGAAATTGAGAGGACGAAAAGTGGAGGTCCGGCCCTTTAACCGGATTCCAAACCAATGGTGCACATAGGCTCCAGTATCCTGAAGGAACAAATGGCGTATGAACCAGTCGTTGGTCACCGGCTACCATGGGACTGCATCTCCTGACGATGCTCCACTGCCTTGTGGATCAGACCTTTAGGTCAAAGGCTCGGGGAGTGGCCCCCTAAGAAAACCACGTGTTCCGGTTTGGGTACCCGGGTAGTATCACAGCCCTCACGCAAATCGAATGATTTATGTGGTACATATCTACTTGGTGCCTCCTTGTGCCAATATCTATGTGTTAAAATAACTAAATAAATAACTCATAAGTTGTATAAAACTGTATTTAAGCTTCGTTAAATTCTTTAGAATATAAATTCTATGCTCCTTGGCCAATGAGCAGTACAAACGATGTAAGCTCTTCTTCAGTGTTTCATAAGATCAGGAGTACAGTATAGTCTCTACTAGTCGAACTGGTAATTCTTACACGTAACCGATTAATACATCACAACTGAATGAATTTTGCGAGAACAGAAACATTGACTTATTGACTGAATAATAATAATAATATAAAGCTGTTTTTTATATTCACAATATTTGATCAATAGAGTCAGTCAGTCGGTCATAATCATCGTAAAGCTGTGGCATACACGTGCGTTGGTCTCACTGGCTCCAGTTATTGTGATTGACCCTCAAGTAATTAAGTCAATACATGGTTAATCAGTTATCTTAATTCATTAATTATGCATATTAGATGTTCTTAAGCTAATAAATTGACCTTAGGTAAACTTAATAATATGAGACTCAAATGGATTTTATTTTAGCAAAATTACTCATATTTCCATATACTTGTCTTTTTTTGTTGATGTGACATATCTCACCTACTTTTATGTGTGTAATTTTGATTACAAATTATATCATTTTCCACAGGTTAATTCCGTTGAATCAGCTTTACGGTATTTAGCTGAACTTGAAGTAATAGCGGATTATCATAATTCTTCTGATTCTCAAATATCATTGGTACGTCGTCGATCAATGATAGATCGTCTTCCACCGTACTTAATTATACAATTGAAACGATTTTATAATGAATCTAAGGTGAAAAATGTACAAAATATCAATACATCTGTAAATAAATTTAACTCTACTACATCACAAACATCTGTAATTATTCGTAAACATTTGAAATCCGTTAATATCCAATCTAAACTTCTTATACCAAAAGGTAGGTTCGAAACGCGGTGATTGGCGCTTGTATATTTTCATAATAGTAGCATAGATATATGATGTTACTCTCATTTACCAAGTATAGATTTGTGGACTCAGCTGTGAGTCATGTTTTATATCGGAGGGTTAATGAGACTCTATTAGACTGTTCGAACCGAATTAGTTAGAATGTTGTCCGTAGATATGGTATGTGTTTTGCACCTTGTAAGTGCAAAGTATTTTTACGAGACTGAGCCCGTTTGATTTTAATTTAATTAACACTCTAAATTGTCATTATTCCTATTTACCAAGGGTAGTAACGAATATCACGTTTGTTTAGTCTTTTGGTGCTGGTCAAATTCCATCGATTAAGTTACAGTGTGACCACTAGTCTAAGGGATTGTGTTCAAATGTTGGATTATTGAAGGTTGTCGGCAGGAGACCGCAGAGCTTAATTTTATGCTGGTCGGTACTCGTCAGCAAGTTGTATCTAGAATCTTGAGGGAAATGATACTCAGACTACTGGATTAAGTAGCTTCACAATCTGAGACATTACTACTGATCTATTCTACCTGCCCGAACCTGTATATGTATATATATTCCATTATCTAATCCATCACCTTTTTACTTTCTTTCTGTTTACACATTTAGAACTTTTAAATCAAGAAACACATTTCAGTCATTCACAACGTAATTATCGTCTTCAAGCTGTTATATTTCATGTTGGTGAAACAGTTGAATCAGGTCACTATACAATTGCTGTGCGTATAACTAATCCCCTGAAAAAATCAAACAGCAACTCTTCCACATTTGTCTATTTTGATGATGATCGTGCTTGTGTGTTAAATAACGCAGAAAGTATAAATCTCCTACTAACCACACATCATCCATTAGATACAAGAAATTGTGTATTCCTTCATTTGAAAAAACCAAAAACATTTCAAACTAATCCTGAACACGTAATAACATCATCATCATCTAGCCAACATCACAGTGCATTAAACGTTTCTATCAATCATCCACGCACACCGTATATTCTTCTCTATGAATCCCAAATAGGAGTTCATTCGGACACATGATGATGATGATGATATGTACATGTCACTGAATCATTTTCTGTGTGCATGTGTATGCTGGCATTTCAATTATTCTTTTCCTTTCTTTTTCTATGGTTTTGATTTTTCTATTGTTTGATTGTGGAACCTTTTTTTTTAGCAAAAACTCTGAATTATCATTCTTTTTCCTATGAAAATCATTTGTAGACAAAGTTTTATTTTTCTTACCATAGTTTTTGTAAAAATCTTTTCTTGTTTTCTATTTGTGACAAGTTTCGGAAAAAGACCGCAGGGGGTGGTTAACAATAAGGAACCATTACGTGATTGCATTACATTTGTAATCAAATGAGTAAATTATTCAACAGTACATATAGAATTTTGATACAGTAGTGGACCAATCAGAAGTCATCAAATGATGTGTGCACATGATCGTCCAAGAAATAGCTTTCGTTTTCAATGGATAAAATGTAAACCATTGATAGGCTTGATCACCTAAGTGACAGACGTATGTGTATGCAAATGAGTACACATACATTTTATTTGGTTAAGCCAAATAAACTTTTTCTTAGTATTCATCTTTCCTCTTGAGTAACCGAGCTTGTGTGTATAAAGTGTGTCAGCATTGATTCTCTGTCAGTGCGTGTTATAGCAAATTTATTCTATTGTTGTTAACAATAGTATTCTTTTATTAAGGGGTTGTAATCTCTCGTTGTTGATGTTCAGGACTGTAACTGATCAGTCTTTGTTGCAGTATATGCGTCCTGAGCAAATTATCTTTTCATGTTGTTTTAGTTTACTTGGTACTTGGATAGTTGGAGAATCCAGGATGAGGGTTTTACTTGGGTCTCAGCAAATGGACGTCCTAGCGTTCTTTTATTTATTATTTGAGTAGTTCTGATGCAACTATTTGAGACCGGTCACGCACGACGTGTTTGCGGATAGTTTTAAGTGTGCTAGTTCCGTACTTATAAGACCTTCAATATTAGCAGTGAGATTAACTGAGGTCTCAGGTAGAATTTGGGAACTAGACGTAATCCCATCTGACTGGTCTCAATCACTGATTGTGCCAGTCTATAAGAAAGGACAAAAGTCCTCTTGTGACAATCACAGAGGAATCAGTTTGACTAATATAGTGTCTAAAATATTAACTTCAATAATACTTCGACGCCTAACTAAAGCTCGTGAAGAGCAAACTAGAGAAAGTCAGGCTGGTTTTCGACCTGGACGTGGTTGTATGGGTCAGATATCCACACTACGTCATGTTCTAGAACACAGACACACGTTCAGACGCCCCACAATGGTAGTATTTCTCGACCTTAAGGCGGCATTTGACTCTGTTGATCGTAAGGTTCTATGGCAGTGTTTGTCACTGAAAGGAGTACCAAGGAAGTACATTAACCTTATACAGGCTCTCTACTCGAACGCAACTGGTAGAGTGAGAGCTTATGACGAACTGTCATCAGAATTGATTACCTCAAGTGGTGTTCGTCAGGGCTGTCCACTCTCCCCATTCTTGTTCAACTTTGTCATTGACGTACTTTTAGAGATAACACTCTCCTCATCTAATTTTACAGGGGTTGAACTTCTACCAGGAGATTCACTTGTTGATTTAGAATATGCTGATGACATAGTTTTATTTGGCGAAGACTCTGACAAAATGCAGAGTCTTCTGACCACTCTAAGCAACAATGCAAGCATGTTCGGTATGCGATTCTCTCCCTCGAAATGCAAAATGTTGCTTCAGGATTGGGTTACATTGACACCCGAAATCTCAGCACAGATACAGAAGGCTCGACTAGTTTTTACCAACTTGCGTCATTTATGGCGTAGGCGAGATATCCGTCTATCAACCAAAGGACGTGTTTACTGTGCAGCAGTTCGTTCCGTTCTACTTTATGGCAGTGAAACATGGCCGGTAAGATTAGAGGATATTCGTAGGTTGCTAGTATTTGATCATAGGTGTCTTCGAAACACTGCTCGTATATCCTGATACCAACGAGTAATTAATGCGGTTGTTAAAAAATGGGTACTAGGTAAGGATGGCAAATCAGTTGATGAAGTAGTGAAACTTCATCAGTTGAAATGGTTGGGAAATGTGTTATGTATACCCAACCACCAACTGCCACGACGAGCGATGTTTCATGGTATAGGAGTAGGTTGGAGGAAAGATAGGGGTGGCCAGATCAAAACATCACACAAATCCATGGAATCAATGACAAGTGGACTGAGTCATGTTGGTAGGTGTAGACTACGTGGTTGGGGACCGCGAGATGATAGCAACCGATGGTTAGAGACCCTGAATGACATGGCTCAAAATCGTTTGCAATGGCGCAGGTGCATACACTCTTTGTGTTCTCCCAAATTTTGATCTCCTTATTCCTCCTTGTCCCTTTTTTTTCTCCTCTCAAATTTATTTCACTGTATTATACTCTTTAAGTAACATCTCCAAACACTAATCTTCCCGATTACTGCTTATACTCTTATTACCTCTACCACTACGGGATTTGAATCGACCACTGCATCTCTATGCTAATGTGGTGTGGCAACTCGAACTGATGTACGTACGTACTAAGTTCTACGTTGTTACTGACTGACTGGCTGACCTTACCATCGAGGACGGAAATCCTTTTGGCAAGGTGTGATGTGCTGTTTTCAGGGCCTTCCTAGTCCTCTCCCGTTGTAAATGTTGACTGAGAGACAAACCTTTCTACCATCACAATCCTATGTACTCTGCAGTACTACTCGATTTTCGTACCGCGAGTTTGTTGCGTTTAATCTCACTGCTCTTCAACCAACCTGCTTAGTATGGTAGTTTCTAAAGGAATAAAGGTCTCAACGATTATAACTGGACTGGGTCATTACGAACTCGAAACCCAACTATCACGCCAAGGTAGTTGGTATGGTTGGGAGGTGTGTTATTGATGTTGATCACCAGTTTACTGTTATGATGGCAGTGCCTCGAGAGTGAATTAACGAGATGGATATCAAAAATGTGGAATTGTCGGCTATATCAACGGCACTGATTAAAATCGATAGCTGCCATCACAAGATTGAGAACTCAATGAAACAGTATTTAACACAAAATTATCAGCTCATTGGTGAGTTACTTGGAGATGAGTTCGTGAAGTTTGGTCAGGAAGTCATCAATGTAGTTCATTTATTTCAAGAGTGAAACAGGTGTCAAGAATGATATAGGATAGTTGCGCTATTTCACAAATTGAGTGAATATATGAAAATAGCATCGGGTGTTAGTTCGGCTGTTTTAATCATCAAGTGTTGTCCTCAAAACCTAGGAAGTTCTGGCTTCAATCGCCGGTTGGGTTGTAGATTTCCGATCTTGATGATTTCTATACTAGTACCCAACAGTCGTCCAATGTTTCCCGGTTCTTAGCAGTACTTCAACTGAAATCATTGTGTGATGAATACCACCTAAAAATCGAAGTAATCTCCATATAATCCCTTCACCTAAAAACAAAATAGGATTTTATTTAGATGGTGTTTTACCAAGCGTAGGACCGAATTCAAACTGAATGTTTTATATATCTATTGAACACATTGTTGTCAATGATGGCATTGCTCTTGACAGTTTAAAAAAAGTACTTTTAAGTATGATTTTGTGACAAGGTTTTCAACCATAATTTTCGATACCTGAGCCTCGTGAACCTAAAAAGAAGACAGAAATTCATAGAAACTACACTTCTGAAGTTATTTTGTGTATTACAAACGTGGTATATTTAAGATGAAATGTGAGTTTAGGGCTGTAAAAATAACTGAAAAGGACAATAGAATTGATAATCGATTCTACACATAACGTATCAGATTGAAGTGATTTCCTGGTTTTTCTGCTTAGTTTGCAAAACACACGGATTGATTAAAGGTAATTTTCTCAGCTTCTACGATTTAAAAGTGTCCTTGGAATAATTTATAATATTCAGGTGAAGTATATAACTGCTCTATCCATAATCAAAGGATGATATTAATACGTAGCTGGGCATTGATTTATGAAATTGTCTACTTTATAATTTATTCTAAAAAAAATGGAAGGAATTTGTTTAAGATTCATATTGAATGTTGTAAAATATTTTCTACCAATCTACTGATTTCCATTTATCTCTTGAATGAGATCTTGTAATTTGTCATTAAAGATTATAACACGTAACGAATTACCATGGTATTAAAATTGATCGATAATGATGTATATTATTGAATAGTAGTAAGTAATATAGCGTTATACACCAAAAAAGGAATCGAGTGAGAAAATTATGGAGAAAAAACATTGACAAGTCTTATTGGGTTCCTAGTTGCTTAGAGATAAAGGGCTTGGTAAAAGACTTGAAAGTTGGGTTAGATAGATTACAGGTATTGCTTACTTATTAGTTAGTAGTCTATATTAGTGATAGGTAAGGAACCTCTACCTCTTGCTATAGTTCTAAGTTGATATAGTCGTGATCGGAATAATTTAATAAGTAGTAGTGCATTTTTCAGCTTTCAATGTAATTATCTATATGCTGTCGAAAAACAAGAAATAATGATGAATTTGAATTGAGTTTATCAATGTGATATATGATCAAAGTGGTAAGCTGTGTGATTGAAAAATATCTTTAAAAGACGTTTGACTCAGTGAAAAAAAAAACGCCACCGTACACCATTGTCTCAGTGAGCTGATATCTCACAACAGAACTGGTGGACTACACTGGTAACGGCTTCTCACTAGAATTCCAGAAGTATCTCCTGAAGTCAGTCATAGTGAGCAGTTGATTATTAACAGAATGGGTTTTGTGGAGATTTTTAGAAATTTCACAGGTTGAAATCATGAGTCAGTTGAAGTTAGATCACCATGGAAAACCGGAAGCACTGGTTGACGTTAGACATTAACACCGTTGGATGCCGGATCAATGGTCTAGTGGTTAAGTGCTCGTGCGCGAAACCAGTAG
Source organism: Schistosoma mattheei (assembly GCA_944470405.2). Lineage (NCBI taxonomy): Eukaryota > Metazoa > Platyhelminthes > Trematoda > Strigeidida > Schistosomatidae > Schistosoma > Schistosoma mattheei. Next base: position 16,693,733 of record OX103948.1, on the reverse strand, counting down.
GTCCTGGGTTCGGATCCCGCGGAGTGGGGGTCGTGGATGCGCACTGCTTGAGAGTCCCATATCAGGACGAAACGGCCATTCAGTGCTCCAGGTTTTCCATGGTGGTCTAGCTTCAATTGACTCATGATTTCAATCTATGAAATTTCTAAAAATCTCCACAAAACCCATTCTGAAAAAAAACGACTGAATGACATATATTCAAATTATGTTGGTCACTGACTTTTTTATTAGTACACTCAGTACGAAACGCTTGTTAAAAACTTTTAACCCTTAATAGTCTTCCATCAGAATCTCAATACACTCGAACCTCAAACGAAGGGATAGGAAGTATGAAAAGAAGCTTTGCTTTCAAGTTAATCACATATAAAAAACGAGGTTATTTCAGGATAGTACTTGACCCTGAAACTTTGGAAGTTTCTCATTAAGACCTGAGAAACATAATGAATGATAATTTTGGGATCTTTTATGAACCAATACTAAACGTATATTTTTATTGTATAATTGTGATATGATGGAAAGAAAAGTCAGTTTATGATTGAATTACTCATGTTGAGTTTTATTCAACATTCAACATCCGTTTTGATTCAACTGATGATCATTCAGTGTAATATTGAGTTGTTTCCTAGTATGATATTTTCTTCTGTATAATATACAATATTCTTGTATTCACTTGACATGAATTATGCTCAGTAATTGATTTGTTATAACTGAGTATGTGATCTATTCCTAATAATCAAAATGGGCGTATAATCAATATAAACCAGTGTATTTTAGACTAGATTCGATTCGTCGTTGTCATAGTGTTTGGGGCTAATAAATTTTCACCTATACCAGTCTTTTGTCTTACTTTGCATCATGGGATTGCCGAGGTCCCTCGTTCTAGTATAAGTGATCAGCGGCTTTTCCGGCACAACGATTGCGATGATCCGAATAAACATTTCTGCAATACATACTAAAATTAAACTAAATAAGAAATTGTTCAATCAAGATGATGAAGAACAAAATTCATCGTTTTCTAAAATCTCTTGAATGGTTCTAAATACTTGCTTAAGTACTTTTTTTTTTAAAAATTTCATATTTTTTGGAATTTGTTGAAGAAACTTTAAAGACCTACAAACGATCTTTTATCACATCAAATATTCTTGTTTTATGTTTATTTCAGATGATAAATGTTGTGTTATTATACTTAAATTAAAAGTCTACTAGATCTCTATTTTAATTAATTTTCTTTGGTTGTACATATGTATACTTATGAGTATTAGTAAAGATAGATTCGATCTGCATTAGGAAAGACCAAGAAATACATGACACTGATCACCACCCAGTGATCAATCAATTAAAAATACATTTCAGTCTACAGGAAGCCATTCGCGACCCATCTGTAACGTCTCTGACTGTGATGGGTGGCACGGGATCGAGTCCGTCAAGGACATCAGTTCCATCAAGATACAGGGACACTTGCTGACGAGGTTAAGTAGCACGAAAATAGGTCAGGGTTTCTTATTGACTACCTCCAACCACCATCGTATCTCAACATAGTGCACACAATGTCGAGTCACCTAGACTGGTGGCAACATTGTGACTTGGTTGACAGTATTCGATCTACATTAAGAAGGAACTGACATATATCACACTGATCACCACCACCCAGTGATCAATCAGTTATAAAAATCAATCTTTAAATACTCCATTACAATTCTTAGATAAGATCATAGGTTATATTGAATGGTGACGAGATAATATTATCATTCGATGTCATAAATTTATTCTTTTCAATATGAATAAATTTTGTAACTGTCTAGGAATGACGAACAATACCAGACCTGTTAAAATGCAATAGTTGAATCTGTGTCATACATCAAATTTCAATCCAATGGTCAAACATAAAACACAGAATAAAAGCTCACTGAAATTGTCTATAATAGATCTGATAGTTAAACAATTCAACTTGAAGAACCAAAGTTAGTTGGGATAAATTTTAAATTTTACGTTTCTTTAGACCATGCATCTTTAGTCATTTTTGTTACTATCTACAATGTAATAATAACAACAGGAAATGATTAAAATAAAGAAAAACAGAACATTTTCTATGCCAGATTATGTTACTATTTGTTTGATACAATCATCATATTGGATAATCATTCTATTTAATCAATATAAATCGTCTTATCAATTATAGATTAAACTTGTTAACTTGTTTCTAAGTATGATTTATCTTCTAATATTGGATAGTGTAGTGTCAAGAGTGGGATTCTATACGTTCATAATATTGGATAGTTTTATAAATAATCAATACTACTCTTTATTGATTTATGCATCATCAATATTATTTCTTTATTATTATTATTATTATTATTAATCGTATTGATCTATTCAATTAAATTAATCAATAATATTAAACTGTTCAACTTATTCGACATATTACAGATCTACAGATCTACTCTATTGAATTAAGTCTAATCGAAATGAAATTTAGTTTCTAATTAATTAATGGTAATGACTTATAAGTGTTTACTTAAGATAATGACTCTTTTATTTATTACTGAAATAAGATCATTAGAATAAAAGGAATTGAGAACTATTAAGCTATCGTTTTTTTTTCGATCTAAAAACAAAAGGGGTGACGATGATCAGATGGCTATGAATTAATAATAGTCCATGATAAGATACTTAATTTAAGTAAGCTTTATTCATTAATGAATTAGATTTCTTTCAATTGTATAATTCACTGGTTATAACTAAATTAACGGCTAGTAAAATCTACAAGGACAAGGTCAAAGGAAATTTTTTTTCTAATTGGATAAGTTAAACATATTGAAATGTCACTGGTTAAGATCATGAGTCAGTTGAAGCTAGACCACCATGGAAAACTCGGAAGCACTGGACGGCCATTTCGTCCCATTTTGGGACGCCTCAGTGGTGCGCACCCACGACCTTGCCTCCTGCGAGGTTCGGTCTAGCTTCAAATGACTCATGATCTTAACCATTGAAATCACTATAATATCCACAAAACCCATCTGATATTGAAATATCAATGGTTTTAATGAACATGAACTATGAATGTATGAAATGGGAAGCAACAATATACCACAGTGACAACTGTCAGGGTATAAATATGCTTTGAGTTGTAGAATTTTGAAACACACACTCTAATCTCATCTTCTAAATCTAACCTTCTCAACTTTCACCACTAATATCAACATAATAGGCATTGTAATCATTGTTCATATTAATTCATTAACCGAATCCTAACCAGTTAGATTTCGGATTTCATCTGTTGAATTTTCGTCAAAATTTAATCAGTCTATGTTGTTGCATAGTATTCGTTCAAAATAACCTATATTAATTCATAATGAGGATACTAATTTTAAACAGCAATACTTCTGATATTAGTCGTTTTAATATTTAAACTTTCAAGAATGCTTTAATGTATGAATAAATGTGAATGAAACGACATTTAGAAAATTTAGTACGTTTAGCCTTACTACTAACGAGTAGCACAAATTAAATTGTCAAAATATCGGGGAAGCATCAATAGTGATTTTTTGTTCAAACCTGATCTAAAACTAAGACATCAATATTTTTCCACAATCACAAAACTTAATTCAAATTTTACTTCAGCCAAGCCCAAAAGAGGAAGGAATAATAAACAGGTTTGGAAGGTCAGTATTTACAAATACACTTGAAAATAGTGTTCAATATTCACGAGCACTAGTTGAATGGAGGTAGTCTACCGAAAACTCTGCTGAAAGTAGGTTCCGAAGTAGTTGGCAATTGTCATCAAGGTATAACTAATAGTCGGGGATCTAGTGCACTCTATGGGCTCGAATTCGTTGCATCTAGTTTCACACTCTGAGATGTTTCCACTGAGTTATTTTAACTGAGTTCAACTTTCTGTAGAGTTGAGTTATTCAAAAGTAATTGGCCACTGAGTAGTGGTTATTGTCATGTTTGTCTAGTACTTCAGAAGTGATGAGTCCCAAACAGCACAACCTATAGACACAAGGTCTCCGAATAACTAGCTCCAATCATATAACACTAAAACATAGTATATAGTTACGTAAAGTACTGGCCACATTGTAATTTAATCGATAGAATTCGATTAGCACCAAAGGATCAGATAAACATGAGATTTGTCAATACTCAGTGATATATCAATTGTTAATATTCACGAACATCTATTACTTTCATTAATAGTATTAATTACCCTGTGCTAACAAGTGACTAGTTTCGGGATGTGCTTCATAAAGTTCTTGTCCCACCGGAGGAGTTCAATCACATTTTAAGTGAGACAGATGTTACTGATCATACTGAATAATGATCTCTGGTTGAGTAAAGTTTCAGATATAAACTGCTAGTCTGAAATTACCACGTTTTTTAGGAGATCTTCAAGTTGTGGGTTCAATCCTGAAGTGATCAGAGTAAAATCGTAAACTACATATCTTAGAGCATTAATTATTTATTACACAAGAATTACGTGAGCACATCATTTATTTAGATTTCAATAGTAGGTATGCAATCGAATATTCGACTCTTTGATGTCTAGCACATCTGACAATATTGAAACATTCAAAATCCATTAAAAGTTGTATATATTAAATTCTTATTGGAAATATTTCATTATAAAACAGATTATTAATTCGTTTCTTCTACAATCACTTCGCCTCCAACTTGGTCATTTAATGACTAAACATCTGTATTTATTTATTTCATGTTACCGCCAGTTGTATTTATAAGTTTACGTGTCCTTGTTAAAACAGTTACATTGGCCAACATAAAGGAGGGCATATCTTAGATCTTTTGAGCATGTTCCAAAAAGCCTTAGAACAAGAGAAAGAAAAACTCTAAACAATACATTCACCAAACATCTCCTTGATACAGGAGACATCAAGTCGATAGCTTGCAATCCTTCAAGGTGATTAGTAAGCATCCAAACTCTAGTCTTCTGAAGTTCACTGAAGCCGTTGCTATCAGGTGTCAAAAACCTGACTTATGTATTCAAAAGGAGGTGCTTGTTAATCTTTCCTTGCCTTGGTGACTAATATTCCTTCGCTAAATCTTAAAATTTTTTTCTTTTTCTTTAAACTCTTTGTTGAATTTATTACATCATTGATTTTATTTCAACTATCATCCAAATTAATAATCTTATTTTGTCAACTGAGCTCTACTCATTTTGTTCCTATCAATGTTTATTCATTATGCAATCGCTGGTATTCTGGCCGTTTGGACTGTTGTCACAATCAATGTTGTCGAATGTTTTTCACATAAGGTATATATTCACAACATTTAGTCTATTCAATTTATTTATACCCTTGCTACACTGTACTAATGTGTCGTCAATATAACTTTCAACCAAACCTCTCATGTAAGTATGTATGCATTTATGATTTTGAATATCACAGGTAGTAAATCAGCTGACAAGAACCAAACGTAATAAAATGAATTCCAGCTATTCTGCTAGAATCTTTGTTCTTGCTCTTTTCAAAATGATAAGGAGAACTATATATATGAAATTTATATAATCAACGGTTTGGTTACTCTCTTAGGTCACCGATCAAATTACAACAAAACAATTTTTTTTAAATTTTTAAATTCAGTGAATTTATTCAACAAGAACAAGAACAAAAACAAAAACTGTAAACATTTTAACGTTCACTCATTCGGTATGACAGTCTATTGAAACATTTCAGACATGAAGATTTCAATATGGATAATAAGAAATATTAGTTACAATATAGAATTGCCATTACTTACTAACGCCTGGTACTCCTCGTGGAGGAGCATAGGCCGCCTACCAGCACCCTACATGCAACCCTGTCCTGAGTAATCCTCTCCGGCTTCTTCCAGTTGTTATTCATCATTTTCATTTCTGCTTGTACTTCGCGACGTAATGTGTTCATTGGTCTTTCGCTTTTCAGTTTCCCTTTAGGATTCTAATTTAGCACTTGCTTCATGATGCAGTTTGATGATTTGTGTAATGTATGTCCTATCCACTTCCAACGTCTTTTCCTAATTTCCTCTTCAGCTGGAAGTTGGTTTGTTCTCTTCCACAGTAGGCTGTAGCTGATGGTATCCGTTCAACGGACATTGAGTATCTTGTATAGACAACTATATATAAATACTTGTACCTTCTTGATGATAGTTGTTGTAGTTCTCTACGTTTCAGCTTCATACAGTAGAATGGAATGTCTTGACGTTCATGTTGAAGATTCCGACTTTGATATTGGTTGACATTTGTTTTTAGTTCTATATGTTTTTCAGTTGTAAGAATGTGGCCGTTGCTTTGCAAATCCTCCAATTGCCATTAGCTATATATATATATATATATTAGCATAAATTCAACTCAGATTGAACAATATTTTCATGTCAGTCATTGAATAATTTTCTCAGATGCATAAAATTCATTTATTCAAACTTGACAATTATCTTATAAAACATTAAAATACACAGAGAAGAATTAAGAGAAGAATCAAAAAAGAAGAAGAAGAAGAAGAAAAAGAAGAAAATTACCACTTATCACAAATTGCATGATATATCACTATCATTAGATAAACTATTCCAACTTTAGCTTTTAAAAGAGAAAAAAAGAAAGAAAAATTTAAATAATAAAACTTAACCAGAAAAAACAAACAAACAAACAAATAAACAACTTAATAAATGATGAAAATGAGAACGAATAAACGAGTTTTTGTTTCTATGACAGAAAAAAAAATACAACTAGTAACAACAAGTCATAAAAAACTATTGATTATTTCAATTCGTATCTTTTTCTGTTTTATAAAAATCCATATATATATATATATATATATGTATAGATAGATAGATAGATATAGGATACAGGTTGGGAAATGATTACTAGGAATTGTGAATATGATTGGTTAACTTAAAAGTGATCACGTTTATGATTGACCAATCAGAATGATGATTACGAATGGCGCTCAAAAAAAGCTTATATTTATATATGAATAGGATTACTTGTCAAATCATTCAACACTTGAATATGATTCTTAATTTATTTTCAATGTTTATTTAATTGATTATTTATTTTAATTTCTAACCATATTACTTATTACTACTTATATTAAGTAGTATAATACTGAAGTTCTCATTCAATTATTTGATTAGAATCATGTTAGTTCTCATTGAATATAAATAATTATGTAAACAAAGTAAAAGAAGATATATCTTTTTTGAAAAAAGAAGTAATCCCCTTTTGAAATTGAACATTGAACGGGCGAAAAAAAACAGAAAATAAAAAAAACAATCGATATCATTCCAAAATTATCCCTTTATTTATTATCACTATTATTATTATCAAATAAATTCCGTCTAATTTATGTGTAGTTTAATTGGATTGCAATCTTATTCACATTCATATTTACATCTTTATGAATCGATAATGTTCGCTCATTAATTTTTTTCGATCCATCTAACCAAATTTGGAAGATTTGAAGCGATTTTACTAAAATTCTTGATCTCTCTCTCTCCCCCTCCATCGGAACAAAGAAAGCAAACTCAACAATCAATTGAATTATATATTCATGTAAGTGTTTATATTCAATTCATAATCATGTTGTATAAATTAGATATTTTTCCTGTATATTCTTTGATAAATTCTTAATGAAGATCAGAAAGTGGTTTTATGGATATATAATAATAATAATTTAATAGGTTAAGATCATGAGTTAATTATAAGCTGAGAATCATGACAATAGGATAAAACAGTTATTCAGTTCTTCCAAGTTATCCATGATCGTTTAGCTTTAATTGAATCATGATCTCATCTATTAAATTCTTAAGTATTTATTATTGATTATTTAGAAAATAATAATAATAATCAGTTTAGAGTTGAAATCGACAGTTTTTCAGCATGTAAATTTGTTGCTGTCTACTTGATTATCTTGAAATAACTGATGATTATGAACAAGATATAATAATGAGTATTAACTTATAATTCAATTTTATATACAAATTAATATGGATTGATTGAAATTAGCCATTAACACCATTGGATACTGGCTCAGTGGTTTAGAGGTTAGACATTTGTGCACGAGACCGATAGGTCCTGAGGGCGGAATCATGGATGCGCACTGCTGAGGGTCACATACTAGTACGACATGGCTGTCAAACAGTGATCCTAAGTTTTCTATGGTGGTCTAGTTCTAATCAACTCATGAATTCAACTATAAAATTACAAATCACTCTATTACTTTAAAAGGTTCACTTTATGAATTAACTATACATAGAAAATTATTGTTAACCAGGAAATATCATATAAATATTTATGGTTAATGTGATAATTCTCACAAGTGATCATTTAACATGTCAATAAAAATCAAACTCATTATCTTTAAGTCTCATGTTGAATATTTCTATTTATCAATTCATTTAATTATTACTTAATTTCAATAAAAAATTAATAAAATTCATATTACTGTCAGAGCGGGTTGAGACCATAAGTCAATTGAAACTAGACCATCATGGAAAACTTAGAAGCACTAGACAGTTGTTTTGTCCTATTATGGGACTCTTCAGTAGTATACATCCACAATTGCGCTTCACAAGATCCCATCTAAAATCTATCAGTTTCGCGCATGAACTCTTCCATGTGTTCTATGATGATCTAGTTTTAATTAACTTATAATTTCATTTGATAAAACTATTATATATATTATATTTACAAATATAATTTGAATGGAATATAAGTTGGAAACAACAAATAAATCAAGTAGTGAAGGTTTCATTGTAAATATATTAAGGGGATGGTGGTGGTGATGGTGTTGGTAATGATAGACATTCATTGTATTCATTATGATTGAATTAAATTCTCATTAATTTTTATTATCTAAAATTAATCAACTTTATTAAACTTTAAATGAAACCAAAAAACAATTTGTAGAAATTTATTGTAAATGAATCAATCAATTTAAAGTTGATTGAAGTTCAATATTATTAACGTTGGATACCAAGTTATTGGTTTAGAGGTGAAATATTTGCTCACATGACTGAAGGTTATGATTTGGATTCCTGTGAAAGAGATTGTGGAAGTTTACTGTGAATGTGTTCTATACTAGAATGAAATGACTGTTCAATACTTTCAGGTTTTTAATTCATGATCTTAATTCATAAGTATAGAAATTAGATTTAAAATCAGAGAATATTGAATGTAAAATTATTTTTCATTTGTTAAAAATAAACTTACCATTAGTAGTCATACATAATCTGGTATGATATGAGATCTACGATATAAAGTCGTATGATAATCACTATACTGTATAATCATTAGATTAGTATTCAATAGGGTGAAACTATAGTTTATGGACGACCTTTGAGCGACGCCAAAATGACCTTGAAAGTGTCTACCTACTTACTAGGGCTAAGTGAGGGTTATAGAGCAGTTTGAAGAATAAGGATTATGATTTATAGTTGATGGTTGGGGTCAAGAATTAAATTGAGGGTTTTCATCACGAACTGACATCAGCTATAATACCAGGATTCCATTTAGCCAAATGGTTGAATGATTTTTGTATCAAAATTCAAGACCTGTTATCGTAAATCTGATTGATTCGTCCATAAATTATAGTCTCGCCTTCAATAGTTTATAGTTTTTGTATAGTTTATTGTATAATGATCAATTTAATTTTAATTATTTGGATCCTTACATAGACGTTTCACTTTATCAAGTGTAAAACATTTATTTAATAAGAAATTACAATGTATTGTAGAATGAAAAGAATCTCCTGAAATCTCATAGTTTCCCATTTTTAAATCTATCTTTACATTGAATATACTATTCAATAAGATTTCAGTAGTATTTTAATGATAGATTATATTACTAATTATATTATTTTTTTTTTAGAAAATTACCAATAATTTGTAGTAAATGTTAAATTGATTTTATGTTATTGATTTCACCCCACCCCAAACCAATAAATATATGTTTATTTAGCCTATATGTTTGCATATATATAACTGACATCAAGGTTCTCTCAACTTTACATAGAAACAAAAAAGAATGAAGTGCATGATGCAATTTTACATTATGTTTCTAGTAATAAAAAAAATTGTTGCCAAGCTAAAGATTCATCCTTTAATTAATTAATTTTTATTTTAATTACCTGTTTCCTATTTTTTCTTTTAATTAATTGGATCTAAGAGAAAAAATTTTTGTTGAATGAAATCGAAATTGAAGCGGTGTCTTAAGTTTTGGGTTTGGGATGGTAGTGGTGGTAGTGGTGGGGGATCGAATAAAGACGAAGTTCATTTTCAGTCACCTTTTTAAATGTCCTTATTACATTAATGGACAATTTAAAGAAAAAGTTTTTACCTTAGTTAGGAATTTTCTCATAAAAATAACAGATAAATATAATCGTTCACATCTCGGACTAACCTTAGTTTGATGATTACTGTTAATCTATGAGGCATTAAACAACTGTACGAACTGGATCTTTGAGTAGCAAGACTTATAGTTATCAGTCAGTCAGTAACAATGTAGAAATTCGTACTTACGTACGTACATCAGTTCGAGTTGCCATACCACATTAACACAAAGATGCAGTTGTCGATTCAAATCCCGTAGTGGTAGAGGTAGTAAGAGTATAAGCAGTAATAGGAGATATTAGGGTTTGAAGATGTTAGTCAAGGAGTATAATCCAGTGAAATGAAGTTAGGAAGAGATAAAAATGGACATGGAAAATTCAGAAAATAAGAATTAAAAAAAATAGAGAGTGGATGCACTTGCACCCTTGCAAATGATTTGAGCCACGTCATTCAAGGTCTCCAACCATCAGTTGCTATAGTCTCACGTATCGCAACCAGGTAGTCTACACCTACCAACATGACTCAGTCCACTTGTCATTGATTCCATGGATTTGTGTGATGTTTTGATCTGGCCACCCCTATCTTTCCTCCAACCTACTCCTATACCATGAAACATCGCTCGTCGTAGTAGTTGGTGGTTGGGTATACATAACACATTTCCCAACCATTTCAACTGATGAAGTTTCACTACTTCATCAACTGATTTGCCATCCTTACCTAGTACCCATTTTTTAACAACCGCATTAATTACTCGTTGGTATCAGGATATACGAGCAGTGTTTCGAAGACACCTATGATCAAATACTAGTAACCTACGAATATCCTCTACTCTTACCGGCCATGGTTGACTGCCATTAAGTAGGACGGAACGAACTGCTGCGCAGTAAATACTTCCTGATCATTGTAGACCCTGAGTTTGATCGCTCGTTGGGTTATGGATCCGTATTGCTGATGAGTTTTATGATATAGTCAAATATATGTCTAATGTATTACGGTTTTCAATGGTCACCTAACTGATGGTTGATATCATTACAATTAAAATATAATGATGAGATTATTCAGTATATTAAAATATACCCACAAGTGTAAGTAATAATTCGTTGCATTTGCTGTCTATCTATCTCTGAGTGGTAATTCTCTTGAGTGGTAATTCATAAATGAAACATTGGTTAGTTATGAAGAATACTATTCAAACAAGTTCTTGTTTCTTAAAGAATGTTTTTTTTTCTGATGATTTTTAAAGTATTTCTCACTATATATGAAGGAACCGTTTAATATTTCTTGACTGCAAGTAATTGAAATTGAGATCTAAAACGTTCAAGCTTTAGAAACATTGATTTGCCTGAGAATTGAAATTGAAATTCAAACATGAAATGACAGTGAGTAATATTAGCGATGAATCCAAATAGACATTAAATGATATATGATACTTTGTTAGTGATTAAAACAAAATACGAAATCCTGAATTTGAATAAAAGAACTCTCATTTTCGGGTTATATTCCTTTTAATAATTTATGGATGCTTGTAAATTAAGGCAATATCGAGGCAATACGCACACTATACACATATGCCAATAAGAGATTGATCAATTACAGTCCTAAACATCAACAGGAAGATTAAAGTAAACAATACCAAATAAATTTAAGCTTCGCTCCATTGTAAAAACAAGTAGTTATCAGGACTTAGTAGCTAAGTGGATGAAACTATGGCGTTTGAAGCAAACGGTACTGGGTTTGAGTCCCAGAGTGAATATGAACTCTGAGATGTAGGTACATTCAATTGATAAGTCCCGAATAGGACAAAACACGCGTTCTAGATACCATCCATTTCTACATCTTTCCTTATACATTAAATTATATGTAATTAATGATTGAATGTTTAATTTATCCGCATGGTTAATCTGAACACTAAAATAGTTTGTCATTTTATTTATTTATATTCATAAATAGTAAAACTATTGTTCAAGCATATATAAGCTCGACTAAGTCAAGTGTAATGTCACAATAATAACAATAATAATAGTAATAATAATAATAATGATTAGATCATATGACCTATAAATGAACAGCTTGTATATCTATCTCACTATCTCTTTCATTCATTATTCGTCTCTCGTTGTCACTTTGCTTGTTTGCTTGTTTTTTTTTCTTTATCTTGAATCTTGTTGTTTAGTTATTCATGTTTTAACTTATCTATTTATATTCCTTTATACAACTATAACCATTTCCTATGTGAGCTATTCTTTTATTTTAGAAAAACAAAACACAAAATATTCTTATATATATATGGTTGTTTACCCTAGAAAAAAGTCAATGAAAAGGTCCACGAAAGTCTAGAATAATTTGTTGATCTTTTTGTGGAGCTATCATTTAAACGGAAACATCATGAAAAGATTATGTAGATACATGATTGAAAAGCTTAAACAATCATAAGAAAGGTATACATAGACAAATAAGGAAAAAAGAATCTCTTAGTGAATATAAAAAGATATAATGAACTTAGAGGTTGACACAAATATCCACTAGTCGGAGTTCCCATACTATTTCTACAAGGTGAGATAAGATAAATGAGTAAATGACGAACTACTCAAAGAAAAAAACAACAACTTTGGTATTAAAAGTGGCTCAACCTTGAGAACATAGTTCGAAAAAACTAGATGAAATAGTATATATGAAAGAATACAACATTTCGAGTAAATGTATATGGGCCGTTATGACTAGTCCAGAGCTATATTACACAGCATCTAGAATCATCATTCATGGATATCTCGAGAACTCCAACACAGTAGTCTTCATCCACTAATTTGTCTTAGACCACCGTTTAGTCACTTCATGGTTCTTATCACCTTTAGCACTTTCTAACTACACTAATAATTTAATACCGATGTAGGTTATTGATATTTATGTATTAACATACTATCGAATGTAACACAATGTTTATGCATTTATAACTATATAACATAAAGAATAATTGATTTAAAAACAATTGTTGAATGAAATATACTACTTTAATGTTAAACAGTAGTTTCATTCATATATATAAAATAATGTTTAAAATCATGATTATTAAATGCATTAAATCAAAGCTAAACTAAATATATCCATAAAATGATGATATATTTATACGTTTAACCCTATATATATTGATGCTTACGAATTATTATAAACATAAACATTGAAAATCAATAAAAATCAGTAGTATCACCCTACATAAGTAGAAAATAATGAATCCTTCTAATAAAAACAAACAAACAAAAAGATTATCACAAAACTGCTGAAGAGCGATGTCATACTAACATAAAAGGAAATTAATCTATAATACTGACTAGTTAGTTAACTGATTTATTTTAATGTTTACACATACATCTATATATATCTATGTATCTACCTATCTATCCCTCCCTTTCTTTCTTTTATACATAAATGCAAATGGATACACTCAAACACACACACACATACATACATACATACATAAACATGCATAGAAACGTTTCATTTTAATGTGATGATTTCATTTATTAATATATATCCTTAGTGTTAGTTATCAAATATCAATATTTATTTATTTTAATACATTACCCTTATAAGTAGTATAGTGATCATTAAACAAATTAACAAAATTATTATCATTATTGTTCGTTTTTTTCTTCTTCTTCTTCTTTAGTTTATTCATTTCCTATTAAAGTTTCTATGGATGTTGTCAGAAGTCATCAGGAAATGAACTGTTCTAAGAAAATTACATGATAAAAAATGCATTATAATTATCTTATTACATTCACTAAATCTATTGTTATTATTCGTATCACATAATCTAGTATGACAATCTTTCTATTATGTCTTCTTCTATTACTTCTTCTTTTGTACCCATAGTTCTGGTTTGAGTTCATGGATAGTAAAAGCTTTGTCTATTTTTAGGCGTTGGATACGAACAATCAAAACTCTAGATCAATAGAATGATTACAGTCGATTAGATGTTTAAGTATACAGCTTATAACTGCTTCCTTTCATCCTTGTAGAATTAGGATATGTTGGGATATGTTATTGTATCCGATTTGATAGCGAGCTCTGGTTAAAACTAATGTCTTTAAAAAAATTATCATATATATGTATATATATAACAATAGCTAAAATCATAAGTCATTTGAAGCTAGACCAACGTGGAAAAACTGGGAGCACTGGACAGCCGTTTCATCCTGGTATGAGACTCCTCAGCAGTGTGTATCCACGATCCCGCCCCTCGCGAGATTCGAACCCATTCGTCTTCTTAATACACTATCGAAATTCATCAAAGGGACTAATTGCTCTAAATCAACTGTGCCTCTTTTCCTACTCTTAGTGACAAACTTTAGGGAAATGACTAAATAAATTCACTTGGTATTGTTTACTTGAAACTTCCCATAGACGTTTAGGACTTCGATTGATCAATCTCTTATTGGTGTATGTGCATACTGTGCGTACGCCTTGATGTTGCCTTAATTTACAAGCATTATAAGCAAAGATGGATAGTGACTAGCAGTGGAATCCAGGAAGCGCATTTCGTCCTATTTGCGACTGTTCAGCTGGATTTATCTGCATCCCAGAGTTGAAATTCAATCTGGGACTCCAACTAGTACCGTTCGCTTCAAAAACCATTGTGGATAAGTGTTGCTAAAATATATGCTCAAAATATATTAAAATGTAACCATGTAAATGTATACATAGTATACTGAGTAAATAATAATTTCTGGATATAAGAACATTTGAAATCAAAACTAATTTTCTATTATTGTGACTACTAAAGTTCATTTCTGTTAAAAAAAGATAATCACCGGATAAATTATTGGCTTTTATACCCATTTTAAAAAGGTAGAAACCATTTATATCATTTTAAACTTATTTGTATTGTAATTAACTAGAACACAAATGGCGATAATCGAATGTAATTGAACACAAATCTCAGAACGTCTTAGTAAAATCTGAGAACCATACAGTAAACAATCCATTTGGAAAATGTCAGTCAATCGTCTCAGACTTCATTGTTCTTTTGAATCCATACCAATCAATATCTGTTCTCATTCTCTTTTCTTCGAGCTTCTTAACTTTCTACCGCCAGACATTTCACCTGCGACTGATGATACATATTACTTATATCTGTCGATATCAGTAGCACACACCACAGTATTACTGCACTAGAAGTTTGAAAGGTGCAAAAATGAAAGGTGTGAAAAACTAACAATCCTGAGGGGAGGCTAGTGTGATGGTATATTTAAAAGACAGCTTTTTTATTGTTCATCATATTTAATGAATTGTTTTTTCTCGTTAGCATTTTAATTCAAAGGCCACATTCCTACAATTGAAGAACACATAGAACTCAAAACAACCGCGTGTCAATCAATATCAAAGTCACAATCTTCAATAGGAATGTCAAAGTAGTTCTACTGTACGGAGCTGAAACTTCGAGAACTACCATAATCATCATCAAGAAGGTACAAGTATTTATAAATAGTTGTCTATGCAAGATACTCAACATCTATTGGCCGGATACCACCTGCCACAGACTACTGTGGAAGAGAACAAACCATCTTCCAGTTGAAGAAGAAATTAGGAAAAGACAATGGAAATGGATAGGACATATATTACGAGACAAGCCCTAATTTGGAATCCTGAAGGGAAGCGAAAAAGTGGAAGGCCAAAGAATACATTACGTCGAGAAATAGAAGCAGATATGAAAAGAAAGAGTAAGAACTGAAAAGAGCTGGGAAGGATTTCCCAGGACAGGGTTGGATGACGAGTGCTGGTGAGCGGCCTATGTTCCTTCACGAGGAGTAACAGGCGTAAGGAAGTAAGTATCATATTTAATATGTTATGTTAACAGAAGAAATTGAACTGCTGATTGCTTACATTTCGTCAACATATTATCCATGTGTATTATTATGGTTCACATCATCAAAGTATGCTTTTCCTAATCATATTTTATTCACAATTCTTTATAATATTCATACAAGTCTTAGGTTCGATCCATCTTTTGGTTGTGGACACATATTGCCGAGAAGTTACATAATAATAAGTGAAATAACTATCTTGAATTTTCTAGTTTTTCAGTGAGTGATCAATTAAAGTCAGCCTATGATATAAGAATTAGAAACTTTTATTTACACTTAAAAATTTAAATCAACTACCGAATTAATTGAACTTTTACAAACTTCATTTCGTTTTCTGATTGTTAGTTTTGCATTTTAGCTGATGTCAATTAGTGATGAAAATCCTAAATCAAATTTCTAACCCTAATTATCAACTATTAATCACAATCTGTGCTCTTCACACAGCTTTATAATCCTTATTTAGTCCGTGGTAAATTGATGGACATTCTTAAAATCACTTTAGCATCGTTCAAAGTTCGTCCATAAATTATAGTCTCATCCGTTTGTGTAGTGATTCCCTTTTTAAAAAAAAGAAAAAGTCGCATTTATTCGACTCAAACACTGATAACATTGTTCAGAACGACAATGAAAACTTTGCAATGATAAAACATTCTGGATTACGTAACACATGAGTAACATAAACTACAATTTTAGAAATGTTTTTGACTCACCTTTAATAACTTTGATACAATCAGTATTCGGTGGATAATTATCTGGATATAATGGACTAGTGAATGTAAATAATGTTGGTTGTCGATTACGTAACACTGTTTTTAAACGTTGATTATAATCAAATAGCTGTGATTTATCTTGTTTTGGTAATTGCATTAATCCATTTAAACCAACAGGATCAAATTCAATTGTATTAACCCAGTTTGTTGGTTTATTACGATCCCGAAGGCTAGTACTTCCAGATAATGATGATGAAGTAGATGAGGAAGAAGATGATGAGGTGGAAATTGATGAAGAAGAAGTAGAAGAGCTTAATGTGTCAGAAGAAAGTGATGAGCTAGAAAGAGGTACTGATCTGGTATTCTCATTTAGATCATCCAAATAATATGAATTTATAAATTGATTACAAACAGTTGATTGATTAGGAAGACGATATAAATTCCAATAATCCATTTCAATTAATGAACCAATTATTAATTTATTTGATTTGATTAACTCTGTTTCACATTGTATATGATTAATGAGTAAAGCTGTAAATAATACAATAAAATGGAGAGAACTACAATAAACCAAGTGTTTTATTTATTCACACTTGAAGGAAAATTTTCTAACCAATAACTATATCATTGCATAGATGATGATATCAAGATTGTAAAGATTCTTTCAACGTTAAAGGAGCTTTCATCTAGGGTTGAAAGTTGCTTAAGTATTAATGAAAACTAAGCAAAAACATAAATTTACTTGGTGTTGTTTACTTGCATATCCTTTTTGTTATTTAGGACTACAATTGATCATTCTCTTGTTGGTATATGTGCATTCACTGCTAGCCACCATCCATCTTTGCTTATAATACTTGTGACTTAAGGCAATATCGAGGCAATTTTCACAGGATGCACATATGCCAACAACAGATTGATCAATTTCAATCTTAAAGAACATTTCAAAGATTCAAGTAAACAATACCAAGTGAATTTAAAATTTCACCCCATTGTACAAGTAGGTGGCTAACAGGACTTAGTAGCTAAGTGGATAATGCGATGACGTTTTAAGCGAACAGTATTGGTTACGAGTTTTATAGTGAACATCAACACTGAGATGTAGGTGCATCAGGCTGACGAATCCCAAATAACACGAAACGCACGTCCTGGACTCCACTGCTGGCCACTATCCAAATTTATTTATAAGAGAAAACTGATAAGTGCATTATCCAAATTCAGAACTCTTTGGCCATGTTCATCAGCAATGTTAACTTTCTACTACTAAGTTTATTTCAGTAGTTCACATTTTTACATTTAGTCCACGATGAACACATTTTTCATGTTGAATTAATATCTATGATAAACGTAGTACAGTAGTTATATTGTGTACACTAGTAACTTTCGTTTATTAGTTTATTCAGAAAAAACCATGCTCTTCTGATACAATTATGAAGAAAAACAACCTTAAATTCCCACTCATACAATGAAATGGAACTTAGTCCATATTAAGTTCAGAAAAAGTAGTTATTTCAAGATTTACGATCGAATTCGATACTCAAATTACTGTATGCTTCATTCAAGTAGCACTTCTAACATAGAAAAAAATCGTTAGTCAAAAAAATAGCTACTAGAAAAACGGTTTTGTCTAGAGAGATGAACGTTGAATATTCATTATCTACATGATATATTTTGTGATTGAATATTTAAAATCCAAAAATCTAATCGTTTTCATACTTTTGAATGCCAAACAGAGAACACAAGGTGGAAAAGACAGAAACTGGAAAATCAAAAGCTTCCTAAGAACAAGCCTCCGAAAACTTTTTTTCTCGTTGAATTATCGAAGACTTCTAATATTGTTTGATGAAGTACACTGTATTGAGAAAAGATATTTAGTCACAAGCAGCTCTCGATCATGAAACTGACACATGTTTCTTAATTAGTATATGAATGGTAAAATCATTCATAATAATGAATACTCAATTCAATAAGAAAACACTACTGAGGAGTCCTACAACAGGACGAAACGGCCGTCCAGTGCTTCCAGGTTTTCCATGGTGGTCTAGCTTCACTTGACTTATGATCTCAACTATTGAAATTACTACCATCTCCACAAAACCCTTACTGATACTAAACATTTATATCTAATCTTATGATTTATTTGGTAATGGTTATAAAGTTAAAATGAACCCTTGTTTTATTTTATACAGTATACTCGATTATAATGAAAGATTCTCAGAAAAGAACTGCTTTATATCATACTAAAATTTAATTGTATAATAGGTTGACTTGTAGAAATTTTAAAGTATTCATAAATGATGAATAGATTTAAACAATCAATTTAAGATTGACTTCATTGATTAACCAGTAGTTAACTGAGGCTAAGTGGATAGAGTGATGATGTTTATAGCGAACAGCATCGAGTTCGAGTCCTAGAGATCAAATGAGCTCTGAGATCTTCGTAAATCCATGTGATTTGTTTCCAGATTGGATGAAATATGCATTCTGTACTTGCAAAATTAGTTTCAGTATCAAATTTATTTATTTATTTATTTGAACACATAAATATTGGTACAAGAGAGCGCCAATATATATGCGCCACACAAAACAATGAGAATTCGAAGAGAAGTAGAAAGAAAAAAAAAAAAAAAAACTAAGGAACGCAAAAGAAAAAGAGAGTAATGACGAAGAGGTACAATCAGAAGAAATCTTTCAGGTGAAGGAGACACAACCACTTTTTATGAAGAAAGTAAAAGAAGGTTACAGCAGGATCGCCACTGGCTTCTATTCTGAGCCATATCTGATAACGTCTCTAGCCACTGTGTAGCACCATCTCTCGGACCCAACCAGGGAGTCGTGAAGGACCAACACAAGCCAGTCCTTTGCAGCTTTCTTTCATACCACGACACCATGTCATGCACTGACCACCTCTCCGCTTCTTCCAACCAGTCCCAGAGTCGGCAAATAATGCACGACGTGGAATTCTCTGGGACGACATTCGGAGAACATGTCCAAGCCACCGAAGTCGGTGTTGCGACTTCCACAGTATATATATATGTATGCTAAAAGAGACTGATCATTTGGATTCCTAAACATCAATGAGAGAATTCGAACAACTAATACAAATAAATATTCTCAATTAATTTCTAAAAATAGTGATTAGTTGCCATAAAAGTCTACGATCACCCTTCCTCTCATGATATCTCTTTTCGTAAACGATTATATTTAATTTATGAATTCTCCAGTAATATATATCAATCATCGAGCTGATGCTTTTTTAGCTTCCAAGAAGACGACAGTTTTCCAAAACGACTTTAGTTAAATCAAAGGTGCAAGATTGATCTTTTGGGAGGGCGAAGTGTTATGGATAGCCAACCAAAAGTAATCTAATAGAAAATTCAATCGATGCCAATCAAAAGTAATCTGAATTTCAAGTACATTCATTGGAGTCAATGGGTCCATTTCCTAAGGATAGAGTGTTATTTATATGAATGAGTATTTGTACATTTCATTCGGTAGCCCAATACACTCCTTGCTTAGTCTTGTGTTATTTCTGAAGTAGTCAGTTGGGGGATGTGTTTGCACTTAGCATATCGTATATCAGTATCCAATTTCGTGCAGCGCATGTCATAATCAATTTACATATCATAATTGCTTCCATTTATATTCTATCGATGCTTTTAAATGAGATCAAATGTTCAGCAAATATAAGTATATTTTTTTACAAAAAAAACAAAAAACGAAATTAAATTAAAAGAATTAATCCACAAGAGAATTTTTCTATATTTCAATGGATAATGAAAGAAAACGAATAAATCCGTCAAATAACTAAAATCATCATCATCAATGGAAGCTCCAATAACAAGAAGAATCATAATAATAGGACGTACACATATTAAACAGAAGTCATACTTATCAGTACGAAACACCCTAGGAAGAAAGGAGGTGAAGATACGAGAAAACATATGGAAAAAAACAATCAAATCTGTAGTTTCTTACTCATTTCTCTATCTATCCATCTATCTATCTATCTATCTATCTATCTATCTATTTATCTATCTATTTATCTATCTATCTATCTATCTATCTATCTATCTATCTATCTATCTATCTATCTATCTATCTATCTATCTACACATCTATCTACCTATCTATCTATCTATCTATCTATCTACACATCTATCTATCTATCTATCTATCTATCTATCTATCTATCTATCCACGCATCTATCTATCTATCTATCTATCCACACATCTATCTATCTATCTATCTATCTATCTATCTATCTATCTATCTATCTATCTATCTATCTATCTATCCACGCATCTATCTATCTATCTATCTATCTATCTATCTATCTATCTATCTATCTATCCACGCATCTATCTATCTATCTATCTATCTATCTATCTATCTATCTATCTATCTATCTATCTATCTATCTATCTATCTATCTATCTATCCACATATCTATCTATCTATCTATCTATCTATCTATCTATCCACGCATCTATCTATCTATCTATCTATCCACACATCTATCTATCTACCTATCTATCTATCTATCTATCTATCTATCCACGCATCTATCTATCTATCTATCTATCCACGCATCTATCTATCTATCTATCTTTATGTCCACAAATTTATCTACATATCTTCTACTATCTTTGAGTTGCTAATTGTTATATTTTATATACACGTTTTTATTTCTATATCCGAATAATAAATTACTCCTTCTGGCTGGATTTAAGAAAAAAAGATTGCAAAAAATTGATTTCAATATGTAACTGAATATTGGTATAATTATATTTGCTTTATATAAGAAAACATTGTAAATTATAATGGTTTTTTGAAAATTAAAAGTGATTAAACAAATGTTCTGCTTTTGGCGAATTGTTTGAACATCTGGACTATCTATTCCTTTCATTTAGATATTTCAACAAGTTATCTCATTTTGTTTATTTTAATGCATCATTATGGTTATTCATCGCATAATCTATTCAAGTGCGTTTCTGTAAAGTGTACAACATTTCGTTGTACAATTTACAAAAGGCATAAATCAGAGATATCGTAATGGCTGGCAATATGTAGCGAAAGAAAATGTACATTATGTTCGATAC
This sequence comes from Schistosoma mattheei, assembly GCA_944470405.2. Classification (NCBI taxonomy): domain Eukaryota; kingdom Metazoa; phylum Platyhelminthes; class Trematoda; order Strigeidida; family Schistosomatidae; genus Schistosoma; species Schistosoma mattheei. Next base: position 16,671,742 of record OX103948.1, on the reverse strand, counting down.
TAACATCTAACTGGTGATCATTCAATAGTTATCGTTGGGATAGACCAAGAAGTAAGAAAAGGGAACTTATTGAAATGCTTCGTGTTGAGAATTTCATATTGTACCAAAAATATAATATTGAATAGAGCTAATAATAATAATAATAGTAGTAATATAAAACCAGTGTGTGATTTTTAAATCATAAGGGATTAATCCACTTCGTTATTTTTGTCATCATTTATAGTCGACATCCAGTAAAACCTGAAATTTCTCTGACTTTCTCTGTGAGTAAACTTCGTTAATCATCGTTCCTGGAACTTTGGAAATACTTTCATAACTAATCATGAATGAGTCCGAAATTATTTAATATGAGTTGGAAATAATTTCAGTTCGGACATCGTTAGTTCAACTACATCAAGATTCACATTTACATGCTATCAACGAGTCATGAATGTCTTACATTTTGCTTGTAGAGAGATTATTGTTTTGAGTGTTGGAATAGTCTCAGATCATTACAGAACAACTGCACACTGGTTCTAATTGTCATAATCATTCAATTGACGTTAAACTGTGACAAAACGTAACGAAAAATATTTTTAAAAATCTCTGAAATCTACGAAATACATATAAGCAAGTTTTAGCAAGATTTAATAAATATGAATACTATGAGTAATACAACAAATACTGTTATCTGTAAATCAATAGAAAGCTATTACCTACAAAAGAAATTTCACATAATAACTCGTCAGTATTCATTAACAACTTTGTTTTTTTTAAAACAATAGTCGATGAGCTTAACATTTCACAATTTACTATTTTGTACTCAAACAACTGACAACAATTAGAACAGTACATGTGTTACAGATAAACAACATTAAAAATTTTTTGATTGAGAACATGAACCGATTGATGTTAGACGACCATTGAAAACTTGGAGGCACTGGACGGCGATTTTATCCTATTGCGCGACTCCTCAGCAGTGTGCATCCACAATACCGTTTGATGGAGGCTCAATGATCTAGAGGTTAATCGTTCGTGTGAGAAACCGAAGATCCTACATTCAAATCCCTTTGGTGCGGGATCGTTGATGCGCACTGCTGAGGAGACCGATACTAAGACGAAACAGTTGTCCAGTGCCCTCTCCCATTATTTTACTACAGTGTTTTATGAAGCTTAACATTAGAAAGATTATCTGCAAAAGGTTAAAACAGTTTTTGTAAGGTGTCAAGTTAGAATCAATATAATAATAAAATAAATCATGTAATCTGATTGGTCAAGATAATGACAATAATAGTAATATTAATAATAGTAACATTATGTAAAAGAAATATGCAATAGGAGAGATGTTGCCGGAGTACTTCTAAGAAGAGATTCATGTGAAAAAAATATTAACTGGAAAATGAGAAGAAACAATTACAGAAATTCTTAGTTTATCTTATTGCATATTTTGCCTATCTCCCTCTATCTCTCTAACTCTCAGTTAACCAACAATAAAACACACAGAATACACTATATTTGTGTTTTATGAAATTATAGCAACTATCCTACAACCAATCTCGACTACGGTTAATTTTAGTTAAGCCTTAACAACGGACAATGTTAATTGAATAGTAACAGTTCACATATTTCTTTTTATCGTTATGATCACTGGATAACATGAAAGACTCTAGCTAAAATGTTGATTAATTATATATCACTCAATGATTCATCCTCCTCCCCATGTTTATATGTCCTCAAATCCTATTAATAGCCTTTGCTTTGCCTTGTTGTGCTCTTATACAATTCGACTATAAATTTACCTATGTAATTGCTCGTATTTACTTATTTGTCTCTTTGCTTCATATTCGCTTGATGTGCTTATAGTTTTGTGATCTGCACTATCCCACTAATAAATTATAGTTGCCACTTCTTATTGCCTTCTGATTTTAAACACCTTTGAGATTTATATAATAATGGTTATTAGGGTGTTTGGTAAACTAACTAACTAATTAACTTCAGTTGTTAGCGAATAATTAAAACATTGGTCTTATGTAATTTTTCTCTCTGTCTATGACGTACTTATTCCTTAGAATCTAACCTTAAGTAAATATGAACAATCCTAATATGTTTGGATAAAACTGGTTATTCATTTAAACCATAAGTTTATGATAGTTTTGTTAAGAATTTTACAATTTTCCATTATTTGTGCATGTATACTATTGTGGTGTATAGTAATTATGTTGATAGATATAAATAGTATGTAGCAGCAGTTGGAAATGGAATGTTTGCCATAAGAAGATTGGAATAAAGAGAAAAGGAAAGGAAGTAGAAAGAAATTGGAATAACGATCAAATTGGAATGATGAAGAAGTATGTAGAGGACAAATGAAACAAGATGTATAAATAATGTTTTTGATGTATGATTTTCATATTTTATGGAAGCGTTGTTTAATTTTACATTGAACAATAAACTGAGTCTTTGTTCACTACACTATAACTGTATTTCCTATGGTTCTAGTGAAAAGCCGTGACCAGTGGAGTTCAGCTGGGTCTGGTGTGAGATATTAACTCACTGAAAACAATGGTGGACAGTCGCACAATTTCGTAAAGTGGTCGAACTTAGACATTAACACCGTTGGATCCTGGCCACCTCAGTGGTCTAGAGGTCAAGTGTTCGCGTGCGAGACCGAAGGTTCTGGGTTCGAGTCCTACGGGGCGAGATCGTGGTTGTGCACTGCTGAGGAGCCTCATACTAGAACAAAACGGCCATCTAGCGCTTTAAGGTTTTCCATGGTGATCCAGCTTCAACTTTTTCATGAATTCAACTATTAAATTAATAAAAGCTCTAAAAAACCCTTTTCTGATTATAGATAAATATGTTAAGAAGTTTCAGACCAAAAAGATAATTATCTTGCACTTCATGGAAGACAACACATGAAATCGATTAGAAATTATATTCGCTCATAGTTACATAGTAAGCGAGAAAGAAGTGTAATTCGGTTATTTTGAGTAAGTAAATTATTTATGTCTTCAAGATCTTCCTCCATATGTTGTATTTTTGTCTGGTAATCTATCAATATTAAGGAGCTGTCAAACTTTATCATTAAAATTCCTACGATTTTTTAGTCTTTTACTTATGAGCAACTGATTGATGGACCAATTGTTAGTAATGTAATCATAGGTAAGTCAAACAAGAAACTACAATATTATTTTTTAATAGTTCTTTAAATGATATCAGATCATAACGAAAAATATTTCTAAGTGTATCTCTTATATCCAGGAAATATTCCTTTAAATTATTGTAAAAGCTGGGTAGTACATCGTAATGTAGTTCAAAAGCTGAGGTTTTATCCTAGTCAGGACTTGTCAGCTGGTTATAGTTCCATCTCTGTTGATGTTCGCATCGAGACTCTAACCTATTAACTTTCAATTCAAATTAAAACGCATCATCCAATAAATTGTTGAGTCTGGATATTTTCCAGCTTTTGTAACGTCATGAGTTTCAATTCATTTGATTGATTTTAGTCATTAACATCAACAGCAGAATACAAACCCTTACAGTAAAACTTAACTAAATTATTCATTTGTATTGGTTGTTTTCTCAGCCAATACAATTGAATTAAACTTCATCCCATTGCACAAATCAGTGTCTATCTGGACTGAACAGCTAAGTGAAAAACGTAATAGTGTTTGAAGTAAACGATATTGGGTTCAAGTCTCAAAGCGAACATCAACTTTGGGATACAGGTATATCCAGCTGACAAATCCCAAATAAGACGAAACGCACTTTCTGAATTTCACTGCTAGTGAACATTTATATTTCACAAATTACGATTTGAAATTGAATTTACGTACTTAAATGTGGGCAGTGACAAAAAACTCTGATCCTACATGCAAACGAAACTAAAAAAAATTACTTGAATTACATGGAAGTATGCCAATGTTTAAATAGCCATTCAAGTTGATATAACTGAAATAGTAATAATTAAGTTATGAACGAAAACACAACTTATAACAATTGAATCTAATAATCATTTTTGTTTGAATGCTTTTAATGGAAATGTTTTAATTCACCAAATTAACTTATTATAGCCTTTTCAGTTCACAAATCTGTCTGAGTTATGTAATCATGTAAAACCTGTGAGTAGTGTATGGTCGTTTCGTCTTAATATGATACTAGTCATCTATTGTCATAGTGGATAACTGTTTCACATGAGACATTAGTGAGTACCATTAGTCATGGCTTCTCATCAGAACTCCATGTCAGATGTGAGAAAGTTTCTCATTAAAGATAATGGAAGATGATAACACAATATCCCGGACTGATTGTAGTTAGACTTGTACACAATAAAATTCCGGCTTGATGGCTTAAAAGTTAGGCATTCGTGTGCAAGACCCAAGTCCATCGTTCGATTTCCGGTTGAGAGGGAGATTGTTGATGCGCTTTTATGAGGAGTATGATATTAAGAAGAAATGGCCGTAAACTGCTTCCAGGTACTAAATGGTTGTGTAACCTAGATTCCGTGAATACGTTTGCAATAAAAATGAATATGTGAGTGTTTTATAATATAACTAGTTACTACGATATCGTTTTAATTACATATAGTCATTTAGGAATCATTTGCGTAATGAGATAGGGGGCCCTGAAATTTTATGAGTGTCAATAATTACAATCCATGGACCACTTTGATATCTAAAAAAGCGTTTATTTTAGTTGAAGGATCTTAACAGGAGTGATATAATTTAGAGGTTGTATTCACCTAGCTTCTCTCAGCTAAAGTACCAATGAAAATCAAGATACACTAAACAGTTGTTTTGTTCTAGTACCTTTGTCATAGCTTATGTCAAGGTTTCCGGAGTTTTAATGAGAAATTGTGGTTGCTAGAATTTTCGTGACTGTCAACAAAGGCACTAGATGACTATCATGTTATATCGTAAATTGATTAAGGTTGGAATCGTCCAGTGGTTTGACATGGAACCTTAAAATCCTAAGTTCCATCACTGACAGGATTGAATGCACCAACTGCTGAAAAAAAACGATGCCTCATTGCTCTTAATAATATTTCAAATTCGATCAATCTATAACAAAATTAACCAAGATAGACTATATCCTTTTAATGATTTTAAATTAAATAACTATTCAAACTTCAACTATCAGGGAGAACGTATTAAGAAAACATTCCAAACTGTCAATATGAATTTTTTGACTTCAGAAACAAATCTAGTAAAAAAGAAATATAAAACATTTGATATTATCAGAAGGGGTTTTGTGGAGATTTTAGAAATTTCACTGATTGAATTCATAAGTCGATTGAAGTTAGACCACCATGGAAAACCCGGAAGCACTAGATGGCCGTTTCGTCCTAGTGTGGGACTCTTCAACAGTACGCATCCACGATCCCACACCCTGCGAGATTTGATATTAATTTAACGTAAGGATCACTGACTGATTGATTGAATTTTTCAACTTATGGACACTAGATCATAATGTTCTAATCACACTTTCCTTACTAGACTTAAAGCTTGATGAGATAAACCTGAGATTTTTTCCCATTTATTTGGGAAACAATTCACAACACATCATTTATATTCAGTGAAATGAAAAATAAGTGAACATTCCAGACATACACCCACACACACCACACACACACACGCACACGCGTGCGCGCGAAAATACAAAGAGGGGTAAACAAAGAGGTACAGGTATTCGAATCAAAAATGAATAACATTTTAATATGGTTAAAATAAAAAAATTCATAAAATGATTAAGTTAATTAACAGATTTTATCAGCATGTGGTTATTGTTTTGACTAAATCAAAAGATGGTTTCAATTTTGTAAAACATATTAACAAAATCAACAATAGTTTTATTTTATTTTTTTGTATTGATTGTTTGGATCCTTCAATTGATGTTTTGGACTACAGTTGATTAATCATTTTCTGGATATTTCAATGTTGAAATTGATCAATTGGGGTTATAAATATCAATTGGAAGATTTAAGAATCTCTTGAAGTTGATCATCATGAAAAAACCTGGAAGTACTGGACGGACGATTCATCCTAGTATGGGAATCCTCAACTGTGCACATCCAGAAAACCACATCAAATGGAATCGAACCCAGGACATATCGTTCTCACATGCGAACAATTAACCTCTAGAACACTGAGCTAGTCAGCATCCGACGGTGTTAGTGTCTAACTTGAACTAATTCACGAAGTTGAGACACAGTTTACCACTGTCTTCTGTGAGTCACTGTTTCAAAACAGACACGGTTGAAGTCCACTGGTCACGGCTTCTCACTAGGACTCCACGAAATACATGTTGAAGCCAGTCAGTAGCGAGCATATGATGATTATTATCAGAAAGGTAGTTTTGTGAAGATGGTAGTAATTTAATAGTTTAATTCATAAATCACTTAGGGCTGGACCATCATGGAACACCTGGAAGCATTGGATGACCGTTTATTACTAGTGTGGGACTCCTCAGCAGTGCGCATCCGTGATTCCGCTTCGTGAGATTCGAACTCAAAACCTATCGGTCTCTGTCATTTTGAAATAAAATAACAACACTAGGCTACCGCCTGCTGATGTTTTTATTATTTACTATTTCCCCAATGAATGTGACTACTGTATTAGAAAAAAATCCGTGAATGTATTTTTCATTGGAAAAATTATAGATATTCGAAGTTTGACTTTGAATGTATATTAACTGAAACTGAAAAACAATGGACATTCATTTCATCTCAATATTGGAACACTTCGAGTGTGCTCACCAGAGACTAAAAAAGAAAGAGCGTAACTATGTTGGGACCAGTGGTTGGATGTTGTATCTTTATTTTACTAAGTACGTATACCATGGATTACATTTCCAATCTGAATATTAAACCAAAACAAATGAGCTTATTATTAAGATTGGATGATTTCTAGAATTAAAATCCAAGACGTTTATTTGTTCTGTTTAGAATTCTTTAGCTAGTTTTTTCTCTATCCTAGTGTTAATGTTCACGTTGACAATCGAACCCATTATCATTCACTTTGAACAACAATGTGTAATACACTGAATTTCTCAGTCCCATTTGATTCATAACCATGTAAATAAATGTCGTTATCTAGACATTCATCACTGGATGCATATATCTTACTAGTGACTGATTAAATGCATTTCTTAATATTAACAACCAGAGAATTCAAACCCTAAAATTGAAAACACGAAATTCAGAGAAGGAATCTCTTCTCAACGATTTATTATCAAGCTGTACAATCGTATAAAAACGATTTTTTTTGCTTGGTCTAACAAGGATGAGAGGAGAGCAGTTAGGAGTTCTATACTTGAACACTTAATCGACTGTAATCATTCTACGGATCCAGAGTTTGACTTTAAGGTTGTATATATGACGACAAAAACATTTTCATCATCTTATTATATTCACTAAATCTATTGTTATTATTCGTATTACGTAATCTAGTGTTATAATCTTTCTACTACGTCATCTTGATTATTCGTGTTCATATTTCCTCACGGTATTAGTACTTTAGCAACAACAAAATTTCATATATATACGATTGTACAGTTTGATAATAAATTCGTTGTAAAGAGATCCCTTCACTGAACTTCGTGTTTTTATTCTTAATATTTAAATGGGAATTATTTGTTAACTCAAGCCGTTACAGATAAATTGACTGTTTATGTTCACTTGATGTTGTTTTACTTGTATCTCTTTAGTTGAATTCAGTTCATGTTGACACACATCTTCAAGTTTGACATTCTTTACAAAACTTCAATCCTAATAATAATTTTCGCTTGATATTTTTATCCTGTGAATAAATCAGAGTGTTTGTACAGTTGTTTATCCGTTTTCTGGAATGGATCTCTACTAAACATGTACTTTATTGAATATGATGCTTATGAAATCATCTGAAAATTACAAATGATTAAATAGCTGTTATTATTTGTTCGGGACTCTTTATCAGCACCTACACACATATATTCTCGAATCCTAGACCTTAAAATTTTACTACGAGTTGGGTGGTACCTAAGAATTTAATTGAATTTTAAAGAGCTGACAGTATTAGTCTCACTTCTTGTAGGCGATGAATGATGATGATGATGATCTAGTTTGTAATAGTCAACAAAACAGCATATGATTACTGTTTGCTTCACTGATTATATGTTACCCCTAAATGCCCTGGTACGGCAGAGAGTGAGGAGAGTCCGCTCTCCTTCTCGAAATACTCTTACATGGTCACGCGTATATAGTCTCTGTCAGGGAATTCCTACTCACTGCCTTGTCTTGGTGGGGGTGTTGTTTACGAAATTAAGAGGACGAAAAGTGAATGTCTCGTGCTTTAACCGGATTGTTGGGCACGGAGAGTCCACAGAGGAGAGTTGAAAAACCGTGATTCCAAACCAATGGTGCACATAAGCTCCAGCATCACGAAGGAACAAATGGCTTACGAACCAATTGTTGGTCACTGACTACCATGGGACTGCATCTCCTGACGTTGCTCCACTGCTTTGTAGATCAGACCTTGAGGTCGAAGGCTCGGGGATTGGCCTCCTAAGAAAACCACCTGCTCTAATTTAGGCGTGCGGGTAGTATCACAACTCTCACACAAATCAAATGAAATTTGTGTGGCGCATATGTATTTGGTGCCCCTTATACCAGTATTTATGTGTTCAGATGATGATACATAAACTGATTCGATATATATGAATATTTTATACAGTTAGAAATAAAATTTGCCAGTATTTCACAACAGAAAATGAATATAAAAACACACACACATATCATTACCTGTTATCCACATATATCTGTTTATAATATTCCTCCAATTTGTAATAAACATACTTGTCAGTGAATTGTATGATTGAACCGAATATTATAAAAATACACTGGAACTGAAACAGTAAAGAAAAATATTTTTTTTAAAATGATAATTTATATTTCACTTTGGTTTATGCTTAAAAAAATATAAAAATGCAATTTTTGTAACCTTAGTAACTGAACATAGAAGGTATTTAGTAGAGTTTAGAACAATAAGACATTTCATTGTTAAATTGATTGACATTATGTAATATAAATGGGATGGTAATATTAGTAGTTCTGAATGTTATATCTTAATGAGAATAATGGATGGTAACTGTTGGAATCTATTTCTGGACTAATACTATACGCATATTTGTATTGTACAATTGTTAGGTAATCAAACTATTCATATTTGTGTTTCTCTTATCATAAGCTTTATTTTGACCTATGAACTATTATTATACGATTTACCATTCTTGAGTTATACCCAGTCTATCAATCACTATCTCCCACATTCACAGCCACTTTTGGCTAGATCTTGTACAAATAAGATTTTCTATTTTATAGTACGATGTAGTATGTTTGGTTTGTATATAAACTGAGTATGTTTGAAATACATGATTCATATCGCAGAGACTGAGATTGATATTATGGACTTAACAGGAGTGGCTAAGCAGGAAGCAGGACCGATAAGGACTCTAGACTGCTTGTACGGATTTTATGCGTCAATGGTCTGGATCAATAATTCACTGTTCTCTAATTGGCGGTATCATTACTTCATATATTGATAGGGGCTCAAAACCACAAGTTATAACATTGAATACGACAAATTAGACTTTATTGATATTTTTGTAGTTAAATCCACGATAGTGTTGGAGATTCGAAATCGAAAAGTGATCTCATATAGATCACCATTGAAAATCTGGAAACACTGAAAGATTGTTGCGTCTTAGAGTGGAACCTCATTATCCACAACTTTGCACACAGGTATCGAACCTAGGATTTTTGATGTCATGAGTGAACGCTTAACTTCTGAATACCTCACTTGCGATCCAATTATGTTAACGTCTAACTTCACTCAATCATTGATCTTACACAACGAATTGGCCATCCAGTGATCTAAGGTATTCAGTGGAAGTCTAGCTAAGATCAGTTCGTGATTTCAACTGTGAAAGTCTATTGTATGTCAAGGCACGTATAAAAGATGTTCAGTAGATCAATCATTATGAACAAAAGCAATAATTGTTATATTCGAAGGAAAAATAAAAGGATGGTAACTACTAGGAGTTATTATGGACATTTATTACATATATTCATGTTGTATGATCATTAAGTAACTAGATTATATATATATATATATATATTCATCTTTTATCATAAGCTTTTATTCTACCTATTGGCTACTGCAATACTATCCACCATTCTTAACTTACTCCTAGTTCATCAGTCACAGTACCCCACACCCACAGCTATTTTTGGCTTGATCTTGCAATAATTATTTTTCATTTTATTGTGTGATGCAGTTTGGTCTACTTGTATATAAGCTAATTATGTATGGAATATACGATTCATACAGTGAAGGCTAATATTTGTGTTGTAGACTGAACAGACTGAGTTGGGCAAGAAGCTGCTATACAAAGAATAAATAAGGACTCAGAGTTGACTCAAAGTGGCTGGTGCGGTTTTTGACGGATCATTGGATTGGGACTGGGATGAGATCATAGAAAATAGTATTCTGATTAACATGTGATATTTGACAAGCCATAAGGTAAAAATTTACCTAATTTTCATCGAACAATACGCAACTATGGTGAATTAAGAATGATATTGACATTGTTATATCATTTGTAGTGATTAATAGTGAATTTAAGTCACACCTTAAGACCGAGGGAAATTTTAGACATGTCTTCATCGAAACAATTGTCGTCAACGGTATTGGACGGTCATTGTGCTAAGTGAAAAACTGAATGAAGTCGAAATTGTTACATTGAACGTCTACAAAGTGGCTATACTAGTCAAGCTCCATCCACGATGACTGAAGGCCTATGAGTTCAATCCGTCAATGGATTGTGGGCACATATTATTTACGAATGTATTTAGTTGTTGAGTCCTAAGTAAGATCAGACAGATTTACCAGCTTATATTGCTTTTTAGCTATTACCAAAGCAAACAACAGTTAATTAGGAAACGTGAAGTCAGTTATAAGATATATTTGGAAAGAAGCCAAGTTAAATTGTTTATAGTTCAGTCACTAGTAACGTTAAACAGATTGTTTGAGAACACAACATAAATGTTTGATAAATGCAAATATTTTTACCCACAATATCAAGTTTTAGCGTTTTCAATCACTGATAGAATGATTTTAACAACAACGATATTTTTGTACTTTACATCATGAACTGAATTTATATAGAAAACCACTGAAAACCAAAGAGCACTAGATTATTGTTTTGTCCTAGTGTGTAAATCTGGAGATGTAGGCAATCGTAACCAGAGATCTGATCAAGAACCTTCACTGTTTGGCATATGATGCTAAACGTTATAATCATTTAGTCGACGCCTAATGATTTGTGTGTCTAACTTTGGTCGATTCCCAGTGTTGCGTAATCATCTTACAAGGTTATTGTTTAGAATATGCCTCACATTTGACATGAAACATAGCTTTTAATCATGTATTGAATAGAATGACCTATCGTACGTTCCATAACTTCTAGGTGTGAGAGTTTATGAATATCACAGGATTGCTAATATTTTTAAAAGACAGCACATCTTTGCTTTCTATGGAAAACTTTTAAGAAGTTCGCTACCGTAGTTTTACGTAATATAACTGGCAGATATAAACAGAAACCATCGCATCTATTTTATATGAATATTTATCAATATTTGATCGAATAATTTTACAGAAATTTGGCTTTTAAAATATAGAAGACATTAATTGTGTAAAATTATATATAACATATTCTCAGTTATCGAAATTATATAAATTCCAAAGTTTCGTCCAGAAAAATTGGCTAGACGTCTTTAGGATAACAGTTAGAATCAAAATCATCAGTATAGGGTTGTGAAAATTAATAAGTTTTTGATTCAGATCATCAACCGATTGGTGTTAGACCACCATTGAAAACCTGGAAACGCTAAACGGCCGTTTCGTCCTATTGTGGGACTCCTAAGCAGTGCGCATCCACGATCCCGCTCTCGGGATCTGAACAAAGGGCCATCAGTCTCGCACGATAACGCTTAAGCACTAGACCACTGATTCAGCATCCAACAGTGTTAATGTCTAACCTCAACGAATCCGTGAAATGGCGCTACCATCTTCTATCTAACGTCATCGGTTCATGATCTGAATCAAAAACTTAATAATTTCCACAACCCTATACTGATAAATACCATGTGCTCACTGGTGACTAGCTTTGTGAAGGAATTCTCGGAGTTCCAGTGAGTAGCCGTGAACAGTGGAGCTGATCTGTGTCGGGAAGAGACAGGTATCTACCTCAGTAAAATGAAAGATACGACGCCTTAACCGGGTTGGTGGATACGGAGAATTCACAGATGGGGAGTTGGAGAACTCTGATTTCAAACCAATAGTGTACATGGGCTCCAGTATCGTGAAGGAACAAATGGCGTATGAATCAATTGTTGGTCATAGGCTACCATTGGACTGCATCTCCTGACCTTGCTCCAGTGCCTTGTGGACTAGACCTTTAGATCAAAGGCTCGGGGTTTGGCCTCTTAAGAAAACCACCTGCTTCGGTTTGGGCGTGATAGCAATATCCTAGCCATCACAAAAATCGAATGATTTATGTGGTGCATATTTGTTTGGCACTTCCTTGTACCAATGTATATGTGTTTAAATGAATAAATAAATATACAACTTAAAGAAAACTGAAATTCCTTTATAAGTTCAAGCTATATTGAATGATATAGATACTGATAATTGCCTTTTATTTAAAGTCGTAATTGACTCACTATAATATTTGATCATATAAATAACTTGAAACAGTATGAAAGTTTACATTTTATCTAAATATAATGAAATCTATTTTGAAAAAAAAACGATTCAATTACATTCCATGAACCATTATCTAGATGTTTAATCCTGAAATCGGGATTCATTTTTTCCTAAGGTAATTTCTAATACAATAGGAAACTTGATGTGAGTACTCAATAAGACAATAGTTGGCATACACAATAACTCAGTAATAACCCTTAAACAATAGAATTTAATAAGAAAGCAAAACGACAGGAAATATTTAATATTTCAACGAAATAAAATTTGCATTAACATTAATCTGTATATAAAACAACAAACATGACCTTGAAAAATTGGCAAACCGGTAACCTAAAAAATGATGACCACCAATCAGAAATCAGAACTGTTCATATGGAAATATGAAGTACCTTAAAAAAAACTGTTATAAGAACAAACAAAATGACAAAATTAAACTTCTTGGGATCTTCTAAGTGGAGAAACTATTTTAATATTAAATATTTGAATGATAAAAATTAAAATATAAATTAGACTGAACTGTTTGTTTCTGTATCTTAAGTGCCTTATGAACTGAATTCTTCGAAAGAACAAAACGCACATTCAAACATTTCCATCGATTATATTTAAGAATAATACCATAAGGTACTTCTAAGTATTGATTAAATAGATTAAGTTAACTTGAACTATCACACACAATTATTATTGTTATGATTATTCATAGATGAGATAACTAAATGTTGCCGAGGGAAACATCCCCTCCCCCTCCGCTGGGATCTTTTAAATAAACGTTACGGTATATTGATTTCTCAAATGAATTATTAAAAAATATATATATCGAATGATATCGATTTATTGTTTCTCTATCAGTTCATTGAATCATGTTGTTTTATGTTTTTTGTTTTAATTATTATCAAATATTTTCATCAAACAAGAATATTTTAATATTACTTATATTCTTTATTGATAGTTTGGTAAATGATATTGATTTATTGATTATATTGAGTATACTAACATATATTTTATAAGAAAAAAGAACAGAACAAGTTTATGGATTAAATTTTTGTCGATACAAAAGTTGTATGAAAGAATAGTCTTCTTATTGTTAAGGAGATAGAGAGAAGAAAAATCGATTGGCTAATAAAACCATCGTATGAAATAGAGAATAATAAAAAATATAAAAAAATAGTAAAGTGAATTAGTATACTGAAGTTAATTGTGCATATTCAGTTAAAGCTTAATACCATTGTTTATCATTTAATGATTTTCGACTAAGATCATGAACTGACTGATGTTAGACCAGCATTGAAAACCTGAAAGCAATGGGTGACCATTTTGTCCTACTATGGGACTTTTCAGTAGTGTGCATTCACAATCTCGCTCTCGGGATTCGAACCCACTAAAATCTACTGAAAAACTCTTTGAAAAAAATAATTTCAAAGATTTATGGATTATAGTCATTAATTAATTATTTCTTCATTCTACTGCCTCCATATATATATATATATGCATAAAGGTCTTATCGACGTTAAAAATGTCAATCATCTATTGAATAATAAATAACAACTATAGCCAATGTAGGATATATTTTTTTAATCTAGGGTAATGTAAAATAAAGATTAGAGTAAGATGTAATACATTCAAGTGAAAAAAATAATAAAGTAATATTATTGATTATTCAGTAATACAAGATCTAGTTAATAAAGGTTATTGTGAAGTAACTTTATTAATTTCAGTAGTTGAAATCAAAAATCTTCACAAAACCCTTTCGGATACTAATTAACATATGCTCACTAGTGACTGGTTTCAAGATGCTTATCCTGGAGTTCTAGTGAGAAACAGTGACCAGTGGAGATTAACCGGGTTAGTTGTGAGATAGTAACTCCCTGAAGACAATGGTGGATGTGTCACCTAATTTCGTGGATTAGTTGAAGTTAGACATTAAAACCGTTGAATGTCGGCCAGCTCAGTGGTTCAGTGGTTAAGTGCTCGCACACGAGACCAGCATGTTCTGGGTTGGAATCCCGCGAGGCGGGGTCGTGGATGCGCACTGATGAGGAGTCCCACAATAGGAAGAAACGGCCATCCAGTGCTTCTAGGTTTTCCATGGTGGTCAAGCTTCAACTGACTTATGATCTTAACCATTGAAAATAATAAATCAGCTTTATATTACATCGATCGAATGATTTTTGCGCTCTGATTAAGTTTTATCATAGGCTTTAAAATTTTGTATTCTAATATTCTAATTTAATAATCAAAAAAGAGGCCAAGTTTATAATGACCATAAATTATTGTTTTATTCATTATTAGTAAATCAACCGAAATAATGAAACTTTAAAGGAGTGTTTTTTCTATATAGATCACTAAACAAAATGATTTTCTTAATCTGGTCAATAAACTGATTAAATAATATTTCCACAGTAAAGCTTCAAACTATGTGAAGCTGGGTGCCATAAATTGGCAACTCAAAAGGAGAACTAGTTCTCATATTTTTGTAATTGTGCTTCCCCGATAAGTGGTAAATAGCACTTGAGATCTTAACAAAGTGAACTTAATTTCAAGTTGCTTAGACTACTGTTTACATTATAACATGATCGAGAGAATTCAATCAAAGATGGATAATGAGATAAACATGATATTAGTTACTACTCTTTGATCAATCAGTTATCAAGAAAGCTTATTAAGAAAAGATAAAACTAGGTAACAGCAGTATACTGAGTGCTTTTGGAAATTCTGACAGTATTACGATGTTCACATTTACCAAAATTTTCACCCTACTTCGGTTTAGGCACCCGGACAGTACCACAGCCCTCATACAAATCAAATGAGATTTTTGTGGCGCATATGTTTCTGGTGCCCCCTTGTAACATTATCTGTGTTCAAATAAATACAACAACTCATAGTTTACCTATTACAAATCTGCAGATTGGGAAATAGTTAGTTTTGATTTGAGATGCAATTTAAACTATGAATTTCATTAATCGTCACAAACACCTTACACTAATAATAATCATGTGCTCACTAGAACCATATAGGTGTAAAACAAAGGTAGATAGCCTTTTAATATTGTAAATTGGTTGGAGCTACAAATATGAACAATTAAATTCACAATTACCAATTTAAAGGTTATCTGAGAGAGATGTTTAAGTCCCGTTTTTGGTTCCTGGTGGGGTCATGGATGCACACTAATGACAGGTCCCACACTAAGACAAGTAAGATTTCTAGTGTTTTCTTGTTTTCACTGACTATCTGACTTAGTGCTAGATTTGAAGCCATTACGAGTTCACTTAATCTGCGAACGAGAACAAAGACTCAGTGACCAAGGACCAGTAAGCTAGCTATTTGATGCGTCACTGATTATCTGGATTTGTTTCATGAAAAATAATATAATTTTTTAGTCTAAACTACATAAACCATGGCCCAAACTAGTCAGATTTAAATTTCTGTATGAGAATGTAATAATTTGTTGAAAAAGAATAGCAGTTTGATTTTCAATGAGGATTTAAGAAAAATTTGAATTAAAAGGAGACATTATGAGAAGATATAAATTACCATTCAGAATGCCAATATAGAAAGATTCATACTATTTTGAGTCTTGCCTGCACATAGACCGCTGTTAAAACGACCGGAAAATCTTGCTACCATAAGTATTTTTAATAGTTGAATTCATCATTCAGTTAACGATAGACCACTATGAAAAACCTGAAAGTATTGGACGGACGTTTCGTCCTAGTATGCAAATCCTCAACAGTGCGCATCCACAATCACACACCAAATAGAATCAAACCCAGGACATATCGTTCTCGCACGCGAACACTTAACCTCTAGAACACTGAGCTGGACACCATTCAACGGTGGTAATGTCTAACTCCAATTAATTCACAAAATTGTGTAACATATCAACCATTGTCTTGAGTGAGTCACTGTCTCAAAACAGACACAGCTGAAGTCCAATGATCACGGCTTGTCATTAGAACTCCAGAAAATACCTCTTGAAACCAGTCAGTAGTGAGCAAATGATGATTATTATCAGAGAGGTGGTTTTGTGAAGATTGTAGTAATTTAATAGTTGAATTCATAAATCAATTAAAGTTGGACCATCATGGAACACCTGGAAGCACTGGATGACCGTTTATTACTAGTGTGGGACTCCTCAGCAGTGCGCATTTTCTGTGATTGTTGAAGTGGATTCTTTCCAACGAATTTTTTATCATGCTGTATATATATGTATATATATATATCTGAAAATTTTTTGTCAAAGTACTAGTTCCGTGAGGAAATGTGAACAAGGAATAACCAAGATGATCTAATGATAGAAAGATTATAATACTGGATTACATAATATGAATAATAACAATAGACTTAAGAAGTTAGTAACAAATTATAACGTGAATGTAGTAAGATGAATAAAATATTTTTGTTATTATAATTAAAGGTAAATAAATGTAATAGAGGTGCAAAATAAACAATAATAATAGCAGTAATAATAAATTAAGGCCTAGGTAACGATAGCGATAGAACGCACTTCTTTTGTACGTATAGATATGGCTTGAGCTTATGAATGGTAAAAGCTTTGGATACTTTTAGTAGTTAAATACAAACAAATCTAGGTAGATTTGGATGAATCGTATATATAACCCTAAAATCAAATTGTAGATCAATAGAATGATTACAGTCGATTAAGCGCTTAAATATAGAACTCCTAACTGCTTTCCTCCCATCCTTGTAGAATAACATTGTGGTATGTTCCCCTATCCAAGTTGATAGCGAGCGTTAGCTACAGCTAATGTACTTTAACAAAAAATCCTCATATATATATACGACTTGATGATAAATTCGTTGAAAAGAGATCCCTTCGTTAGAATTTACGTTTTGAATGTTTAAATGGGAATTATCTGTCAATTATTTAAATGTCAGTCGTCAATGTTTTATAATTTAAATCACATACATACTTATTATTAGTAAATAGATAAAATGTATATAAAACAATAACAAACTATTTCCAATTCCTATAACTTTACTGTTTTTCTTTGTTTTGAGATAAATAATTTCATGTTTTGAAATTCTGTAAAACCATATAGTAACCATTAAATCTACAGCTTCTACCGACTGATTAGTATATTAACTTACATATATGTATATGCATGTGGAAAACAAAAGAAAACTTTTACGCATCATTAATGATAAATTTTTAACAGAAGGGGTTTTTTTATGGATATTATAGTAATTTACTAGTTGAATTGATGAGTCAATTGAAGTTAGACTACCATGAAAAACATGGAAGCACTGGACGGCTGTTTCGTCCTATTGTGAGATTCCTTAGCAGTGAACATTCACGATTCCGCCCAATAGGATATTTGTTTACACAAAACTAAAGTTTTTTTTCTTTTTTTTCATCTACTTGGACATAATTTTAATCTCTGTTCATCGACTGAAAATAGAATGACAGGTTTATTCAATTCTAAGAGATTACTTAAATGTAATTGTATTATATAGATATATTAAGAGATTTGTATTTATTATTGTTATTTGTGATTGGACAAAATTTTTTGTCATCATCTTGAATATCATGGTCTTTATGTATTGTATACAAATATTTTTTCTTTCTATCTCTGTAGGGATTTAGCTTCATGATTGGATTGTAAAAACAAGGAATCGACAAAAGAAGTAACTATGATTAAACTTTACGTGTTATAATTCAATTAGTTTCCTTATGAATGGTACTAGGAATTTAATAAAACGAAATGTTTAGTGGCCCCTAAATATCTGACTTCAATCGGATCATATGATTATCATGATGGACTTATATCTATCGTCAATCCTCATATATAATTATTGATTTAAATCGTGCTAGTGAATAATTGGATTAAATAAGTTGAATACGTATATTTCATACAATCGTTGATCTGAATAGACAATCAGAGAGTAGGAGAGAAAGAAGCGAGGATGAGAGAGTGAGGCGAAAAATATTGACGAAAACATGTTAGCCAATTCACTTTAATTAGGCGTTACTCAATATTTATGGTCAAATCGAATGGAGGCGAGGCGAGGCAATACAAGGTAAAGGCAAAGTAAAGGCAATTAATTAGATTCGAATATACATGTTTATACAGACATGATAGTGATCGTAATGATAAAAAGAAATAGAAAAATTGTTATAGTTCGAATAACATTGTCTTTTAAATAGGTTAATTTAAGGGTTTGACATAGAAACCGACACTACAAACGATTTAGTTGTTGTGTAGCAAAGCGAATGAAATATCGTGAATTGATACTGTAATTTAACTCTACAAACACGGTACGACGAAAAGTACTGCAAAATATCCTAAAACTATACAGAATTAAAGAATTCTGTAAAATAATTGATACTCTTTGAAATGTATTGGTTCACATTAAGGAAAGGTACTTATTCACCTCAACACAGAAATCTCTCTAGGCTAAGTTGATTGTGATGATTTCTCGTGAAATCCTGAGTTGAGCCAAAAAAAACATCTAAACTACACAAAACGATTTCGTAATGATAACGTAAAGCTTAAGAAGCTTCAATTGACTCATGAATTCAACTATGAAAATTTCTACAATCTTCACAAAACCACCACTCTGATAATAATCATCATATGCTCACTACTGACTGGTTTCAAGAGGTATTTTCTGGAGTTCTAATGACAAGCCGTGATCTGTTTTGAGACAGTAACTTACTCAAGACAATGGTGGACGGTCGCGAAATATCGCTGATTAGCTTAAGTTAGACATTAACACCATTGAATGGTGTCCAGCTCAGTGATTTAGAGGTTAAGTGTTCGCGTGCGAGACAGAAGGCCCTAAGTTCTGATCTTGAGAGGCAGGATCGTGGATGCGAACTGCTGAGGATGGTATCAGATAAAGTTTTCAATCACTTTCTGAAAGCTCAACATTTCAACAAATACACTAATTTATAAATTGTCTTAATTAAATGGATCACACGATGGCGTTTGAAGTGAACAGTACTGAGTTCGAGTACTTGGGATGAATATCAACTCAGATGCAGGTATATCCAACTGATGAGTTCCAAGTACGACGAAACACGCTATCTAGATTCGATTACTAGCTACCATCCATCTTTGAGTATATAAGTGGATGGAATGCAAATGCATTATATACCAAAAATAATGCAAAACAATGTCACAAATTATACTGAACACATATCATAATGAAATAAAAAGTGATATCGAATTTCATCAGATCTTATCACCATGATAACCAACCACGTACATGATATTTTTTTCATGCTTTATGTCCGTAAATCATTCATTTTGAAGAATTAAGATCATATTATCATGAAGAACAAAGAAAGTTAACAACTGTTTCTGGTAGTTACAATCATTTAACTATGTATTTATTTATTATTTATTTAGAACCTACTGAATGATAGATTTAGTTTTTACCCATTAATCAGATCAAAGTGTACACTCATATTCATATACACACTCCTCCCTTTCCCTCTCTCTCTCTCTCTCGCCAGCAACTTGGTCTCTGATACATGTTTATTGTGATTATATTTAAAGTTAAAAGTAACGAAGCCGCAACAATGTCCGATAAAAGGGAAAAGGAACTTAACATTACATCAAAATTGTTTACAAACAATCGATATTCAAAAATGATATTTATTATGAATTGATATCAGCTTAGAAATCATTGAAAATCAGGTAGAAATGGATATCTGTTTCTTTCTACCATGAAAATGATTCAACAATATCAACTTATAGTGCCATAGGGGGATCAAATACATGAACTTTAGTATTCATAGTGAATTCAATAAGACTAAATTATTTATTCAGTATTTTATAGGCCACATTTCCACCGTCAATCAGTTCACGATTATAAATTTCCATCGATGAAGTTGACAGAGAAATCAAATGAGTAGTAGTATTAATTTTTCTTTTTATAAATTTGAGAATCAATTTAGGCAAAATTTAAAGAAGTTACTGATCACATTACCTAGAACATATTCAACCACTAGATGTACTCAGATACATAACATCAACCATAATTTTGCCTAGTTCACCTGTATGAATAAAGATTTGTGTCTGATCTAGAATCCAACTTTCATTTCTTTTTATTCAAACAGGCCTCCGAATGCCCTGGTACGCCGAGAGTGGGGAAAGTCAGCTCTCCCTCACGAAATGCTCTCACATAGCCACTTGCATACAACCACTATCAGGGAAGTCCCACTCACTTCCTTCTCTCACTAGGAATGTTGTTTAAAAACTGAGAGGACGAAAAGTGAATGTCCGGCGCTTTAACCGTGTTGATGGATACAGAGAGTCTACAGAGACGAGTTGGAAAACCCTGATTCCAAACCAATGCTGCACATGTGCTCCAGGATCCTAGGGAAACAAATGGCTTATGAGCCGATTGTTGGTCACCAGCTACCACGCGACTGTATCTCCTTACGTTGCTCCACTGTCTTGTGGATTATACCTTTACGTCAAGGGCTAGATGTGTGGCCCCCTAAGAAAGCCACCTGTTTTGGTTTAAGCACCCGTTTAGTATCTCAGCCCTCATAAAAATCGAATGGTTTGTGTGGTGCATATCTATATGGTGCTTCCTTACCTCCACTGATACATATTGACACAATTATTCATTAAGAACAACAAAAAAAACAAGTGTCAACGTTCCAAAACCTCTCAATATGACAGCTATTCAATTTCCATCATCTGAATGTTGAAATGTTCAGAGAAAATTATACTGGTTAGTTTAATCTATCTATATAACATGACAAATAACTAACTATTCAATGTCACTTATCTCCTCTTTCTTTTTCTGATATTTAAAATTTATTCCATAGTAACTAATAATACATATCCATTATAACATAATCCATTACATGGTTATGAATTCATTTTTCATAATCATACATTTAAAATTATTTAGTAAAAACAAAAACGTATGCATCATTCACTTCTATTACCTATTCGATTCTATTCCTTTCTCACATTCTCTCTTACTCTCTTCTTCTCTTTCTTCTTTTTTCTCTTCATTTCTTTTTTTTGTTTTGTTTTTAGTTATGATTAATAGCTATAATGTACCGGAATAAAACGTGCATTAGTCAAATTGAATTCTTTTCTTCTCTTTTATTATTATTTTTTTAGATATTCACTAATTTTATTCCATTTACAACAATCATAATCGTTTGTTTGTTTGTTTGTTTTTTTTCTCTCTCATTTTATCAATTACCATAATCCATACAAAGATTTATATGTTCCTATGGTGGATACAATATTTATTTTAATAAAAAAATTGAAAAATTAATTAACGAATATATTTTGTTATTTTATTCGATGTATATTCTATCCTCATACTCTCCTTACTATCTCACTTACTTACTTTTAGTTTATCTATCCACCTTTCTCTCTCTCTACCTCTTTCCCCCTCTCTCCCTCGCTCCCTATCGCTCCCCTCTCAGTCTCTTCCTCATGCTTTATATCTCAGCTGTTCGATCATTTGTTAAATTATAATATTTTAATTATTTTAACAAAAATAAAAACAGGTTTTTATTTTTATTCATAATAAAATTGGTTAGTATGGTTCCTTTTTATTCATGTAATAAGATTTGTCTCAATTCAGAAATGACGAGAAACTTAATTGATTATTGATTTATATTAGTTTATTGAGATAGATACAGATCATATTTGTCGATGTGAATAATTCAAATAAATCTGATTCAGTAAAAAGTTATTGATGCTTGAATTAGCCAAATATATATATATATATATAGATGAATAGTTGAATTAATAAATCGATTAAAGTTAGATCATCCTGGAAATACTGAATGGTCGTTTCGTCTTAGGAATAGGACTCCTCAGTACATATATTATAAAATCAACTCATTGTATGTGTAAACGAGGAACATAATAACATTGTTTGATAAAAGTTAAGGAATGTTAATTATATTGAATTTCAGAAATAACTGCTAAAAGCCCCATCAAAATTTTAGACTTTTTAACAGACTTGAAGTTTTGTCTTTTATCTTCACCAAATTATCACATTTACTGGCCTTGAATTATCATTCTACATACTAAAAAAGAGGAGAAATCCCAGGTGAGGCCAATTTTAATATATATGTGTGTGCAAGGATGAATAAGGAATATATTTCGTCAGACAGAAGTAGAAATTCGAATGCACTTGACAACGAAACATACTTGGTGTTGTTTCTAGTATTATTTGACATCCAAACGTTTATTGTTCTTATGATCACAGAAACATATTATTATGTCTGATCATGTTACTCCTTTCCAGAATTGTATTTCATAATAATGAACACAAAAGAGTAGAATCCAAAGGGAGCTCGAGTCAAAAACTTGCACAATACATGAGACTTTAACAATTCAACCGTTTAAGCCCGAACTTTATGCTCAAAAGTAGAAAAAATACCTCTAACTCTTTCAGTGGTTTAACATCGTTTCTGGTTGTTTTGTATAGTTACTTGTAGCAAGACCGATTTCATCATTAACTGAATTCAGCTATTTAACCATATGGACTAATAAATTCCCCTCCGAAATCCAAGACTTACTATTTTTAACTTCATTTGTTCGTCCATGAATTGTAATCTCGCCAATAACTTTAATTTTACCATTTTTCTTCTATAATCCCTACAATTTTAGACAATTTTTCTACAATACTTGAAATCTTCAAACATTTTGACATAATCCCTTTCTTAATAGATTAATATATTTAATAAACCACTCTAGATATGATTGTACTGTTTGACTAGATGATATAGTCGAAAACAGACTTTTGTCCTCTAAATTGTCGCTTATTATTCTCTGATGGAAAAAATAGGTTTCTTTGGTTATTTAAAATATCCATTTGCGTTGCTTCAAAAATCAACGGCAGTTCAGTGGTTGTCAAGAGAAATGAATGGTACATTTTTTGCTACCAACTTGTAAAAACAACTTAACTATATCAAATAATGTCTGAATGAAAATAGGGTGCTGATAAAATTGTTGATTATAAGAGAAAATAATCAGAGAGGTGTCTTGTGAAGATTTAAGTAACTTAATAGTTGAGTTCATGAGTCATTTGAAGCTTAAACACCATGGAAAACCTAGAAGCACTAAACCGCCGTTTCATCCTAGTTTGGAACTCCTCAGTAGTGTTCGTCCACGATCCCGTCTCACGAGATTCGAACCCAGGACCTATTGGTCTCGCGCGCGAACGCTTAATCTTTAGACCACTGAGCAGGCATCCAACGGTGTTAAGGTCTACTTCAACCAACCCATGAAATTACGCCACTGTCCACCATTGTCTTTAGTGAGTTACTATCTCACAACAAACTCCAATGGTTACGTCCTCTCACTAGAGGTTAAGAGTTCGTGCGCAAGACCACGGACGGGATAGTAGATGCACACTGCTAGGGAGTCCCACATTAGGACGAAAAGACCGTTGTAGTAAAAGATCTATTAATTCAAATCCGTCAGTTAGTTGGGTACAACTCTCTGTCTCTCTGAGAATAAGTTGCAGACTAGTAAACAGAGAACTAAAGCTCGTATCATATTCGATAAAAAATCATTCGGATACTTACTCACTTACTTACTTACTTCTATTACTCCCAATGGAAAATAGGCCGCCGACTGGTATTCTCCAACCCAACACATAGAATAAAATATGAAATTCGTTTTGCGTGCACATAACATTATGATTAACGTGTCGCTACTTCTTCAGTGTGCATAATATTTTATTATTATTATTATTATTATTATTATTATTATGTATAAACGGTTTAAGCGTAGTATTTAATTTTCAAACCTTTTATGCTTGCAAACAAAGTGATTATTATTTGCAGAAGTTATGTTTTTTGATCTAGTTTCAATATAGAAAACAAGACTTAAAGTCATTTACATCATGTTGGCGAGTCTTGAATGGAACCAAACAAACATTCTAGAATTCTCTATTAGCTACTGTTAAAAAATGTAACAAAACTAAAACTTCAAAGGAGATACTATTTCAGTCTACAAACTAGTTAAAGTTAGACATTAACATCGTTAGATATTGTCCAGCTCAGTGATCTAGTGGTTAAGCGCTCGCATGCAAGACCGATAGGTCCTGGGTTAGAATCCCGCGAGGCTGGATCATGGATGCACACTTCTGAGGAGTCCAATACTAGAACGAAACAGTTGTTTGGTGCTTTTAGGTTTTCTTTGATGGCCTAGGTTCAATTGACTCATGAATTCAACAACGAACATTTTCTTCTTTAAAAAGTCTTTATTTCACAATGATAATGTTCTACGTATACTTAAAACTCAATTGATATACATTTTAATAACCAGTTTGATAATCATAACCAAGATTATATACACATCTATATGTACTATTATTGGAGATCTACAATCTATCCTATTTGTAATTATCTTTATTATAATACAATTTACGGACAATAAAATTGAATTTAACTGGTGAATCTTTTTTTTCTTTCTTCCTTTCTTTTCTTCTTTCCTTTTTTATTTTTTTTTGCTCCAAAAAAGAAAACAAAAATAAAAAAATAGAGAGAAAATATTTTATTCCTAATTCACTAAGTTCAAATACACTAAATGAATATGTAATGAATAATAGAAATTACATAGAATTTGTAATTAAATTTATGCAAATAGAATATGTAGAATGATAGTCACGTCCTAAATTCCACTACTAGTGATTATTTATCTATACTTATAAAAGAGAGATTAGTTTTGAGATGAATTGTTCAATGTGTAATATTTTCTTTTTTTTCTGTTTTTGTCGTTGTTATTGTTGTTGTTGATGGTGGTGGTGGTGGTTGTTGTGGCGGTGGTGGTGGTGGCGGTGGTGGTGATGGTGATGGTATAATTATTTTCAGCTATTACATAAAAAAATCTGACCTTAATATTAGAGAGAAAAAAAGAAAAAGAAAGAAGGCACACACAATGATCATTGTGTTTTATTTTGTATCTACTCACTTATTTACTATCCTATATTAAAACACAAGAGAAAATTAGAGAAAAATTGATAGGGGGATTTATGCATTTTATTATTATTCTTCACAGGTCACCTAATTATTGTTATTAAAGACTATTTTAACTAAAGTGGGAAATTGTCAGCATAGTAAAAATTATCCCATTATATATACGTTAGTTCAGCGCTAGTTAAATATTATCTTCAATAGTAAATTGGTCAAAGATAACAAATTATGAATAAAGATTATTTATTTCTTTGGTTAGAATAATAAAGTTTGTGAGATAATTAAGATTTCAGGGATGTAAATCATGTAACTATAAAAGTATAAAGTATACACAAGTATTATATGCAAAAATGGATAGTGGTTAGCTGTGAAATCCTAGACGCGCGTTTCGTCTTATTTGGGACTCGTCATATATATAATACTTGTAAATTAAGGCCAATATAGAAGCAGCACGCACAGTATGCACATATGTTAATCAGAGACTGATCAATTGCAGTTCTAAATAACAATGGGAAGATTCAAACAAAGAATATCAAGTGAATTTCAAATTTCACCACATTGCACAAGCAAGTAGTTAAGTGGATAATGTGATGGGATTTCAAGCGAACGGTACTAAGTTCGAGTTCCAGAGTGAACATCAACTCTGAGGTGCAGGTACATCCAGCTGACAAGTCCCAAATAAGACGAAACGCACATCCTGGATTCCTTTGTTATCCACTATCCATCTTTGTTTATAATGCTTGTGAATAAAGGCAATATCGAGGCAATACGAACAGTATGCACATATGCTAAACATCAATGGTAAGATTCAAATAAACAGTGCCATGTGAATATAAAATATACATTTTCAAATATGAATTCAACTTTGCATTAAAACTGAAAAGGAGATTATATGATATTAAAGATTTGTGGAAATTGTTGAGATTTATAATTGACATCTTGAAACGATATTAATTAAACAAGTGTGGTAAACCAGTGATTATTTTACATCTGTATTGTTATATTATTGGATTCTTAAGTAATGGTCATCTAATGATCCTCATTTTTCATTGGTTGTCTAATTAAGAATAGTTTAGATGTGGAAATTGTTCAGCTCAATAAACGTTTGTTAGAAGGTAACAAAAAAAATACAATTCAACTATTACTCAAGAATAGAATTTCACTTATTCATTTATAAGAAGGTAAAATCTACAAAACACAGTTTGATAGAAAATGCTTACATATGGTGAATAACTAAGGATAAGAATAATATGCATTTATATTTCTCCTCATGGATGAATGGTTGTGCAAGATCATGTAACAATTAAAGTTAATATTAACACAGTTGGATATTGTCTCAGTGATCTATGGGTTAAGCGTTCGTAAACAAGACCTGTCACGGGTTCGGGTCCCTTTGATGTGGGATTATGGATGCGCACTGCTGAGAATTCCCATACTACGACGAAACAGCCATCCAGTACTTCTAGGTTTTCAATGGTGGTCTAGCTTAGATCGAATCATGAATTCAACTATTAAAAGTAATTTAATAATTGGGTTTTAACTTGTCATACCTTTTCAAAATACATTCTTAATAGAAAATATAAAAAAAACTTAGTAACGAATAGAAGTTGATTAAGTTCATGATTGAAATGAAGAATTTCTGACGAATCTGGAAGAAACCAGATGATTTATAATTAGCTCTTCTCATTTCTCTACGGTTCACTAATCATTGTTAATTTGTCTAGTAAACTATAAAAACTATTCTATACTACTGATCTTTTATTATCAAGGCTAGCGAATAAACCTGAGCTAGTTATAACTCTTACGAGTCAATGAATATGAAAACTCAAATATGTATGATGATTTTATGTGGCTCATGAGTATTTTCCTGTTTGTTATTATTTAGTACAATAGTGAAATTAAACTTTTCTGATAATTATTCATGATTAAATCAGCTTACGTTTCAGGGTTTCTTTACTTAAAAAAATATAACTAGTTTCATGGCCTATTTTCCATGGTTTTCATAATATTGGTGGGTAGACATGTTAGGAGATTAACAAAAGATAGTTCTGGGACAGTAATTTGAGAATTGCGTAGAACATCGTCCAAATTTATGTGCATTTAAATTTCAATGGATCAGCAATGAAGTGGTTTAAGTAAGAGTCTACTTCTTTGGGTACAAAAGAAGATGATTGTTTAGTACTGTGAACAGATTCAAGTTAAGCTTCATTGGATCATTGGGTCACGGCCTAATGGTCTAAAGGTTTGTCGTTTACACACCAGACCGAAGATCTTCTGTCCAATTACCGGCTGCAGAGTCATGGATACTTCAATATTAGGTTGAAACAGCTATCCAGTGTCTCCAGGTTTACGATATAAATGAAATTCAACAATCTCGACGACATCATACTGTCTACTTGATAACTTCTGTTTTATTCGAAATAATCAGTAAATGTCATGTGAGTGTATTATTCAGTAGAAAACAATATTTCATCTTGATTTCGCGCTAGATAAAACTCATCAACAGGGTACACCTTCAATTTTTAGAGAAATGATTATCCATATGGAAGTCAAACATACATCACCTAGCTTCCTAATCTAAGACGTTATCATTAATTTATTCGATTCAGTGATTAATCTACACTGAGATTTAAATCACAGCTTAATTGATAGACTTTGATCAACACGAACTGACTAAACACATATTGACAGCAGTTACTACACAGTGATCAATCAATGTAGACTCTAAATTTATCTAGCATGTGTAGTGTCAGTTATCATTTTAAGCCCATATGGGCTTTCGGACATCCCATTCTATTCATTCTACTTGAGTTATATTTTGACCTTGTTAATTATTCGCTTATCAGTCTTGACTGTTTTTATATGAGCGTATATGTGTGTACACTTCATATCCCATGTCTCACCACATGTCTGTAGTTTATTTTGTCTGCCTATAAATATTGAGTAACGCTTGACTAAAAATGAGTTGGCTTACCAGCCATCTCCACTGCGCGTCATTTTTACTTGGCTTCACCGTGTGCTTGCTTGCTGTACGCTTGCGGATTTTTGTTGATCATTAACAATAAATAATCTCTACAACTGGTGTTCAGGCTTCTGAATAATCTCGAGTAAATCATAATTCTACTAGGAGATTAAGCTACCTTAAATACTCAGTTTACGGGAGTCAGATATTGAGGACATTAGCCTCAACACATGAATCTAATCAATCAAGTTACATTACAATTACTAATGTCAGGGATTCAGCATCATGATACACTATGATATAATGATTATTGATATAAAGTAAATATAAATACAATAATAGAACTAGATTTATTACCCTTTGGCAAAGTATAATTTACACTATTAAAGTTTATATTTGATTAACACCAATGAACTATTCATCTTAATTTTTAAATGTAATATTGTGTACTAATCTATCGAATGTACTTGATTCTTTTCCGTGCAAAAACATAAATATCGTTTTATTGTTAATTAACTATGGAATAATCTAGGATAACAAAAAGCTAAAAATCCTGTACTCATATTCAGTTTTCCAAATGTTAATGTTTGTAAAGTAAATTTACTTGACCATCCGTATGTCTTAAAAAATATATTGTGAAAACTTAATGAAATTATGTATGGTTAATCTTATCTAAACTCTACCTGGAGACCCTCTGAGGTTACTACCGGTCTCAAGCCTGGATAAAGAAGGAGTGTTGGGCATGGGGTTAGCGACCCCATCCTGTAGAAAACTGACTTTCTAAAAAAACGCTAACCACAAACAATAATTCAAACCATTTAAACACTGTTCTGGGAGTTAGAAAGTTTTCATTTAGAAGAGCTATAGCGTCTCATGATGAAACCGAGGTCCTTCGGTAGTCACGAGTCTGATACCCGTTCTGCCAACCAAAGCAACCATTAATTTACGTATTCTCATTGACAGGAGTTGTATCCTACTAAATTTAAAAGTATTTACAATGATTACAAAGTTTATAAGTCCTTTAAAGTACGTTACTGATACATCTTACACCACTTATAAGATGATCGTCTGTTACAGGTCTCACATAGTTAACCCTTGAGCTTGGATATCGCGCTCACAAATCACCATGACTACTATTAATCCAGTTTTTCATACAGTCAGCTTAAAAATAAATATCCTTTTACAACATGGACAGTTGGTTGATAGTGATCATACACATAACCTTACCAACACTTCTGAATAACTTGTTCTCAATCATTCCTAATATTTCTTTCATTTCAATGATACAGTCATCTTCTTATACCAGAATCCTATTGAATACTGATAATGGAAAATCATTTAAACTCATTCACAAAACAATCATTTTGTTTATTAATGGTAACATCATGAGTATCATAAATTTATATAGATTTTTGTAGGCATTGATGGATGGCGGGCTAGCAGTGGAATCCAGGACGCGCGTTTCGTCCTTTTTGGGACTCGTCAGCTGGATATACCTGCATCTGAGAGTTGATGCTCACTCCGGACTCAGACCAAGTACCGTTCGCTTATGACTTAAGGCTGTATCGAAGCAATTCGTACAGGACGCACATAAGCGAACATGAGACTAATCAATTGCAGTTCTAAATAACAATAGGTAGATGCAAGTAAAACAACACCAAGTGAAATTCAAATTATTCCATTTCATTTAGAAAATTTGTCTGAACTTCAAGTTTTCTTTCTATACTTTTTCTTCTTTTTTTTATGAATGATTTACCTACTTCATTGAATTTATAAACAGAATAATAACAGGAAATGTATGATGAAAACTATATTCGGTAAACATAAATCATTAGTGAATTGTCAAACCAAAATATTTCATGTAAAAATTGTATAATAAAATCAACAAACTACTTATATTATCAAATCATTTCATACACATGATCCTATTGTGTTAATTGTAAATTATTTTTTCAGGTAGGTTTTGTGGATATTATAGTAATTTCAATGGTTAGGATCATGAGTCAGTTGAGGCTGGATCACCTGGAAGCACTGCACGGCCGTTTCGTCCTATTGTGGGACTCCTCAGTAGTGCGCATCCACGATCTCGCCCCCAGCGAGATTCTAACCCAGGACCTACTGATTTCGCGCGCGAGTACTTAACCACTACACCACTGAGCCGGCAACCAACGGTGTTTAGGTATTCTAGTGGTCAAGCGCGATGCCTGGGTTAGAATCTCGCTGGAGGCGAGATCGTGGATGCGCACTACTGAGGAGCCCCACCTTTTTTTCAATAAATTTCAATATATGATATAAATCATAAAACTCCATAGTTACTATAAACCACTAATAGAAATGATATACTTCCATATCTATTTATTACCCCTTTGGAAATAATCAATCCTAAACTTTGAAAAACTAAATGATTACCGTACAAAAAAAGATAATTTATTCTACTTTAAACAACATCTAATCATAGAAAGACTACATTAATCAATTAAAATAAAATTTTGTCCAAAACCAATTTCATAATAATGAGTAAAATATATTTTGTTTTCGAGAGAGGAAAAAAAACAATGAAAAAAAACGGAAAAAAACAAACTAACTAAATTCACTTGGTACTGTTTGGTTTGTATCTTCTCATTGAGGGTTTAAGACTGCAATTGATCGGTTTGTTATTGGTATATGTGCATACAGTGCGTATGCTTCGATATTGCCTTAATTCACAAACAGTCTTAAACCTCAATGGGAAGATACAAGCCAAACAATACCAAGTGAATCCGAATTCACCCGATTGCACAAACAAGTGGCTATCAGGGCTCAGTAGCTGAGTGGATAACCCTATGGCGTTTGAAGTGAATGCCACTGGGTTCGAGTCCCATAGTGAACATCAACTCTCTGAGATGCAGGTACATCCAACTGACGAGTCCCAAATTGGACAAGACACGCGTCCTGGATTCCACTGCTAGCCCACCATCCATCATTGCTACCAAATATACTAAGCTGTAAATTAAATATTCTTTTCTCATGAAATATAAAAATGAATTATGTAATCCATTTGATGAATAATATTACAAATTATTAAGACAATTATATATATACGGATTTCATACAGTTTTATATTTCGTTTTTATTTCATTGTAAATTGTATATTGACAAATTAAAACTATAAAGTCAATTGGTGTATTCATAATACTTGATATTTATGAGATAAGAATGATATAATTGGGTTGCTAGAGTAATCGAAGTGTTGCTAGGCTTATATATATATATATATATATATATATATATATATATATATATATATATATATCATATATATATATATATATATATATATATAACCAAAGGATGAGTTTACTGAGGAAACAGTTCGTTCCGTCCTTATTTATGGCAGTGAAACATGGTCGGTAAGAGTAGAGGATATTCGTAGGTTACTAGTATTTAATCATAGATGTTTCGAAGCATTACTCGTATATCCTGGGATTACCGAGTAAGTAACGCAGATGTTAGGAAACAGGTACTAGGTAAGGATGGCAAATCAATTGATGAAATAGTGAAACTTTATCTGTTGAGATGGTTGGGATATGTGTCATGTATGCCCAACCACCGAATGCCCCGATGAGCGATGTTCTATGGTGTAGGAGTAGGTTGGAAGAAAGCTAGAGGTGTCCAGATCAAAACATATCACAAATCAATTGAATCAATGGCAAATGGACTGAGTCATGTTGGTAAGTGTAGACTACCCGGTTGAGATCCGTGAGACGATAGCAACTGATGAGTAGAGACCCTGAATGACATGTCTCAAAATCATTTGCAATGGTGCAGGTGCATCCACTCTTTGTGTTCTCCAAAATTCTAATCTTCTATTTCTTCATGTCCATTTTTTCTTTTCCTAACTTTATTTCACTGGATTATACTCCTTGACTAGCATCTTCAAACCCTAATATTTCGAAATACTGCCTATACTCTTACTACCTCTACCACCATGGGATTTGAATTGATAATTGTATCTCTGTGATAATTTGGTGTGGCAACTTGAACCGATGTACGTACGTACGAAGTTCTACGTTGTTGCCGACTGACTGATTAACTTTCAGTACATTATCAGGCGTTCGCTACGAGACCTAACTTTCTTGGTTTCAATCTCCGGTGGAATCATGAATTTAATGAATCCGATATTAGAACGATAAAACTGTTCAGCATATATTATTTTTCATTGGTTGTCTAATTTGGTTTGCTTTATGATTATAAGAAATCTATGTTAAAAATGCAACGTAATTTTAACTGTTTTCATATCCATTAAATAATGACAGGTAATTAAGAACCCCTTCAAAGTTAAGAATCATTCAACAGGGTTTCTTATTTTAGAACTGAAACTATATGTAACCTAAATCAGCTTAAACTAAATAAATAAATAAATAAATACTGAATGTTAACTGATAGTGGAATCCACAACGCACGTTTTTCTCTCCTTACAGTAGGCATTAGCTAAATGTCTTAACCCTATATCAATGTTAATGTTCATCCAGAAACTCAAATTCATTACCATTTATTTTTATAAATATCAACATGATGTTCACTCCTTCTTCATCAAGGCTTGGGACCGGCAGTAGCCCCTGGGGGACTGCTGGCGGAATCCTCAAGGCCAAAGGAAAAGAGGAAGATTAAAGAACACATTACACCGGGAAATGCAGACAGACTTGAAAAAAATGAACAAGAATTGGATGGAAGTAGAAAAGAAGGCCCAGGACAGAGTGGGTTTGAGAATGCTGGTCGGTGGCCTATGCTCCATTAGGAGTAACAGGCGAAAGTAAGTAAGTAGGTAAAAAACAACATTCGTTTTTTTCTGTTATATCAGTGCAGAATTTTTCGAACGCATCATTTAGTGTTAATTGTAAACCAATTTAAATAACCTTTAACAATCGATAATGATGAAATACTTCCAGGTTTTCCATGATAGTCTAGCTTCGATTGACTCGTGATCTCAACTCTTAAAACTAATATAAAGGGGTATTTTTGTGGATATTATAATGATTTTAATAGTTGAGGTCAAGAATCATTTGAAGCTAGACTATCATAGAAAACCTGAAAACACTGAACGGCCGTTTCGTCTTATTGAGGAACTCCTCAGCACTGCTCATCCACGATGCGGCCTCGCGAGATTCGAACCTAGGACTTATCGGTCTCGCACGCGAACGCGCAAAAACCTGGAAGTATTTCATCACTATCAATTGTTAAAAGTTATGTAAATCGATTTACAATTAACACTAAGTGATGCGTTCAAAATAGTTCTTAATTGATATAATAGAATGCTGAGGAGTCCCACGATAGGATGAAATGGCCGTCCAGTGCTTCCAGGTTATTCATGGTGGTCTAGTTTCAAGTGACTCATGATCTCAATTATTAAAATTAATATAGAAGAGTTGTAAAAATTGGTTGTGTTCTATAGTTTGTATTATAAACTGAATTCAGTTAGATAATCATGAAAAAATCTGGGTAACGTTTCATAGTTATTACATTCTGTTATCAGACCTCTCAGTTGTCACTTAACCATAAGCCCATTAGGGATTAAATCCAGAACTTTCAAATCTTACGATAAGCGTTTAAACTTTAGACTTTTAAGATAGTATATCTTGGTTTACATCTGCAACTTCATTTAAACTATGCGATCATTTAGTTATCATCCAATCCTCGTAATGAGTAACTGATATGTTAAAATGAGATTTATAGAAATATTGTATATTAAGAATTAAGAATTTTGTACCGCAATGAAGGATACATTTTATAAGAAACAAAGTGGTTACTAATTCAAAGGGTTTTGTATAAATAAAGGTCCTGCCTGTGATCGAACCCAACATTTCCATATTTTGTAACGAATGCCTAATCATTAGAAAACTGAGGTAGCATCCAGAGGTTTACTTCCAATTTCAATTGGTTTATGATATAATATGACAGTTATCCAGTGCCATTGTTGTCAAATATTTTGCTACTGATATGTTTGTGTTTCACTAGTCATGAATTCTTACTTAAACTTAAGGATTTCACCTTGTATTAATGTCACTAGTGAACTGACTATTGTACTCTAGATTAAGTGATTTTGTAGCCAGTTTCATTTATAAGTGAAGAGTGATGAGAAATCCTACACTAGGATGAAACAGCTATCTAGAGCTCTTTAGTTTCCAATGGTACTTAAAATGCGATCAATTTGGTGCATGTGATTATTATCAATACCATTATTATTATTATTATATCATTAATGGCTTTATTCAATATTATATTGAGTGATCTCCGGTTAAATGTTAACAATTCAGTAATCAACATCTGAATAATGTTCATTCTGTTCAATGGATATTGCTAGCCATCACAATATCTCCGATTGTACTTGTGAGGACGGTCCATGGGTGAACTCGAGGAAGCGGTATGAAACTCAGAAAGAGCCGAAGATATTCCATTCAATCATCTTTTGGAAGAATATTCTAGAATCTCTACGTGTAGATTCCCAATTGGACAATGCTAATAACCCCCTGTGTGAGGATAAGATAGCTATAATGATGATTTCGTTTTTACTAAAAAAACTATAAATACCTGACAGTTTTGTACTATAATTTGACACTGTCTAGAATAACATTTCTTTCACTGGTCTTCTGTCTTCTCATTGAGACTTGGATGGGTTCTAGTGTCCAAATACTCAAGTTATACGCGTTATGTCAAGAATATAAGCTGTAGATATAACAGTATTTTTTTGTAAGTTGTACAACAAAAGGTCGTAAATGTTTCATATACGCACCTGTAAAGGTTGTGTGATTAATAGACTGTAGTGTCGGTTATTGTGTTAAGCCCGTATACCTGATTCTCTACTCTGCGTCGTTTCTCTTCTCTCTATTCCATTCGCTTTATATACAAAATATATGTATTCACAAATCCATTCTCGTTATTCGACTTATTTAATTCCGTTATTGACTAACGCGATTTAAGTCGATGAATATATACGATAAATAGGTGACATATATATTTCAACAACAATCATCATAACAATCTCTTTGGAGTCAGATCACAGGCCACTAAAGTGGAGAGCCCTTTCGACAACATCGTTCGATCGAAATGACGACAAAATAAAAGGTCCCACAAGACATAATAATATGTTAAAACAAATAATCTGTTAAAATATCTAGATGACGGGATTAGATAATCCAGATATTGAAGCAGACCACTGTGGTAGGAAATCTAAGCCAATTTATTATTGATTTACACAAAAGAGGAAAATTATGAGAACTTAAATGAAATTAATTCAATAAATTAAATTTATGTAGTTTGATAATATTCTCCTTAAAAAATAATTTGGAGTCATCATGATTACTAATTTATTATTCGAATCATTCCTTCTAAACATAAATTCATGAGGGGAAAATGTCTTGTCTACCATCAAATAAAACGAAGATTAAGCAGATGGTTAAAGTAGGATGATAATAATAGTAATAATAATGGTAATAATAATAGTAATTGTAGTAATAATAGTAGTAATGATAATAGTAATAATTGTTTCGACTGAATTAAACAAATCATATGCAATAACTTAAGTAACAACTCTTGATTATGCTTCACCATGAATATAAAGTGTGGATTGAATAATTTTTTTTGATTTTTTTTTCATAGAAAAGAAGATGAAATATAGATTTAGATGGTGGTTGGAGATAGTCGACAGAAAACCCTGTTGGAGGTAGTCAACAGGAATTAACCACCATCTAAATCTCAATATACAGTGCCCGCAGTGTCGAGTCACCTAGACTGGTGACCACATTGCAACATGACCGACAGCATTCGATCGACACTAATTAGGACTAGACACGCATGACATTGATCACCACCCAATGATCAATCAATGAAATATAGATACTTGATAAATGCAAGCTATACATTTAACCCATATCATTATAAAGCTTATTTAACCAAACTATTCAAGTTATCTTAATAATGACTTACTTTTATAGCTTGAGAACTTAAAGGTTGATGAAATTGGGATCTATCTAAAAGAGTAAGTTGTCAACAACAGAATCAAATAACTATTATATTATATTGACAAATTATTGAGATCGGAATTGTTTCAATGAACAATGATTAAATAGTTCCATGCTAAATCTGAAAGTCTTGTATTTAATTCGTGGTTACGTTGTACGAATATATTATTAATGAAATCTATACTAGAATGAAATATACAGTGACCCAAGTGAATTCAGTCGATGCAAAATATCACATACAAACATGGAGTACATTTAATTAAATAGGTGATGAAAATTGCCACATTTTGATTATGATTTTTGTTACGAATCTTAATCAGCTGAAGAACCATTCATTATAAAAGAACACTAGAGAATTTTAGATTCCAGTTTAGGATTGTTTAACACTACGCACTAACATCCGAATTGTCTGAAACTAAAAATGTAATTTAGCAAACTTCATCTAAGTAATTTAGTGGGAAAAATTAATGATGAAACCATTAAGTTGTATATTCTAATCAAGGTGGCACAATCAAGTGAAGTTCTAAACAAGAAAGAAACAACCATCTATTTCCCCTATTTTTACCCAGCTGTTGTCAATCCATGATGGAAAATTAATTAATAAGAATACTTAGAGCTTTGCAATGAAGTACTTACTTATCATGGTTTATGTTAATCAAATTCATCTCTTACCCACTGTGAATATGCTATTAACCTGATCAGTGCAAATCCCTGAACAATCAACAAGTTTGATATGACCTATTTAACAACTTAAGTTGTGTATTTAATATTTAAAAACAGATTTTATATCAGGATACATTAAATATCGATGACTTAAGTAAGATCCATAACTACACTTCACTTGATATAGTTTACTTGAATCTTCCCATTGATGCTTAGCACTGCGATTGGTTAATCTCTTATTAGCATATGTGCATACTGTGCATATTGCCTCGATATTGCCCTAATTCACAAGCATTATAAGCAAAGATGGATAGTGGCTAACAGTGGAATCCATTGTACAAGCAAGTGGCTATTAGGACTCAATAGCTAAGTGGATAAGGTGATGGCATTTGAAGCGAACCGTATTGGGTTCGAGTCCCAGAGTGAACATCAACTCAGGCCCAGGTACATCCAGCTGACAAGTCACAAATAGGATGAAACGCGTGTCCTAGATTCCACATGTAGCCACTATTCATCTTTGTTTATAATGCTTAGGAATTAAGGCAATATCGAAGCATACGCACAGTATGCACATATGCTAATAAGAAACTGATCAATTGCAGTGCTAAACATCAATGTGAAGATTCAAGTAAACTACAGCGAGTGAAGTGTAGATATGAATCTTATTCAAGTCACCATCTTTGCTTACAATCCATATCTGCACTGTTTGTATAATAATGATATTTCTTGAAAATAATTTTACGAGTGGTTAAACAAAAGTATAATACAAAATTACGGATAATTTTGATCCATGAAAGATGATAGCAAAGGAACTTTGCTGCTATTCAATGGATTGAAGTGGCATTTTATAAAATAAATCACATGTGTTTAAGCATATTTTTCTGAGTAGTGTATTTTTGTTACATATAGAGGTTGGATTCTTAATATACCACGCACAAATTGAGCACTCGAGCTCTAGAACCCTCCCAAGTCGCAAATGAGAAGACAGAATACAAGTGAAAGGAATGCTATTCTAAACAGTATCAATTATGGTACAAAACTGTCAGGTATTTATAGTTTTTTTTTCAGTAAAAATGAAATCATCATTATAGTCATCCAATCCGCATTCAGTGGTTTTTAGCATTGGTGTAAATAGGGAAGCTACATGTAGATATTCTAGAATATTCCTCCAAAAGATTATTGGATGGAATATGTTCAGCTTTTTTTGAGCTTTTTACAGCTTCCTCGAGTTCACTCATGGGCTATCCTCACAATTTTACACATAATTTTTTTTGAAATTTCACGTCACAAATTGAATTTGGTTGAAAAATCATGGGAAACAAGTAAACAGTGGACAGTTGTTTTATTTTAGGTTGGAATTCCTCAATAGTATATACCAACAACTCCATCAGTGATAAAATTTAGAATATATTCGGACTTCTTGAAGAGCATTTCATCTTCTAATCAATAATTCAGTAATAAATGGGTTACATTTCTAACTTCATTCATTTCACAACCATAATTAGTGATAATATTTATTTTACGCTTGACATTAGCGAACTTCTCCACGCTACGACTTCTAACGAAATCTCTGGTAATTACCATTAGAAGTTAATCATTCATAAGAATATAATGCAAATCATTTCAGATTCGATAATCTTCACAACTATACATAGTAATTAGTCATTCTTTTATCATAATAACAGTATGTCTATTCTATATTCGACCAGATCGGGTGTTTTCGCAATTGGTAAACAGTAATTAATTCTTAAGTATAATATACTTAACCTTTTCATCTCATTATATTATTTTGTCCTTAATCATTAAAACAGCTCATTCAAGTTCGTAATTCAATCAAGGAATTAATGTCATCTTAAGTGATGATGATGATGGATAACTCATGAATAGATATAGTGAGCAAGAATTGTCTTGGATAATTCCGAACCCTAGATGAATCATACACATTACCCATAATTTATAATAACTTCCATTTTAATTAAAGTATAATCATTAGTATATTCTGATTGAGATTAGTAGAGGAATCTATAACATGAATTTCCTTCCGATTGAGATTTATTAGATAGATGTACCTATTACATTCTAGTTTCGATGTTCATACTGAAGCTCGAAGCCAGTACCTTTAATTGAAAAGTATTAACACACTATCGAATGAGCTATTGAGTTCTAATCCATTTTAGTGGGTATGATGTTTCATGGAAGCCTTTGAATTATCCTGGGTCTCTTTTTTTAATGTTAAGGATTGTTATTGATCCGTCTCTATTGATACATTTAAATGCTAAGTAAGTTGTCAAAATTTTGTCTTTAGTTACAAGTGTTACATATATTTGAATTGTTACTGGTAATGAAAATCTAACATAACGTATGATCACGCTCATTTCCTTCCTTGTATTTTGCTAATAAGTATGTTGTATTACTACAAGTAAAGCTTGTTTAAAAGCCGGTTTGATTATTTCTCGATATTAAATCATTATGGGTATATGTGTAAATAATTTGGTTTAGTAAACAGCATCTAATCAATGATACTGAATTACCGTTATCATGTGTTCATCAACCCTGCTTGTAGCTATTCAAGGGTTACTATCGGTCTCAAGACCGGGTAAAGAAGAAGGGTTGGACATGAGGTCAGCAACCCCATCCCGTAGAAAACAACTTTGCTAAAAACAACCGCTAACTAGAATGAACAGTTTATGTATTCATCACAATTTTGTTGATTATTTTAACATATAAACGTGTTCAGAACGGCTGAACAAGATTGTTTATCACAAGACTTCGATAATTTATCGTAACTTCTTCCAGAAGTCAGGAAATTTAAGTAAGTCATTTGAATCAATGAGTACACCATAGAAACTCGCAAGAAAATTCTAGAAAATAGGTTTCTATTGTCTTTTATCCTAAATGAACAATCATCAAATTTGTTATCAACTGTAACGTGTTTTCAAGTAACATTTAGGATCTCAGAATCCTATATAATCTAATGAATACTTATTAAAATTGATTGATCACTAGGGGGTGATTTATGTTATGTGTGTCAGGTACTTCTTAGTGTAGATCGAATGATACCGACCAAGTGATAATGTGGCCACCAATCTAAATGACTCGTTATTGCTGCATTAAATTGAGATACGGTGGTGGTTGGGGTTAGTCAACGGGAAATCATCCAAACAAACCATTCAAAATGAATTTTCTTCCATACCTTCCGGCTTCTTTTTTCTATCCCCGATTTAAGTGTTAGATATCACTTCAGAATAGAAAGTAATTAGAATGTCAGAGTCTAAGCATTCTTAAAAAAAGAAGGATTTGATTTATTAAGTAATAATAAAGCACCTAACACTGATCAACTAAGATAAGATCATTATGAAGGACTAAGTACTAAATACTTGAAATGCATACTACTTAGGAAACGATACAATTAATCATCGAGAATCATGATTCATTGAACACTTGCTTTGTTTTACATATTAAGATAGAATCCTGAAAGTCTTGTTATCTATTTCTGATAAAGTGATGGACTATACTGCTGAAGAGTTCATAGCTTAAACAAATTATCTTTCCAATATTTTCTGGGTTTTTTCTCAATTTCACTACAACTAAGACCAATCTATGATGAATACAAAACTACAAATTACTACTAATCTCCATGTGATCATTTGAATTAATCTCTGTAACAGTTAGCAACTATAAATCTGTATCTATTTAATTTATATCTCCGTTTTATTGAGCATTATTTTTAAACAATTTTGAATGGAAAGAAACAGAAAACAAAAAAACTCCCATTAACAACAAACGAAAAATCTATCATCATCATCATCACCATCATCATCATCGTCATCATCATCATCATCACCATTATCATCAGTATTATAAACTTTTATATGAATTTCGTTTTTTTTTGTAAAATTTTATCGTTCACTCTAGTAGTTACAATGTAATATCAACTGTCAAATATTGTTTTTAAAATTAATTGTAAAAACTATTTTAGAAGTATTTCAGTAATTTGTCATAATGATTCCAATTTCGGAAGTAGATTGTTTCATTCGTAATCATATATATGTATATGAACTAGTGAAACGTCATCAGTTGAGATGACTGGGACATGTGTTATGTATACTCAACCACCGACTACCCCGACGAGTGATGTTTCATAATATAAGAGTAGGTTGGAGGAAACATAGGGGTGGTCAGATCAAAACATGACACAAATCCATGAAGTCATTGACAAGTGGACTGAACCATTTTGGTAAGTGTAAACTACCTAGTTGCGATCTGTAAGACGATAGCAACTGATCAGTAGAGACCTTGAATGACATGTCTCAAAATCGTTTGCAATGATGCAGATGCATACACTCTTTGTGTTCGCCAAAATTCTAATCTTCTGAATGTTTCATGTCCATTTTTTCTCTTTCCAACTTTATTTCACTGGATTATACTCCTTGACTAGCATCTTCAAACCCTAATATTTCCAAATACTGCTTATACTTTTACTGACTGTACCACTATGGGATTTGAATTGACAATTGTATCTCTGTGCTAATGTGGTATGGCAACTTGAACCGATGTACGTACGTACGAAGTTCTACGTTGTTACTGAGTGATATATCTATATCTATATATATTTAATAGCCAGTTATAGAGTCTTTCAGAAGGTTATTTTCTGCCCAGATAACTGTGATCTCAGACTGTGGAACCAGATAGTACAGCTTTAATCTGTACAGAGTGTATAAGTCTCCTGAAGACTGTAAGTATATATTACTAACGATTGCCAACTGTGTGATGGCCTGCTTGAATATTTGGGTCACCTGTTCCTACCATCTAGATATTTCAACAAGTTATCTGTTTTCTTGTTTGCTTTAACACATCATTATGTCAAATAATTGCATAATCTATTCATGTGCGTTTGTGATAAGTGTACAACCTTTCGTTGTAGAAGTTGCAAAAGGCCCAAATGAGAAATATCGCGATTGCTGGCAATATGAAGCGAAAAGATTTTACATTATTTCGATGTCGACTGAATGGACTGCTAACTTATAACTCGTGATCATTCAATATTTATCGTTAGTATCGACCAAGAAGTAAGAAATGGAATCTTGTTAAAATACTTTGTGCCGAGAATTCTTTATTGTACCAAAAATATAAATAGTGAATAAAGCCATTAATAATAATAATACATAGATTAGCCAGAGTTTCTGACAGACTACATCCAACACCTTGACACTTTTATGTAATACATACAGTATCTAGCCAATAAGGTTAGTGATTATATTGGTAGTTGATTGATAGAATTTCATTAGCACAAAAGAAGTCGAAAAGCATGATGTTGATCACCACTCAATAATCAATTAATTTTATTCATATAGATTATTGTTAAGCTATATTTGCATGAGATTTAAGTAATTCTAAGTTACTACAATAAAATGTAATATAATCTGTGACATATTAGTTATTCGACTAAAAATAATCAAGATATTTCTATACAACTATTCATTTCATATTCCAGTGTTGACCAATTTCACAACTTAATTGGGATTATGAACCCACTGGTGTTAGAACATTGTTAAAATTCAGGAAACACTGAGTGAACGTTTAGACCCAGTATGAAGTTCCTCAGCAGTGTATAAATACGACCCTGCACGAAGAAATCGAACCCAGGACCTTAGGTCTCGCGCTTGAACGCTTAACCTCCAGACCGCTGATGAGGCATCTTGTGGTGTTAATGCCTAATTTCAATCACGTCATAATAGTACGCGATCCTGTTTCATTGTCTTGCAGGTGACTGTTTCACACCTGACACGGTCAAAATCCATTGGTCACAGATTTTCACTAGATCTTCGAGGATATCCTACTGAAGTTAGTCCTGAGTAAACAAATGACAGTCCT
This sequence comes from Schistosoma mattheei, assembly GCA_944470405.2. Taxonomy (NCBI): domain Eukaryota; kingdom Metazoa; phylum Platyhelminthes; class Trematoda; order Strigeidida; family Schistosomatidae; genus Schistosoma; species Schistosoma mattheei. Next base: position 16,628,539 of record OX103948.1, on the reverse strand, counting down.
CTATATATGATGATCGCCCAATATCGTGTGTCGATTAAAATTAGACATTAGAACTATTGAATGCGTTCGCGTTTAAGAGTGAAAGTGTTGTATTCAATTCACACTTGAGAAATCATGGATGCACGCTGCTGAGGAGTCCCATGCTAGGACGAAATGGTTATTAAGTAATTCATGGTTCGCAACAGCGGTCTAAAATGAGGCAGTTTGTGATCTCAATCCACAACCATACACTGACTATTCCATAACTTTCTTTCTATTTTTATTTCAACACTGCTAACATAAATTTTATCAAATCTTATTTTAGTATTCTATCAACATCATGAAATGATTAAAACTTTCCAGCCTTATCAATGAAATGCTTTTTTAATGCATGTTTTATAATTTATGTATATATATTGTATTATCCTATATGGTCATACATATATATATATACACACACACATCTGCTCTCTCTTTCTCTCTCTCTCGCATGTAAAAACCCGACTACAACAATTCTCGGTAGTAACAGTAGCAAATAATGCATTTTTAATGTTGTTTCTTTCAATGATCATGTTGTCTTTCGTTCCTCTATGATATATATATGCATGATCTTTTACATTGTTTCATTGTTTCTTACCTAGTGATCGTTTTTTATCTTCCTATTCTATTAGTTAATTATCTTTTTCACATAAATTTGCTAACTTACAATTGCTATTTTAATTGTAAATACAAACTTAGTATTTTATAAGTTGCATAATTTATGAAAGTGACAAGTGATTCTGATTACATGAATAAGAAATAGCTAATTCTAATGTCATTCTATAAGATTATTTATTTCAATTTATTATGTATGTTTATAGAAGAAAACATTGTTATATTAAATTCATTTGGTATTGTTTTGCTTGAATCTTCCCATTGATATTTAGCACTGAAATGGATCAGTCTCTTATTCGCATATGTGAATCCTGTGCGGAATGCCATGATATTGCCTTAATTCGCAAACATTCTAAGTAAAAATGGATAGTGGCTAGTAGTGGAATCTAGGACACACGTTTCATCATATTTGGGACTCGTCATTCTGATGTACCTGTACCTCAGAGTTAATGTTCACTCTGAGATATTACACAGAAGTAAATGCTTATAGTTAATTAAATTTAAGGCTTAGTTGACAAATATTTTAACAATAAGTCTGAGTTATTAACTTGATTTTCAGCTGTTATTTATTTATTTATTTTATTTAAACACGTAAACATTGGCACAAGGCGGTACCAAACAGATATGCACCACATAAACCATTCGATTTTTATAAGGGCTGGGATAATAACCGGGTGCCCAAACCGAAACAGGTGGTTTTCGTAGGGGGCCACACATCTACCTCTTGATGTAAAGGTCTAATCCACAAGGCAGTGGAGCAACGTAAAGAGATAAAATTCCATGATAGCCGATGACCAACAATCGGTTCATACGTAATTTGTTTCCTTAAGACCCTGGAGCCCATGTAAACCATTGGTTTGGAATCAGGGTTTTCCAACTCGTCTCTGTGGACTCTGTGTATCCGCCAACCCGGTTAAAGCGCCGGACATTCAATTTTCGTCCTCAGAATTTCGTAAACAACACCCCTAGTGAGAAGAGGCAGTGAGTAAGACTTCCCTGATAGTGGTTGTATGCAAGCAACTATGTGAGAGAATTTCGTAAAGAAGAGCCAACTCTTCAGATCCTAGGCATTTGGGGGCTTTAGCCGTGAATGCTTATTTTGATCGATTGCTTTCAGTATATTAAGTGTCCGTTCATCTTATTTACGCAATCTATTGCCTAGTTTTCATCGATTTGATAATGTTATTCATTGTCTCAGATTCTTTCATAAACATACTGTTCTGTACCTTGCTTCTTCGCTCCAGAAGATAATTTACTTACCAAAATAATTGTAAATTGTTACAATCCAGTATTGTACAAAGTAGTGATAACTGAAATATCTGTGTTATCAAAAATATTGATTATTAATAATAATATTAGAGAATTGTTGAACAGCCGTTTTAAAATCATTTTTGACTGATCAATAGTTTTTCAATATAATCATTAGATTAAACAAAATCCTTTATTTCATAGGAATATTGTTGTTAGGAAGGTTGAACTATTGAAACTATCCTCCTACTTAGAATATAAACAATGATTTCAATTATCAGAATGGGTTTTGTGGACATTTTTAGAAATTTCACTGGTTGAAATCATGATTCAATTGAAGCTAGACCACCATGGAAAACCTGGAAGCACTGGACGGCCGTTTCGTCCTATTGTGGGACTCTTCGGCAGTACGTATCCACGACTCCGCCTCGCGGGACTCGAACTCAGGACCTATCAGTCTCGCGCCAGGCGCTTAACCAGTTAGAGCACTGAACAAGCCGGCATCCAACGGTGTTAATGTCTAACTTCAACCAATTCACGAAGTTGTTCCACCGTACACCATTGTCTTCAGTGAGTTCCTATCTCACAACAGACCTGGTTGTACTCCACTGGTAACGGATGCGCACTGATGAGGAGTCCCATACTAGAACGAAACGACCGTCCAGTGCTTCCAGGTTTTCCATGGTGGTCTAGCTTCAATTGACTCATGATTTCAACCAGTATATTTTAATTCCCTCTAACTATTAGTTACTTAAATTAGTATGTATTTGTATTCTTCTACTTGCAAACATTCTTGTAACATAAATTGTTGTTGTGTGTTGTAACTTCCCTTAATTATAGTTAATGTTTCTTTTTTCTAAAAGAACCAATTACTTAGTTCTCCTCTATTTCTGATGTAATTATGCTGTTCTTTGTCATTTCGTGATTATGCTAATGTGTGGTTAAGAGTTCATGCCAGATTATTGTATGAATTTTAAATCACGATTAAATTGAGTATATAAGAAACTGATCAATGACTTTGTTTTGAAGAAGAGCTTGAGAATAATGAACTGATAAGAGCTTAGCCTGTATTAGTTCAAGGTTGGCTGTACCGGTCAGACGTATAATTAATTAATTCTAGGACTCTAAGATTAAAAAAAACTTAGAATTAGATTTCTTTTTTATGACTTTAACGAGTAATAATGATCAGGATACTCAAGCCATAAATATTCATCGCACAGAATCAGTTTGTTCTGGTAAGTAGATAAGGCACAGAAAATTACCATTTGGTCATATTGTTGTAAACGAGAATACAGGTGGAAACAACCAATTGTATTTGAATACAAAATTACAGATTTCTTTCATCAAATATGAAAACCATACATTCAGTACTTCATTTGCAAATCCTACATCATTTGTTCTTCATATTCTGTACACTTCCTCTAGTTCACAGTTATTTTCTTTTTTCCCTTCTATTCTCTTCCACTCGATCTTCTTAGCCTTCTACTGCTAGGTTTTTCATTTCCAATTGATGTTACATACTACTTATTCCTGTTGACATAAGTAGCATATACCATAATATTATTAAAACATGTACCATTTACTGTTTCCTTAATAATAAATACATTTCCTTCGGAAATCCGCAAAATATATTGGTAGCTTGAAAAGAAGAATAATACTCCGTAAGTGATAAACTATTTTTAATAAATACCGCGTCCAATTGAGAAATTTACATTGGACCTTATTAGTAGTCCCGTTAGTAGTATACAGGCACTACTATTCAATTCTCATGTATTATTTATCAGTCTTAAATAACAAAGTCACAATTGTGTTAGGATAGTCGGAAAAATGTACCAATAATTATCGTGTTAAGTCTACGGTGGCCTTGGACCTTAAATGTACATTTCCCATTGGTCGATGTTTGTTTCACTTGTTAAATATTGTGTAAATGTTGTTCTCTATTTTATGGTACGATGTGGTATGTTTGGTTAGTATATAAATAGAGTATGTTTGAAATATAATGATTCATAACCCAGAGGCTGTGACTTGCGTTCTTGACTCAACTGGCTGGGACAGACTGCGAAGCGGGACCAATCAGGGCTCTAGGTCGTCCGTGCATGTTTTCCGTGTCACTGTAATCGGTCGATAATAAAACGCTGCGTATCAAAACCTGCAGTCTCACACACGCGTTACAACAAATTGATTATATGTCTTAAGATATTATAAACTACTTAATAAACATCCAAAGTTTTGTGGATATCGTGGTATTTTGTAGTTGAATTCATAAATCGATTGAAGCTAGACCACCATGGGAAACCTGGAAGCAATGGAAGGCCGTTTCGTCCCATTGTCGGACTCCACAGCATTGCGCATCCATGATCCTGCCTCATGAGATTCGAACTCAGGACCTGCCGATTCCGCGCGCGAGCGCTTAACCTCTAGACTACTGAGTCGGGCATTCAACGGCGTTAATGTCTAACTTCAACCAGTCCACGAGAGGCGGGATCGTGGATGCGCACTGCTGAGGAGTTCCATGCTAAGACGAAATGGCCATCCAGTGCTTCCAGATTTTCCATGGTGGTCTAGCTTCAATTTTTTCATGAATTCATCTGCTAAAAAAATCCAATTCATTAGTGATTTAAACTAAACCATGTCTATAGGAATCTATTAAAACTTGAACAATGCATTGATAGTGCTCATATCTCAAACAGCACTTACTTTACGTCATTAAATTTGTCAAAACTATGGTATCTTACCTGTATGTAGAATTATACTTTAATACAAATACTTAATCTTTTGATCTATCGTGAAGCGAGTGATAAGCATAACTATTTAAAATATAGTTTGGAACATTGTTGAGTTAAATGAGCATCATTTCATGTATCCAAAGATCAGTCATAGTTTCAATCATTAGTTGATACTAGTTAAACTAGCACTGTAACTCAGAGGATATTAAACTAGTGTTTCACTTCAATATAACACTTCTCGTAAGAGCCTACCCACGACTTTGCATCTGAGAATTAAACCCAGCACCACCGATCTCACGAACTGACATTTAGTCCCTAGATCACTAATTCAGAATCCAAAAGTGTGAATATTTAATTTGATTAAGTCACGATAATCACCTACTCATCACTGACTAGTCACAAGATGTCACTCCTGGAGTTTTAGTGAGAAATCGAAACCAATAAAGTTCAGCCGAATTAGATGTGAGACATCTGTCTTGCACAAGCAATGTAAGGTGGTCGCGCAGTCTTGAGCTGAATAACGTTAAACATAAGCATCACTGGACGACCTGCACAAAACGTCACGCTGACATTTCATAAAATGTGAAATCTAGTTGGTTCTAATCCCATCTTTGACCAAAATATCTGCATACAGTTACCCTAATTCAATGTAATCGGCAACTTACTGTCTAATTTCAATTAAACTGACGTAATATACATTTTTCAAATCTAAAAAGAAAAAATTCAGTGCCTTATCAGTTAGTGGAAATTCGTGATTCGAATTATCTACAAACCATAGAAAGTCTCTACAAACTTTCTAACTGATACGATTTTTTTGTGAAGTGGTTTAGTAGGCCGATTCAATTTTCATTACTTAGTACAAAATGATATTTTATTTTAATAATTGAATTCATGAGTCAATTAAAGCTAGACCAACATAGAAAACCTGTAAGCACTGGATGGCTGTTTCGTCCCAGTATGGAACTCCTCAGCAACTGACTTATGAATTCAACTATTAAACTACTATAATATCCATAAAAAAACCTTTCTGATATTTTGTTTTGTTAGTTGGATTTTATCTTAGTGACCTTAAACAAACTACTGAAATTTAGAATATGATCAATCTTGTATACTTTACAACATTCAATCTTAACTTGTCCTCACATTAATAAACTTTAAGTTAATACAACATTGTTTTTAATTATTCAGTGGGATAAATTTAAATTATGGTTACATTTTAGATAACTAAGATCCTAAGATTAAAAGGTGATTTTTTAATTAGATTAGTTGAATAAGTGAAATGCTCTATCAGTTGTCAATACATTTTGTGGTTTGCTACTTATTTGGGCAGACATAAGTAGTATGTATCATCAATCGAAAGTCAAATCCCTGATGACATAAGGTTAAGAAGATCAAAAAAGAGAATGAGAACAGAGAATAATTAGTGTAGAAATGAAAGGACAATGAAGTCTAAGACGATTGATTGATATTTGCTAAAGGAACAGTCAAGTATGAGACAACTGTGTGACACTTTGCAAATGAAGTACTTATTGTATAGTTCTCAAATTTTACTAATATATGCTGTAATGTATTAAAATACATTCGATTGTCCCTACTTGTGTTTCCGTTCACTACACTTTTACTGTTTATTGGTACTTCACCACCAACTTATTGCTTGAATAAATATGAAGTATATTTGAAATACATTTAAAAAGTACACAAATATAAGCAATTACTGGTTTCTATCGAAAATCATTACCATTCATTTCCTAATTAGTAAATAAAATACTTTTTAATATGACTCTAGTTCATACTATTCAACTCAAGTGTGTTTCATTTTGATTATTATCCTCAATAGGCAAATTGTTATGTAAGATGATTGGAATGATTTCTTGTTTAGTTACAATCATAGGGAAAAAAATCACCTCAACAACCTCTGGAAATTGGGGTTTCTCTGAAAAAAAGTATAAAACTATTCTTACTATTAAACTTATGTTATCAGTGGGTACAGTTAATGAGTTTCACAAATAGATAAAGAAAAATAGTCAATATATTTATTTATATGAAATAAGTTCTCGTTTAATGCTAATGAATAACAATAGAGACTGATAGGTCCTGGGTTCGTATCCCGCGAGGCGAGATCTTGGATGTGCACTGCTGAGGAGTTCCATGATGGGACGAAACGGCCGTCTAGCGCTTATAAGTTTTCTATGGTGGTCTCGCTTCAATTGACTCATGACTTCAACTATTAAAGTTACTACAATCCTCAAAAAACCCCTTCGGATATTAATCAACATGTACTCACTAGTGACTGGTTTCAAGAGTTATTTCCTGGAGTTCTAGTGAGAAACAGTGATTAGTGGAATTCAACTGGGTCTGTTGTGAGATAGTAACTCACTGGTGACAATGGTGCATGTGTCGCTCAATTTCGTTGGTTGGTTGAAATTAGACAATAACACCGTTGGATACCGGCTCAGTAGTCTAGTGATTAAGCGCTCACGCGCGAGACTGATAGGTACTGGGTTCATGACATGAATTCACTATACAAAGTGAACATATTTATACAAGGATCTATGTTATTTTTCACCTATAATTAATATTTGAATGAATAAGAATCCAATTGAAGAATTCAAATGAACAAAACTGTGAAAATTTAAGGTTTAACAAGTGATGTAAATCCCTAATGGATTTTAACTGTATTTGTTTAATCGAACTTGAATAGAAAATGGGAGATTATCACTTACAACTACTTTCAATAACAATCTGAAAAGACTATATATTGTTATTATAATAATGAGTCTATTGGAGATTATTGAATTACATAATATACATCATGGTATGATCTTAATTAGAAAATCACTAAAACTAAGGAAGCATTGAATAGCTGTCACTTCTAACTATAAATGTGTATTGTTATACATTGATTAAATATCTAGAAAATGTCTTCAAACTCCAACAGTAGTGTTGGTGAACTGAATTCTAGACAATTTAACTAACCATAGACATACATCAGTTTAAAAATATACATAATATGAGCTTTCATTGATAACTCAATCACTATTCATAGAGTGTCATCTTTAACAGGACACATAATGTATCGTAAAAGAACTTGTGTAGATAATATTCTGAGCTAATATATCGATGAGAAATATTGTTGTAGTGAACAAGAACACGAATGGGGAAAATCGAATGTATTTGAGCATAAAATTACAGAACATCTCACTAAAAATCTGACAATCATACAGTTAATAATTAATTGGCGAAATATCAATCCATTATCTCGAAATCGACTGTTCCTTTTGCAAATATCAGTCCATCGTCTCAGATTTCATTGTTCATGCATTTTCATACTGATTGCTCTTCGTCCGCGTTCTTCTGTTCTCGATCTTACACTAAAATACATTCTATATCTGACCATCGTTCTATACTTCTTATGTGGATATAAGTAGCTCACATTACAGTTTTACTAATCATTGTGTTATTCATTATACAACATACGATATCAATAGACAACAATTAATCCTGATATTCACTTAAATCCCTAATACAATTCGTATCCTAAAACAAAATTTTTAATTACATTTTTATTTTATGTTAAGTGTCCTATACAACATTTTTGATCATGCTAAAATATACATAAATTTTAACTTATCAACCTATTCTATCCATTGTTGATTGGTCTATACCAATTTATGAATGACTATAGCCTGGTTAAAACTAGATCAGACAATTGATCACATATATACAATATATATCTATGTTGCAATAAATACAACTTTCTATTCATGATAGCAAGATGATCATAAAAAATGATTAATTGAAATATGGCTGAAAACTTTTCACAGAATATAACAGTTAAAATACGCATAGTGTTGTTTGCTTTCATTTTTACATTGTTCTTTAGGACTGTAATTGATCAATCTCTTGTTGACATATATACATACTGTGTGTATTGTTTCGATATAGACTTAATTTATAAGCATTATAGGCAAAGATGGATAATGCCTAGCAGTGAAATCTAGGACACACATTTCGTCCCGTTTTGGACTCGTCAGTTGAATGTGCCTGCATCTCAGAGTTGATGCTCACTCTGAGACTCAAACCCAGGACTCAGTAGTTGAGTGGATAACGTGATGGTATCCGAAGCGAACGGTACCGGGTTCGAGTTCTAGAGTGAATATCGCACTAGATGTAGGTACATCTAGCTGATGAGTTCGGAATAGGACGAAACACGCGTCCTGGATTCTACTGATAGCCACTATCCATCTTCGCTTATAGATTGATTATAGCTTAAAGTAATATCAAAAACTAATATTCCATCCTGTTTAAGATTTATCAGCTTGATTTGTGTCCAACTCAGTGTTAATGTTCACACAAGGACTCAAACCATTGTAACTAAGATAAGGATTGATAATGTTTATGGTAAAAGTCGGTTTTAAAAATTTCCCTTCTGTATTGTTCATGCTACAAAAACAAACAGAGTTAATAGGTCAAGCTCATTGCGTTCATACCATAATCGAATACATTTAATTGATGTACTATATTTTAAATATATAATAAGCAATATAGTTTTGGAACAGTGCGATGTAAGTTAGCTTGTCTTCGTCGTACAGGATAGGAGTACCCCAACTTTGTGTTTTTTACAAATTATTTGTCAAGTTTCTAAAGTTATATATCGTATTAGCGTATGGGAATTAATAAATTTCAGTGTTTGAGTCACAATCTGACATTACTTAGAAAGCTATTAAAAACAAGATAGCAGTAGGCAGCTATTTTGCTCTGGTATCGAGCTCCACAGAAATCGTCATTTACGACTTCATCAGGATCAGATCCAGAATATGAGGGTTCCATGTAGAGGGCAAAACCTTATGACCATCGAGTTGAATTCCAGCGGTTTCCTTCTCCACTTTCACATAGTCTGTATTATTAGTGGAAGCATAAACCTTTGGATGACAACTCAGTGGATTAAATGTAAAGCACTTAAAGAGAGGCCTGATGGTACTGAGTTCAGTCTCAGGTGGGGTAGTATATGAGCACTGCTAAGCTGTTCCGAACTAAAACGAAACAGCTATTCAATGTTTTCCAGCTTTCACAAGTTATCTAAATAAATTCAGTTCGCGAAGTAAACTATTAAATTAGTAATAATCATTTGTCACTGGATATAGCTAAGAATGAAACTTTATGAATCAGTTAAACACTCTTGAGTTTTATTTCGCATATAAGACTAAGAAACTTAAATTGATTTACTGATAGATATGACCGATGTTATATCTACCTAGTCTTGAGCTCTAATCGAATTCTACCAATTCCATAGAAAGCATCAGTTTCCTCATGATCCTAGGCACCACTCGTTAACGAGCCCTAACTAGCACAAAATCTAGATCTATCAAGGTTTCCTGCAGACTACTTCCAACCAATCAACACCAAACAATAATGATCATCATGTTAAGTAAATCAAACTATTAAGCATAGTTCAATTTGACTGACGGAATTTGATCAGTGCTAAAACAATCAAACCAATATGTTATTAATGACTACTCAATGATCAATCATTAGAAACAGTTACATATTTATCTGATCTACTAAAGTTTGACTTTACTTAGTCAATCGAAAAAACACAATGGTATAAACTACAAACTATTCATATTAATTCTTGTTTATGCATAATTAGACTAATCTTCAGGATGAGTTAATGCAAATCAACAATATACATACATATCTATATAATAAATATCAAGACAAAACAACTGTCTAATACTTCTTGGTTTCTTTTAACCAATATCTCATCTACATCAATTCATGATTTTAACAAAATCAAATTTTACAGTCGGGTTAATATACACTTCAGTAATCATGCATTTAATCATAATGTAATAAATCAAAGCAAATCTAAATCTATGTGTATATCTCCTTTTAGTTTTTTTTTTGTTTTTTTTTGAAAAGTAAACTAATTTTTGGCACTGCTTGTTTTATTTATTTCATGATATACTTGGGTTTTTTTCTTTTTATATTTAAACACTTATTATTATTTCAATGATTACGATCATGAGTCAACTGAAACTAGACTACCATGGAAAACCTGGAAGTACTGGACGGACGTTTCGTCCTATTGTGGGATTCCTCAGCAGTGCGTTATTATCTCAATAATTTAGATAACATGAATTGATGCTGTTTTAATCATTGAGTTCTGAATTAAAATAAGGTGGGACTATAATTTATGAACGACCTTTGAGCAACGCTAAAGTGACCTTGAAAGGGTACACCTCATAACTAGGACCAAACGAGGGTACCGACTGCATCACAAGGCAAACCCTCATATGGAATCCTCAAGGCCAAAGGGTAAAAAAACACCAAAGAACACATTACTCCGAGAAATGGAGACAGACATGAGAAAAATGAACAAAAATTGGATAGAAATAGAAAGGAAAGTCCAGGAAAGAATGTGTTGGAGAATGCTGGTCAGCGACCAATGATCCATTAGGAGTAACAGGTGTTAGTAAAGAAATGAGGGTTATAAACCAGTTTGAGGAATTATAATTTACAGTTCATGGTTAAGGTTAAGAATTACATTTACAGTTTTTTATCACGAACTGATATCAGCTATAATGCCAAAACTCTATTTAGCCAAATAGATGAGTGAATTTCGCCCCAAAATCCAAGACCTGTTATCTGATACCTGATTGGTTCGTCCATAAATTATAGTCTTGCCTAAAAAAGTGTAATAATGATTTTGGAAAAAACTATATATACAAACTAGTTGCTAGTTTATTTTTCTTTATCAAAATGAGGGTTTGTGAATATTATAATAATTTTATTAATTGAATTCATGAGTTGATCTAAGCTAGACCACTGTTGAGGAGTATCATACTGAGACCAAACAACCGTCTGTAGTTTCCAGGTTTTCAATAGTGGTCTGTTTTTTTTGTTAACAATATGAAGTTTCTGATTCCAAACAAATAGCTTGTTTACTCAAATGTAAATAGGATTATGTAATAGATACAAGATGGATAGATAGATAGATAGATATGTGGATAGATATTTACGAAATCATTGTCACATATACATACACTTATAAATAAATTCATTCACAATTATTATTACTATTTAATAAATCCATTGAAGAATAGATTTTATGTAGCAAAACAAAAGCGGAACAAACTAAAATGTAGGTAAAAAATCTCGACAAAAACTATTTCCCATTTATTCATTCATTGATTTCTACCATTTCCAGTTTCATTACATAATAGACATTGTGGAGTATACCTCCTGCCACATATATAGTGAGTAAACGAATAAATCTTCAGATTCTCTAACTTCCTATAATATTAGTACAAATAGTTGATTGCAATAGAGGGAATGAGGGCCAAAAAAGGATGAGAAGTTGAACGAATCATTTCTGCACGCATAGTTTGAGCTTAAGTTCGTGGATTTCCAATGCCTCAGCAGTGCTTAAAATGTTAATTCGACATCCTTTGACACCACTTCAAAAGATTTTTCTTTTACAGTAATCTATAGAGTCAAAGAGAATGGATCGAAGAGATGTCGAATCAATATTTTTTATGCACTACTGAGGCATAAGTAATCCACAAACTCAAGTTCAAACTTTGCATGCAGAAACAATTCGTTAAACTTCTCATCGTTCCTTGGTTAATTCCCTTTTATTGCATCACACAATAATTATAACAATCAAATACAATAAAAAAAACATTGATAACATTTTATTTTCTCGTTATGAAATTGTGTTTGTTTTTACGAATGAAAAAGATTAACAATCGAAATCAATAAAACTTTATTTGTGTAGATAAAATGAACAAACAAACGAATAAGACAATGAATGAAACTAATTGAATCATAAATAAACTTTTAACTATTAATGGATTAAGTAACTTGAACTATGTAATGTATACGAAAACTTACTCTATCATAGCTTCCAGTTTCAATAATCATATTGTAAGGTAGTAACTCACTGAAGACAATGGTAGATGTGTCGCTCAATTCCATGGATTGGTTGAAGTTGAACACTAACACCGTTGGATGCCGACTCAGTGGTCTAGTGGTTAAACGCTCGCGCGCGAGATCAATAGGTCTTAGGTTCGATTCTCGCAAGTGGGATCGTGGACGCGCACTGTTGAAGAGTCCCATACTGGGACGAAACGGCCGTTCAGTACTTCCAGGTTTTTCATGGTGGTTTAGCTTCAATTGACTCACGAATTCAATCATATTACTATTAATATTATATTCGTTTGCTTGTGAAATGTGATCGACTGTTTGTAATTGTTTTAAACGTAAGTGGAGTTTACATGTTTATCAAACTATTGGCTTGCATTTTTCTACTGTTCTTTTCTCTTCAAGATTCTTTAACAATCATGATGTACAATTACCCGCCAATAGCATTATAAAATGATTGCACAATATCATGAATTAGAAATGTAAACAAATGGGTGCCACGTTATCGGTCTAAATAATAAACAGTCACCACTGGGATTGAAATACCCTAATATGAATCCCTAATGAAACCGTAGATAAGCATTACTGAAAAGTTCCATGCGAGTACGAAATAGTTGTCTAGTGCTTTCTGGTTTTCAGTGATTATTTAACTAAAATTAGTTTATGAAATAAACCATGAAAAATATCACAAAAAATTCAGAAAGCTACTAATACCTTGTTTCAGTAGTTTTTTCGTTTCATAAAATGCCCGAAGATAAAAGTTTCGTGTAATATGGACGTTTTTATAAGTATTTGTTCAATTTCAGTGTGGCTTATTTTAAATATTTATGATTTCTTCAATTATCCTGTGTATTATACTTTTATACATTAATTATTCATGGTTTACATCACGGAAGATCATAGAAAACCAGAAAGCACTGAACATTTGTCTCATCTCTGGTGGCACTACTCAGCAGAAAAGATGCACAACCTCATAAAGGATAGAACCGAGAACTTTTGGTCATGCACATGAATCCAACTATTAAAATTTCCCGATCAACACATAAAACCCTTATTCATTTTGTAGTAATAAATATCATTTTGACTGAATAAAAATTAACCATTGAGTTCTATTGGGTCTATTCGAAAAAGTGACCAGACAACTTTGTGTAATCATTTTTCTGCCATTTGTCCACGTTAGTTTCTGATCATGACTTACCAAATTAATCTCAACAGTGTCAAACTTATTATGTATAATGTTATCAATGTTAATTCCTTTTTTTATTTCAGGGCGATAAAAAGTAAATATGCTGAAATAAGAGGAGAAAACTCTGAAAAGACTGAACTTGTGAGATGATGTTTAAGATTGTAAAGACTTTCGTTTGGAACCACTACTGCGTAATTCACTTGTTAAAAATTTAAGACATTATTCTGCCACTTCGTATTCTCCCTTTTCGGGTATTCATTGATTATTAATAGCATGATGTTATTTCAGACCCTTCCTTCACTCCAGTAAACGGTGTTAGCACGTGTTACAAATGGTGATAGAGGTAGAATCCAGTTGCTTACATTCAGATAGAAGTACATCACATGGTAACCATCCTGCTCTATGTAACTCACGAGCCACTCACATTGACGTGCATCACATAGCTTCTAGTCCAGTTTATGTAGTTCACTATCCACTCACGCTATTCCTAGCCTCCGCAAACACTAAGGACAACGATTTGCAGTCAGGGGATCTACGTTTTACATGCGAAACTCTATGCTATAAATTCCTGGTTTTGATTATCAGACTGTCTTAATCTCACGCTTGTGTTAGTTTGAATTGTTATCGATCACTTATATTATTAAGTAAAAGTGCATACCCCCATGCTTACTGAGTCATCGAGTCAATTTTCCCTTGTTTTCATTCCAGATCCTCTCACATACTGCTCCTTACAATCACCCAGAACTCAAGTGCATCCAAACTACATACAAACCTACCAAAGGCTATATGTTACATATTATCGCGGTAAACGTACAATCTGTGATATATATATATGATTGCACAGTTTTGAAAATAGACGTATTAGAAAAACACCCCTTAGCTGAATTTATTGTTTTATGCTACAACCAATACTATTTAGATTAAAGCATAAATGGGAAGATTCAAGAAAAACAATACCAAGTGAATCAAACTTCACCTCATTGCACAAGCAATTGGCTATCAGAACTCAGTAGCTAAGTGTATAACGCGGTGGCGTTTGAAACGAACGGTGCTAGGTTCGAGTCCCAGAGTGAACACCAACTCAGGTGCAGGTACATCTAGCCGACGAGTCACAAATAGTGCGAAACGCACGTCCTGGATTCCACTACTAGCCACTATCCATCTTTGTTTATAATGCTTGTAAATTAAGGCAATATCGAGGCAATACGCACAGTATTCACATATGCGAATAAGAGACTGATCAATTACGGTCCTAAACATCAATGGGAAGATTCAAGCAGAACAATACCAAGTGAATTCATCTAGACATAGTTTTTATGTTACATGCTAACTACCAGGGAAATGAACTTTTCATTGTTCTAATGAAAATCTACAGCAGATAGAGTTCATCAACTGGTGGAGTTAAACAAAAACACTAGTGGCTAAGCGAATATGACATTGATCAATAGCCAGTAGTCAATCTCAGTTCCACTAGAACGCGTTTAGGATCCGAACAGTTTATAGTTTATATCTCAGATTGTGAAGATGATTGATGTAATTTTAAATCTTACAGAACTCATTAATTTTCTCACGATAACATGTATGTCTAGCTGATGAGTGACAATCGGAATAAATACTAGATCAAGCAGGATTTACTGTCAGCTACCTCCAATCAACAAACAAGAAATTCGAATAGATATGTTACTTCACTTCAACTTATTACTTTAATGATAAATGAGATCTAAGAAACTTGTACTTTAAGAAAGTAGATAAGATTTGTAGCTTAAGTGAATGATTTTGATGGAGTTTTTTCTCTGAGTTGAATGGTTTGTTCGTGGAGCTTTCATCGTTCTTCTGAACAACATCATTAGTGCAACCTTTAGTTAGAAGTGAAGTGTTCAAATTTCTCCACATATGACCCATAGATTGTTAAGATCGAAGTCAACAGGACAATCTGTGAATCATATGTGGAGAAATTTGAACACTTCACTTCTACCTGAAGTTTGTACTGATGATGTTGTTCAGAAGAACATTTAAAGCTCCCCGACCAAACCATCCAGCTCAGAGAATAAAACTCTACCTAGACTTGAAATTTCTAAAATTATTAGTGTCCATGGCAAAACATACAAAACTGTATTACAACTAAATTCACAGCACTCACTGAATATGAGTAGTTAATGATAGAAACTATTGTCAAATTAGCTGTTATTATTTATTAAACAGAAAACAAGATCACATATTTATTTTAAATACCTACAGTTGAGATTACTCTGAATTGTCAATTATATGGAGCTTAAAATCTAATATGTGTATACATCGTTTCAAGTTGTCATATCATTATCAATACAGTAAAGATGAAATTATCTAAACAAATGCCAGAATTATGGAAGTAATAGTAGAAAAGATTAGGTAAAAACAATATGATTCAAGAAGAAAGTATTAGATAATTTTGTGATTCAATATCCAAGAGGAAAGTTAAGATTTTAATGAATCTGTGTCATTACAACTGATCCTGTGCAGTATCATTCAATATCTTCAACCATTGGTTATGATAATCGTGAAGAACACAACCTAATCGTCTATATAACAACATTTCACCTATCAATGACTTCATCAACTAATTCCAAATCTTTTTATTGCTAGTTCTTACTTTCTATCAACCTTATACTATCACAATAGACGATATCAAAAGTTCAGGCACGTACTGGTTAGGTATACGTGATACTCGAGACAATTTAATTCATCTAAAAAATGATGAATTTTAATAGATTCAGTAACAACAATAATCTTAAGATAACCATAATGAACTTACAAAAGGTTCCAACAAACTAACAAATATTCTTTTTCGACTGACTCCACATCATCACTATTTCGAATCTCGCAAGGGGCGAGGTCGTGGATGCGCATTGCTGAGAAGTCCCACAGCAGGACGAAACGGCCGTCCAGTGCTTCCAGGTTTTCCATGATGGTCTAGCTTCAGCTGACTCATGATCTTAACCATTGAAATTACTAATATATATGTTTACTATCAGAAGGGAGTTTTTGTGAATATCATAGTAATTTCAATAGATGAAATCATGAGTCAATTGAAATTAGACCATCATGGAAAACCTGGAAGTACTGGACGGCCATTTCGTCCTATTGTGGGACTCCGCAGCAGTGCGCATCCACTTCCAGTGCTTCCAAGTTTTCCATGACTGTCTAGATTCAATGGACTCATGATTTCAACTAATGAAATATGTGTTTACCTTTTACAAATAACAAATTAATGAATACAATTTAAATATTGTCAAGTTACGTAATAGCGTTGAAAACTAATTGATAGGTAACGTCTAGAATCTTGGTAAAAATTTTTGTATAATGAAGTTCAACGGTGTTGGACATAAAATGAACCTGACCGATGGCAATGAATGATGATCATTAAAATGTGGTGAGTTAACTAAAATTAAAAATACAAACCATTGGTACTCAACACTGAAACTTAATATCCTGATTTTGATTATTAGCAGGGTTATGAATGTAGACTTGAGATAAACTTGGTACTAATATAAAATGGCTGTCCGGTACTTTCTAATTTCCACTGGTTTTCTAGGCAGCCATTTTATGGTACCAACTATCGTAAAACTTATCTTTATAGACTCCCTATACTAACGTATCATACAATCATAAGACTATATGATGCTTATTAAAATAGTTGGAACTGTTTGCTAAATAATCAAATCTTATCAATGCTCACTTTCAAAATGTTTATAAAAACAAATATTCAAATTCAAGGAAAAACGAGCATGAAGGATCATTCACCTTAGTCCATTTTGAATAGAAGGACAGAATGGTTATATTGAATGTACTAATAACCAAAAATAGTGATAAGATAGTGAAAAATCAAGTTTGAACCCCAGAGTGTAAATTAACTCAGATTCAGGCGCATTCAGCTGATGAGTTCCGTGTAAGATGAAATGCGCATCCTAGATTCTGTTGCTAGACGCTATTTACTTGTTTGATTTGTTTAATCTGGCTGGCGTTTTTGTAGCAAGATTTTATTCTACGGGATAGGGTTGCCGACACCATACCCAAACCTCCTCCTTTGGCCGGGCTTCAGACCGGCAGTAACTCTAGAAGAGCTACAGGCGAAGTTCCATTTACCTGTGCTTGTAAGACTTAAATCATATATTTAAAAAACCGCTCAGTTTATATAAGTATATAGTGAAAAAAATAAGTATTACAAACAAGGTAACTAATTTTGATGTGAAGTAAATGGTGACAATCGGAAGGAAACCCTATTTGATACATGTTCAAATGAAGGTTTGAACTCTTTGATTTTTCCTATGAGATTTACACTTAACCATTCAAAATATAAACATAGTATATGCGATAGTGAGTCCTGTATACAAACGATCACATTGTAACTTGGTCGACAGAATTCGGTCAACACTCAGAGTTAGATAAATATCACTCTATACGCTACTCAATAAACAATCTATATAACCTTATGTTTTTTTAATCTCTTAATTGAAAAATAGTTGACTGTATTTATTAATTATCTTCACTAAACTCCTAACATTATCAAAGTATGCAATCGTGAATTCATCTTCTACGACTAAACCAACCCTCTTTTATAGTATAGATATCTAAGAGGTTTATGGGGATTATTTGCTAAACAAATAAGAATTCATTAAAATAATTACATATTCTTGCTTAGTGTCCTGTTTGTCTCTCATTCTTCATAAAGGATGAGAGTTAATAAACTATTATATATTTATTCTATGCTTTAATGAAAGAGAATGCCTTATGTATGAAAATCAATAATAATCCATTAGTAAGTTAGTTTAGAAAAATCGGATTATCTAATTTTGTTTTTCGGTTAATGTTTTTTTTGTCAACTGATTTCCTTCTTAAAAATTATTTGGTCAGTTTTATAATAATGTGAATGTATAATATTTAGAAACTCAACTTGTAGCTCTTCCAGAGTTACTACCGGTCCCAAGCCCCGGTAATGGAGGAGGGTTTGCCATGGGGTTAGCGACCCCATCCCGTAGAAAACTAACTCGCTAAAAAAACGCTAACCAGAAAAAATTATTCAAACCTTTTAAACTCTACCCTGAGAGTCAGGTCTTCATTTAGAAGAGTTATGACGCCTCATGATGAAAGTCAAATTCCTTCGGAAGTTACGAGGCCGATTCCCCTTCTGACAACCAGACCAACCATTTATTTAGGTACATGGAATGTTCGTAAAATGTGGGAGACTGGGAGAATCTTTCGAATTGCTGCAGAAATGAGGAGATATAACCTAGAGGTGCTTGTGATCAGTAAAACACATTAAACGCAAGTTGGACAACAACGATTAGCTTCAGGAGAGATGCTGCTATACTCCGGCTATGATGAATAAAATGCTCCACATACACAAGAAGTTGCATTGATGCTGTCCAAACAAGCACAAAAGACACTTATAGGATGGGAATCTCATGGACCAAGGATCATCAAAGCCTGCTTCAAAACAAAGAAAGAGAGTATTTCAATGAACATCATCCAATGCTATGCGCCTACTAACGACTACAATGAAGACTCCAAAGATCAATTCTACGATAGGCTGCAGTCAATCATCGAGAAGTCCCCAAGAAAGGACCTTATGATTCTGGTGGGAGATTTAAATACCAAGGTTGGAACGGACAACACTGGATATGAAGACATCATGGGACGACACGGACTGGGAGAAAGAAACGAAAATGGTGAGAGATTCGCAAACCTATGTGCCTTCAATAAACTGGTCATAGGCGGCACTATATTCACACATAAATGCATTCACAAAATCACATGGACTTCACCGGATCACACCACGCAAAACCAAATCGACCATATCTTCATCAACAAAACGTTCAGGAGGACGATGGAGGATGTGAGGACCAAGAGAGGAGCTGATATAGCCTCAGATCATCACTTGCTGGTTGCCAAGATGAAGTTGAAACTTAAGAAGCACCGGACAACGGGGCGGACAACAGCACAAAAGTTTAATAGGGCTTCTCTTCGAGATACTGACAAACTCAACAAATTCAAGATAGCCCTCAGCAATAAGTTCCAGGCCTTTCATGATCTACTCAATGGAGAGTTGCTGGATAGGGATAAAAGAGGCAATCACTTCAACATGTCATGAGGTTCTGGGTCACAAGAAACAACATCACAAGGGATGGATAACTGTTGATACACTGGATTCAAGAAAGAAGGCAGCATTCAAAACCAGCCGAACAAGAGTAGAAAAAGCCAAGGCACAAGCTGAATACACAGAAGCAAACAAGCAAATGAAGAGGAGCATTAGAACTGGCAAACGTAAATATGTAGAAGATTTAGCAATGACGGCAGAAAAGGCTGCAAGAGAAGGAAACATGAAACAGCTGTATGACACAACAAAGAGACTATCTGGAAATCATCGTAAACCAGAACGACCAGTGAAAAGCAAGGAAGGCAAGGTAATCACCAACATTGATGAACAACGAAACAGGTGGTAGAACACCTCAAAGAACTCTTGAATCAACCAGCCCCCCAGCAGATGTAGCGGCAACTGCAAGGATACTCCACATTCTCTTCAATAAGATTTGGGATGAGGAACAAGTACCAACAGATTGGAAAGAAGGAATTCTGGTCAACATACCAAAGAAAGGCGATCTCAGTAAGTGTGATAACTACAGGGGCATCACTCTTCTCTCAATACCGGGAAAAGTCTTCAACAGGGTATTGTTAAACAGAATGAAGGACTGCGTAGACTCCCAACTTCGAGACTAACAGGCAGGATTCCGTAAGGATCGACCATGTACACACCAAATCGCAACTCTATGGATCATTGTGGAACAATTAATTGAATGGAATTCATCACTCTACATCAACTTCATTGACTACGAAAAAGCATTTGATAGCGTGGACAGAACAACACTATGGAAGCTTCTTCGACACTACAGAGTGCCTCAGAAGATAGTCAATATCATACGGTATTCCTATGATGAATTAAACCGCAAAACTGTGCATGGGGGACAGTTGACAAAGTTGTTCAAGGTAAAGACCGGTGTCAGGGAAGGTTGCTTACTCTCACCCTTTCTCTTTCTCCTGGTGATCGAGTGGATCATGAAGACGTCAACATCTGAAGGGAAGCATGGGATACAATGGACAGCTAGGATGCAGTTGGACGATCTAGACTTCGCAGACGATCTGGCCCTTCTATCCCAAACGCAACAACAAATGCAGGAGAAGAAGACCAGTGTAATAGCAGCCTCAACAGCAGTAGGTCTCAATATACACAAAGGGAAAAGCAGGATTCTCCGATACAACACAAAATGCACCAATCGAACCACAATTGACAAAGAAGCATTGAAGGATGTAAAACCCTTTACATATCTGGGCAGCATCATTGATGAACATGGTGAATCTTGTGCAGATGTGAAGGTTCAAATCGGAAAAGCAAGAGCAGCATATCTACAAATGAAGAACATCTGGCACTCAAAACAACTGACAACCAACACCATAGTCAGAATTTTCAATACAAATGTCAAAACAGTTCTAGTGTATGGGACGGAAACTTGGAGAACTACGAAAGTCATCATCCAGAAGATACAAGTGTTTATTAACAGTTGTCTACACAAAATACTTCGGATCCGTTGGCCAGACACTATTAGTAACAAACAATTGTGGGAAAGAACAAACCAGATCCCAGCGGAGGAAAAAATCAGGAGGAAGCGCTTGAAATGAATAGGACATACATTGAGGAAATCATCCAATTGCGTCACAAGACAAGCCCTCGCTTGGAACCCTCAAGGCCAAAGGAGAAGAGGAATACCAAATCACACATTACACCGAAAAATGGAGGTAGACATGAGAAAAATGTACAACAATTGGATAGAACTAGAAAGAAAGGCTCAGGACAGAGTGGTTTGAAAAATGCTGGTCGGTGGCCTATTCTCCATTGGGAGTAACAGCCGTAAGTAAGTAAGTAACATAATTTATCCCACCTTAAGTATTATTCCTTACACATCATTCCCACGACAAACCAACTTAAGTACGACAAATATCACATCTAGAAGAAAGTGAAATACAGTCTATCTCTCACTCAATTTCTTCTCTTCTTGAAAATTTATTTTTCTCAAATGAATAGAATAGAATATACAATAAGGATAGAAAAAGTGTTAATCACTAAACATACATCTAATTATATCATCATAGTACGCAAATATAGACCATGTATTTAGGTTATGCAATCACTTTCTTTCTTAATGCTATTCAGAAGGTATTTGACTTTACAAATTGTAATTGTAAAGTTTTAAAAGAAATAATTTACTTTATGTAATGTTGTAATTTAGCTGCTATAAAAAAACATTTCGTTAATTCTGTATATATGTCTATGTATATGTATGTGGTTGTAACTTAATTCGATGATGAAGTAAACTTAGATGTCAGTTGATTGAAGAAAGTCACTAGGATACGCTAGAACTTCGGTTTTGTACTAGCTTCCCCTGAATATATGAGTTAACTGATGGGCTCCTTAACATTCGAGTCTGAATCACTTAGTTTCACAATTCGAGATATTACCAATGAATTATTTTGATATTACCTGGCCTACCGTAGGAATAAGATATTTAGTCACTGAGTAATGATTGATATCATATTTTAAGGGTTTTGTTGAATATTATAGTAATTTTAATGGTTGAGATCATGAGTCAATTGAAGCTAGACCGCCATGGAAAACCTGGAAACACTGGACGGCCATTTCGTCCTATTGTGGGACTCCTCAGCAGTGCATATCCACGATCCCGTCTCGAGAGATTCCAAAGACCAAAGAACACATTACACCGGGAAATGAAGATAGACATGAAAAGAATGAACAAAAATTGGATGGAACTAGAAAAGAAGGTTCAGGACAGAGTGGGTTGGAGAATGCTGGTCGGTCGCCTACGTTCTATTGGGGGTAACAGATGTAAGTAAGTAACTAAATAAAGCCAGTCAACGGCTTAACTAAACCAACTAATATACGATAAAAGATTGTTTAAAATTAATATAGAATCATGTAATGATAAAAGCTGACAGACAATTTTCAAGTTTATCTACTTAGACAAAGCATAATCTTGTGTACTTTATTCTTAAATTTGTTTAAATTAACTATTATAATTGGCAACTGTTTCATTATAAGTATTAACTAAATGACTTTCTTAAGACAATCACATGTTATGTTTTGAAGAACTTACTACCACCTATCTGACAATGTTTAAAAACAAATTTTAGACTGATGAATTTTAAGAATGTAAATAAAAAACATAATTATTTGTTTGGTGCCTGTTTATGAAAAGGACTGTATGATGTTAAGTGATTGAAGTCAATCAACAGAAAGCTTCAGATCATCTGTAAGAATTCAGTTAAGACTTGAATGGTTCAGTTGTAGTATCTTTGATTGTGACTTTATATAGTAGGTTTCTGGATTACATAAATATTAGATACGGGAGCATAAGTGAAAAAGGTAGGATTTTGAGGACTAACCTACAGTGGATGATTACATATGCGTTTATGGTGTATTTACCAAATAATTGATTTACAGTATTTTGATATTACTCTACCTGTAAGCTTTTTCTTCTTTAATTCGTGAAATGTTGATATACCCATCACGGTTCATAAATTACTATGTTTCTGTTGCTAAGTACTATACTAAAAATGAGCTAATCATATACAAATTGTGATTTCCCGACAATGATGGGCTGCAATTGTGTAAATAGTCTTCCTAAACTACAATAGTAGTAGTAGTAGTAGTAGTAGTAGTAGTAGTAGTAGTAGTAGTAGTAGTAGTAGTGGTAGTAGTAGTAGTAGTAGTAGTAGTAGTAGTAGTAGTAGTAGTAGTAGTAGTAGTAGTAGTAGTAGTAGTAGTAGTAGTAGTAGTAGTAGTAGTAGTAGTAGTAGTAGTAGTAGTAGTAGTAGTAGTAGTAGAACTTAATAATGGATTTATCATACTCCCCAAATACTGCCTTTCTTGTAAGATTCAAAATGCAAACATGTCCATTGGTTCAAAGGTCAATTTATCTATATCATTATGAGGTTTTGAAGATTGTTGAATTTGATTAAAATCCTAATCCAATCACAGTTAGACAGCCTTCGAAATACGGAAACTTGGATACACTGGATGACTGTTTCGTGTTAGGATGGGTCTTCTAATCAGTACTCATCCACCACCCAAGTCTCGCGTGCGAACAGTTAACCCCTAGACCACTGAGGCGAGACCAAATAGAGTTCATTTGTGTTGGGCATAAAGAGACGCAACGAAGACAATGGAAGATTGTAGTCCAATATCGTGACTTAGACTTGTTCACCAATCGATTTCGGGTCAAAGGTATATATTTTAATTGTTCGCATGCATGACGTCGGTCCTGAGTGTTCACTGATCAGAAGTCCATACTAAGATGAAACAGTCATCCAGTGTTACCAAAATCTCCAGGTTTTCAATAGCTGTCTATCTAGAATCAGTCGTGGTTTTCAATGATAATATATAACAGGGAATCTACTGGAAACCGTATTGTTATAATCACTGAATTAGTTCAATCTCCCTAAATTACATATAATCAGTTGTTCAATTTTTCCCTAGCCAGGATTTCTCCACGCCATTCGACTAATTATTGATCAAGAACAGTTATTACTTCATATTTAGACTTTCTATGGCATAAATTGATCGTTTTCACATATATATACTACTCTTTTTTCATAGAAAATTATTGATCGAATCAGATCAACAATATGACAGGAATTTTTCTCAGTTACTTGAGCGCATGAGAAAAAAATCGAAGATGATGATGTGGATGATGATGAATAACGAAAGATGCCTTCTCGTGGCGGGGGTGTTGTCTACGAAAATGAGAGGACGAAAAGCGAATGTCCGGCGCTTTAACCGGATTCCAAATCAATGGTGCACATGGGCTCCAGTATCCTGCGGGAACGAATGGCGTATGAACCAATCGTTGGTCACCGGCTACCATGGGACTGCATCTCCTTACGATGCTCCACTGCCTTGTGGGTTAGACCTTTAGGTCAAAGGCTCGGGGAGTGGCCCCCTAAGATAACCACCTGCTTCGGTTTGGGCACCCGGGCAGTATCACAGCCCACACACAAATTGATGAACTCTTTATGCCTACGGAAATTACCTTTCTTGCTTTGAAAAACAAACAATTGATTCAGATTATTATCATTACAATTATTGTCATTATTAATACTGTTATTATTATTACTAGTATTATTGTCATTATTGTTATTATTAACATTATTATTTTTATTTTCCACATTATTCACCCTCTTTTATACTTATACAGCGGCTCGTCTTTGGCGGAAATTCGACTGTATCTATACGTTCTCGAGTCACTGTCCGGTTGAAAATTGTATGTTACCACCGAATACGAGGACTGAAGCAGATTTTCTGAAACCACGTGCACCATTCAAACTGGCTGCCTTCAACGTTCGCACATTTATGCAGGTCGGACAACAGATAGGGCTGGCTATGTCTTTGGAAAGTCTTAATATCGACGTGTGTTGTCTATCCGAGACCCGTATTCAAGACTCTGGCGAAGTACTACAAATTCGATCTCCATCTGTCGCTTCGAAAAGCTTGTTTTACGTGCGCTTATCCGGGGACCCTGTGGCATCTTCGTCTGGTCTTGCTGGCGTTGGTGTCGCACTAAGCGCTAGAGCTGAGGCAGCACTAGTCGATTGGATCCCCATTAACAGTCGGTTATGTGCTGTTAGATTAGAAAGTTCCATCAAAGTGAGAAGAAATCGGCGTGAGAAACGATGTCTTTTCGTCATCTCCGCCTATGCCCCGACAGATTGCAGCCCGGATGCAATCAAGGATGAGTTTTACCACCAGTTATCAGTTCTTCTCCAGAAAGTGCGTTCGACAGATATTGTAGTACTAGCCGGAGACTTGAATGCTCAGGTCGGGCGTCTAGGCACAGAAGAGAGTCGTTTAGGTGGCCGATGGGGACTCGTTGGTCGCAGGTCAGATAACGGGGACCGTCTACTGCAACTTTGCACAGACCACAACCTGTTTCTGGCTAGCACTAACTTTCGGCACAGTCATCGCCGATGTGCCACCTGGCGTCCTCCCTCTGCATCTCAAGCCTGGACTCAGATTGATCACATCGCGATCAGCTACCGCTGGCGTGGTTGTGTAAAAGACTGCCGCTCCTTTTGGAGTACCTATCTGGACTCTGACCATGCCTTGGTCTGCGCCAATCTTGCCTTACTTTTCAGTGGACAACGAAGTGAACGCCATCAACGGATTGATGTTAGCAAGCTGGTTGCAACTTCTGTTGCAAGTAAGTATCGAACCGAGCTAGCCTCTAGGCTAGCTACCACTCCACCGAAAAGTATAGATGAGCATTGGTTGCAATTGCATGACGCCATGAAAATGGCGGGAACAGTCAGTTGTGGGTTTGCGAAACGTCCCGCTTTAAGCACTGGGTTTCTTCTGGTTCCTTACAACTCATTGAAGCCCGTCGGTCTACTCCGGGTGACCGTGAGTTTGACCATAAACGAAGGATGTTACGTAAGGAAATTGGGCAAAGCTTGCGTAAGGACCGAGAAGCCTGGTGGTCGATGCGTGCTAATGAGCTGGAAGCAGCAGCTGCATCTGGTAACTACCGGAAGCTCTTCCAGCTCATCCGAGCCACTGGCAGCAAGAAGTCTGGTGTGAGTGAAACAATCTGCGAGGATGATGGGATGCCAATCACTAACATCCATCGACGTCTTGGACGATGGGCAGAATTTTTCGAAGGGCAGTTCAACTGGCCTGCTGCTCCGGCAACATCGGTCAGACTGTCCTGCCCTCCATGGCCGGTGACGACTGATCCACCAAATGAGGAGGAAGTCCGCAAGGAACTCCAACTCTTGAAGCGTTACAAATCACCTGGCCCAGATGACTTACCTCCGGCTCTTTTTAAAGATGGTGGTGACTTTTTGACTAAGGAATTGACGACGTTGTTTACAAAGGTTTGGGAACTAGAGTGTGTACCAACGTCATGGAATGAGTCGATAGTTGTCCCTATCTTTAAAAAGGGTTCACGTCGTTCTTGTAACAACTATCGGGGGATAAGTTTACTTCCGATTGCGTCCAAGCTATTGGCTTC
Source organism: Schistosoma mattheei (assembly GCA_944470405.2). Lineage (NCBI taxonomy): Eukaryota > Metazoa > Platyhelminthes > Trematoda > Strigeidida > Schistosomatidae > Schistosoma > Schistosoma mattheei. Next base: position 16,601,708 of record OX103948.1, on the reverse strand, counting down.
CGTCATTCTTCGTAGGTTGTTCAAAACCCGAGAAAGATTGACTCGCGAGGAGCAGGCTGGGTTTCGTTCTGGTCGAGGATGTATTGATCATATCTTCACCCTCCGCCAAATGTTAGAACACCGCCATACTTTTCAAAGGCCAACAATCGTAGTGTTTCTTGACATCAGGGCTGCCTTCGATTCGTTGGACAGGACTGTTCTCTGGGATTGTCTATTGAAGAAGGGTGTGCCTGAGAAGTTTATTAACATCCTGAAAGCCCTGTATAAAAACACCTCAGGCAGAGTGAGGGCATACAACCACCTCTCTCCATTGTTCCATTCGAGCAGTGGGGTTAGGCAGGGTTGCCCAATCTCACCATTCCTCTTCAACTTTGCCATCGATGACATTCTGGAAACAGCTCTGATGAATGTAAGTAATGGTGGTGTGGATCTGTTGCCTGGAGAAAGACTTCTCGACCTTGAGTATGCGGACGATATTGTCTTACTGTGCGATAATGCCCAAGGCATGCAATCCGCACTTAATCAGTTGGCAATCAGTGTCCGTAGGTATGGTATGTGCTTTGCACCTTCGAAGTGCAAAGTACTTCTACAAGACTGGCAGGATTCTAATCCTGTACTCACCCTGGACGGTGAGCAGATAGACGTAGTTGAGAAGTTCGTGTATCTGGGTAGCTGCATAAGTGCTGGTGGGGGTGTGAGTGATGAGATCAATGCACGAATAGTGAAAGCCAGAGCGGCTTATGCCAATCTGGGTCATCTTTGGCGCCTTCGTGACGTTAGTCTGGCTGTAAAAGATCGGGTCTACAACGCCTCGGTGAGAGCATCTTTGATCTATGTTCGTGAAACCTTGCCTCTCCGAGTTGAGGACGTCAGAATACTCTCTGTGTTCGATCATTGCTCTCTCCGAAGGATTGCTGACATTCAGTGGCAACACCATGTCAGTAATGCAGAGGTTCGGCATCGTGTGTTCGGGCACAGAGATGATAACTCAATTGGTGTCACCATCTTGAAACACCGACTTCGGTGGCTTGGACATGTTCTCCGAATGTCGTCCCAGAGAATTCCACGTCGTGCATTATTTGTTTTTTTTTTTTTTTTTTTGAAGAGGCGGAGAGGTGGTCAGTGCATGACATGGTGTCGTGGCATGAAAGAAAGCTGCAAAGGACTGGCTTGTGTTGGTCCTTCACGACTCCCTGGTTGGGGTCCGAGAGATGGTGCTACACAGTGGCTAGAGACGTTATCAAATATGGCTCAGAATAGAAGCCAGTGGCGATCCTGCTGTAACCTTCTTTTACTTTCTTTCTAAAAAGTGGTTGTGTCTCCTTTACCTGAAAGACTTCTTCTGATTGTACCTTTTCGTTCCGTCGTTACTACCACACTACCTTACTCCAATCTCTTCGTCATTGTTCTCTTTTTCTTTTGCGTTCCTTAGTTTTTTTTTTCTCTTTCTACTTCTCTTCGAATTTTCATTGTTTTGTGTGGCGCATATATATTGGCGCTCTCTTGTACCAATATTTATGTGTTCAAATAAAATAAAATAAAATAAATAAAAATAAATCCTGTATGCGTGTTTCGGAGACACAGCACACGTCAATGGTAAGAGACTCTAGGGTTTTAGCCAAGGAAGCCTGCTGACCGATTTGACATAGGGTTCGTACGTTGAAGGCTCCAATGTGTAGTTTGGAGCGAGGTTTCAGTAGACCTGGGACAGTGTTTTGCGCACTAGAATCGTTGGCTATGGTGACACTTGAGGTGGAAGCTGAGAGAGGAAGTTTAGCGTTGAAAGTCGATATAGGAGGAATAATAGGAATTGAAGTGGGAGGTTGATTACGAATACAGTGGTCTTGAGTGCTGTTAGAAGTATGAGGGTGAAAAAGTATTAGGTCCTGATAGGTAAATTCTAGAGATCCTTTGATAATGTCTCTAGAAATAACTCTGTTTGGAGATAAGCCTCATAACCAGAAACTCTCATCAGATTAGTAAACAAATGACAAGCTTCTGTTTGGTTGTGATGGAATCCAAACTTTTGAATAATAGAATGGGTTTTATTCCCTTTCAGTGAAAAATGGTGTGTTAACGCTAACTATGTGTTGGAAATAGCTCATGCTCATTAACCTACTTATTATGGAACCCTTCTCAAGACCTAAGAGTAAATAAGTCACAGCACTAATATATGTTCGTTCGGCATTTAGGAACATGTAAAATCAAAGAGCGAGTATACGGAGAAGCATTTAGATTGGCGTTACTTCGGTACTGTCAAATAGTCTAAAAAACGTATGAAGACTGTTTATATTAGATTAAGAATGCCTTTAAAGCAAGTTGTGTGCTTTAACCGCTGCGTAAATAAAGTTGTATAACACTGTGTAGAGACAGCAAACAGATTAATGAGACGACGGACTTTGCTGAATAAGATGGTAAATGCACATTCAGATAAGCTTCCTATTTAATTCTCCACCAGTTTTTGGACTACTTTGGTTTGTTCTCTTTTAACTGCTATGCTTCGAAGCATGGCAACTTAACTCAGTGCATATTTCCTTACAATTCACTGAGCATCAGTCAGTAGTTATCAATATTCTGTACTAAATAGCATTGTAAAAAAGCGAAGGGAAAGGCAGATTTTTCGTGCGTTTTACGAGATTACTTAAACTAGAAGTTACACAAGCTCCTAAAATAGCAGTTTTAGTTGTTTTAGTGGGCAACTGTGTAAATGAAGCAAGTAGATTGCACCAAAACAAAAGACAAGTAATTTTCAAAATAGCTCTAATACGTAACCCATATTATAGCAAAATTTGGAAACAAAGAATGAGATGGATCCTATATAAATAGGAATATGGGCGTGTTTTAACTTTGAGGCAAACTTACATAGTAACATTCTAAACAGAAAACACGGTTAGTAGTTGGACTGGACATCTAGGGATGGTACTTAACTGATGATTAAGTGGACAGAAAACGAATGCAGCCACGATACTACGACCGGTCCTAGGCTCATGTCAGTTAACATCTACGGTCATTCCATACAATTATTACGTACCAACCAAATAGCCTACCTTTAAACATGACTCAGACCAATCAGTGGATCAAGATATATGACAATTGCATCGATAACATGATATACTTGAAGGACCTCTTAAATTATAATCTCACGTTGTATTGACCGACAAGAGAATTTCAACTTTACGAGCACAAAAGAAAAACTTGACACCAATCCTATGCCTAGTAAATTACATTTTACAGACATCTAGATACATAATTATCAGGTATGGAGCGAACCTAAAACCCTGATCAAGTTGCATAACATCATTTACGAACTGAGTACTCACACTAGTGTTTATGTTTCAAGCCGAACTGTAACCACAGTAATAACATTTCTGAACCCATGTCAAGAATAACCTGTCCTGGACTCGTTTAGGCACTTATGATTTGAAGAAAGTTAAGCAGAGAACTAAACGGCTACTTTTGCCTAGATGCTTAATAAGTCAGACAAACCAGGTTTACATTCTTGGGAGTCAAACAGAAACATATTAATAAAGATGTAGGAATTACCTGAGCATTATAAGCAGCCAACTGTGCGTCTAATTCTTCTTTAGTAACTGTAGGTTTCTGAATCCTTCCGCGACCACGTGCACGACCCCGACCACGTCCGAAACCCCGACGAATCGGTGAACCACGAGGGCGAGTAACGCGGGGACGTGATGTTACAGAAGTTTCAACAGCTTGAAGAATAAAATACGCGTCAATTAGTGAGTCTTTAATAACATCAAAACTGTTGCCATTTTATTATTGAAATGAAATTTAACTTCAGTCCATTATATGCGTGGTTCAGGTTCGTTAGTACCAATATAGCACTTTAAGCTCAATTATTTGTTATACTTCTGGCAGATATTTTTGCAGAACACATGATATGGCAGGCATCACGTGTGCCCATGTGACAACACTCAATTAAACCCACAAAATAAAGAAAAACTAAGGAAACCTCCCTGCCCATGATTATGGTAATACCAGAACCTCGAGACAACGGCGAATTCCACTACGCTCCTCGCCAATGTCCAACCATTTGAAAAATGATGCAGGTGAAAATCCCCGAGAGAAAAAGGGTTTGCTCCATAGTTGGTAACACCATGAATTACAAGTTTTAGACATTCCAGCAATAGAAAACAACAAAAACATATACTGGCAGCACGTCAGTTTGGAAGCACTATCTTCCCAAACAAGGTGGAACATCACTGAATGGTAACGAAGTCAACAGTTGCTACGGAAGTGATTTCCTGGTCGACGTGGCTGACTGTGTGTTGACTAACCTGCACCGACCAACTGAATGACCATTGGGCGCCCATCGAGCGGTACACCATTGTAGTGATTTTTGGCTTTTGTTGCACTAAGTGGATTCACGAAAACGACTTCTGCGGTGCCAAGAGAACGACCACTTCTATCATAATGGACAGTAGCCTTTCGAATTGCACCAAACTCACGAAAAAGTTCCTACAAGATTATTAATAGCTCAAATACCTACATTTATATCATCATTGTTTACACCAAAGTCCAAGTTTGAAATGTGCAGCCTCGCTGCATTTCCAACTGTATTACCAGATCCTTTGGGGCTACGACCATCTTGGAACATATCGTGCTGCCATTTGTCAGGTAAGGCTCGTGACTAAAAAATGAATAATTATTTTACATGGATACCATTCCATTTGTGTTTCGCCGCGCGATTCCACCACGACGGACACCTCGCAAAGATTCGCCACCGCGACCGCGTCCACGACCTCTACCTCTAGTTACTCTAATGCGCTTCTGTTGGATAATATCATCGAGACTCTGGTCCATTATCAAGTTTAAACCTCGCGATTTCGCACAGTCCCGCCACACAGGACTTTGGCTTCAATGTCCAAGCGTTCAAATCTCAAACATTGCAACGTAAAATTAACGAACTACTTGTGCTTTGGGATGTTTGTCTCACAGTAAGAGATTAATTTTGTTTACGGAGCAGTAAGATACTCTCAGATTTTCCTTCTAGAAGACGAATATTCAGATCACTGTAATTAATGCAATTGAAGGAAAAGTAACACCTGAAGTAATCCCTTTCAGAATCCACAGAACTGGAGTAAACATCGCGCTTTCCCCTTAGATGATCGTCAGGAAGTGCTGTCGCTTTTGCCCCGTTAAACGGTTCTTTAAATTAGTGACCTGAAATTTTAATGTAAACTCCTTCGTTTCTGTTTTTTGCATGTCGACTAAAGTGGTGTTCATCAGTAAACAGTATTTTAATTCCAGTCACCCAGGATCTCATTTGTAACAGCTTGCATATAAATTTAATACAAAATGTGATTTACAGTAATGCAGTGGACTGAGGCTCCAACGACATGACATAACGGCCGGAAGATATAAAAACCATATCTACTGAAGTAAGTTAGAAGTTCACAGGGTTGGTTTGCCCAATATCTCGATTTTGGGTAAAACTTGACATTTGGGGGAAATTTTGGGAAAGCCGCCACACTGAACTTCGGAGAAATTTTGCGGAAATGGCACAAAAATCCCGAAATTCCCTAATTTTTCCGCAGAATATTATTACACTTGGTGAAATCGACTTATATTTATTAATAAAACCCCAAATTTTCCCTCGACTTTAGGGTCTCTGTCCCCAAAGATTTCCGCTGAATTTCGCTTTTTTCCCAACGCTTTGACCCTAAATTTTTCCTGATTTTGCGCTTTCCCCTAAATTTCACCATAATCTTATTGCTGTTTTGGAAAACTCGCTTTAGCGCAATACTTCTCAACAAATTTCTACAATATCACAGAAAAGCCAGGCGAGAATACATACGTACACTTTTTACTGCGATATTTCATTATTTTTAGTCAATCACGCAGTGAACACAGAGCCAAAGAAGCTTAACTTTAATCGATCTATCGTTGTAATTAAAAGACTGATTCGTGACACACTGGAATGTTTATTACGATTTATAAAATTATAAATCATTGATTTATACATGTTTTCTTCATTGCTTTGTAACATAAGCACGTTACATAGACGTTGAACTACCATTCAATGTTCTACAAAAATGAAAAAAATATTCTTTAGTTTAGAAGCAAATGTCATGATATGTAAAACGTCGACGCCATATCAACGACATAACATTGTTGGTAATAATGAGAACAAAAAACACACAGTTACGTCTGTTAAAACTTGCGAAGCCAGCTGAAAGCAAGATGGACAAGAAATAATCTTTTTACTGACAAGAAAAAAGTTGTTTCAGTATAAATATTGATCACAAAGTAATATTAATACTGCAATATTTATAAATCAAACATGTAAAGTGCTATCAGCCCACCCTTGGCTTGGATCTCCACCCACGCTTATTTACTTTATTTCTTGTGTCATCCAAGAAAGCCTGGCTCGCAGCATCCATGGAGTGTACTACTTCTTTTTCGGGACAGGTTGCACTTCGGAATGGGAAACAAAGAACACCTACGAATATATTAATACTTTGTAGACTTACTTTGAGCCGTCCGGTAAAATTTGTACTTACTAATACCAAATTTACTTTTCGTTCCGTAAAATGTGTACGTGTTCACCAGTTCCGGTAACAACAGGTAACTTAGACAGGCTTTTGTTGATTTACGACGGTCATCACATATGAGCTCGTACAATCTGGCCACCTGAAATTTGTTCAAACACCTATTAGAACTTATGAACTGATCACGGAACTTTAACTCATCTAAAGCAACTTCACAAGAACGCAACTTCTCATGTGTTCTTAATGGAAAGCAATAGTTGAATTGTCTACTTGATCGGTACGCCTGACCATTACACCCATGGATGAGCGTTCATTGAAAGCAATCGGTTTATCTGTCTTGCTAGACAGTTCAGCGGCTGCTTTCATGATCATTTTGAGCGTTTTACTGTCATCATTGCACAACCTTTTCTTATCATGTTTACATTAACTCCGACTTACAGTTTATTAAATTCCATTGATGTACATGGAAGCAGTGGTGAGAAAACCTCTGTTTTCGATTAACTACTTTATGAGCGTTGATCACATAGGTACATACTTCGCTATAGGTGAACGTTTCCCTGTCAAAATGTTGACAACTAGAAAGTCGACCGGGGCGAGTCCAGCTTCAACCTTAGCAATCTCTAGTTCTTCAGAGGTGAATAAATAGTCATTAAAATTTGTTTAGCAGCCCTAACAAAAAAGTGATTTAGTAAGTTGAACAATTTGCCTTTTCGGCTTTGCCGCCTCATACGGTAGCGTTTCAACATCTGTTGTAATTTTCTTACTGTAACCGAGTACTGCGGTTAAACAGATTTTCATTTCCTCGGCTAAAAACAATGAATTTGAAGTGATTATAACTTACCACAGCGATCCAGTACCGTGCATTTTCTCAAAGTGAAGCGACTATCACAGTCGACAATATTAATAATATCCTTAGCAGTCACATCATCATGATAAATAAAATGGTCGTTGTCCAGCAGCCATTTTTCAAGAATGCAAAAGACTTGCTTTTTCCCCGTATCATTAGCCAGTAGGTATTGTCCTGACTGATGCTGTAAATCAATGCCGAGGCGCTAAAAATTGAAAATTTATTACATTTATGAATATTCACCAAAACTTCCTGATGGGTGAAGCCGAAGCATCAACCAACAGACACTTGATGCATAAAGTACTATATTTGCGACAGCCATCGAGAAATGACGTCATATTTCCTATTGGTATGTATTCAAAAGAGGAATAATGACATCATAATATTGTTTCGGTATACAAATACACTTGCAAAGTATATCTGTCAGTGTAATCCACGTACGCTCGTGACTTAAAATAGAACACTTGAATATAACGATAGTATTGGAGGGAAAAGGGTCCGTATATTAATCTCAAGAGTTATGGAATGCCCGAAACCTAATTCGGCCTCCATCAGCCATTTGTGTGACGAACTCTGGTGGACCATTGGCGAATACTACATTGTCCGGCCTTGTAGTAGATAGCTTTGAGTTTCTGCAAGTAGTGATTTTCTTAGATGAATCATAACTTACCTCAGGCTCAGTCAGATTGTCAGCTACATCCTGATCCAGTAAACTTTGAAAATAAACTCCTTCGGCATATCGCTGTGCAGCTTGTTTAGCCGCAGCAAACCAGCGGTGTACTGAACTCCTAAATTTCCTCATGCATGATTCAAAAGGAAAGGCAGAGAACGACTCTGAACTTCTATGTCCACTAGCGTCCTCTGCAATGTGCTTTAAATTATGCACATTGCAGATTAAGTGATCCCTACCGTAACAGTTTTCATAGTCTGGTAAGTCGTTCACATAAACCCGAACGCTGTTCGCGAATATGGCGTGCAACTTAGGGTGCGATAATAAATATATTGACAAGGACAGGCAATGGAATTTTCTGTACATTGATAGTGGCAACCTATCATGAACAACTACAGGACCTAAGTACAATAAGAACAAGCGACATTCAGTTGCTTTCCATACAGAGACTTAATATAATGAACGGCATTTCCTTTGAAAGTCGCATGCAGAATGATTTTTACATAATTATAATGCTAAACTAATGGACGAGAAAATAGATTGGTCCATTCCATTAAGTCGATTAATGGCTAGATCCTTCCATAAGGAAATTAGTTTTTAATAACACCGATGGAAAGCATTTTATCATACCTAGCGGTAGACTTTCGAATACACTACTACCACGATGATGGATAGATTATGACATCACTTCTCAATCCGTGTTCGTCATTGGGGAAAGTCATTTGACTACCCATTCGTGTCCAAAAAACCTGACATTTGTCACAGCCAGCAGTATCGTTGTGTCCAACAACATACGTGACGAACTGCGAGCTGGAATAAACAAGTAATAACAACTAATTTAACTGTTTAATGTATCTTACACTTATCTACACAAATGCCTACTGTCAGCCACTCTCGTAACTCAGTTATAAGTGCTGCCGACATGTCGTTGAAATCATATGGCTTTACTTCACCTCCATAGATCCCAACTATGAACACATTATTAACTAATGAAGTTGTTTTGCGACCTAAAATCGGCCACAGCTGTGGGTTAGAGCTTTTGAAAAAGCTTGGACCATCGAAGTTCAATTGCAGCTTCAATCTGTGAAACGGATTTTACATAGCCAATTTGCTGAAATCCTCATGAAGATGGCACAGGTATACAGTGTTTGACGACGCTTTTACCATTAACACCTTCTAATATAATTTGTACCCACCAAGAGAAATCAAAAGACAAAATCGAGATCGGAAGAGTGTATTTGGCGATAACCAATATATCAGAATTCTCTGATCTAATCTGGCTAGCCGATTGCGGTAGATGTTGAGCACGGCGTTCCCACACGTGATCTGGTGCGGATGCATGACCAAGCGCCTTCAGCTAGATGAGTCCACTAAAACATGTGGCTAGCATCCAATGTCGAAAACGTACAGAGCTATTTATTTTAGGGATTTATTTACCGCTACAGATCACTCCCCCTTAGTGGGGTAGTGATGACCCTAAGACGTGGCCAGTCAGAAGTTTAAAGTCAACGAGTTTGTCGTTGGTGAACACTCTTCTGATAGCTTACTAGGTTTAGCAGCATCTAGTCGTCTTTCCTTACTATATGGGACCGAGGTACAACATAGTAAAAGAAAAAAAAGTACAATGAAAATTTCAGCTCCTCGTAAAGTGCATCGTTCTTTTCCAGCCGCCCTGGAAAAGAAAAAAGAAAATGTAAGTGCATGTCGAAATACACTCGTATGTGCGTAAAAACACAATGTCGGCGGAAAAAATATGGAAAATAAACTCAAGCACACGTAATAGCGTTAAAAAGTTTTTTTTTTTAAATAAAAATGTAAATATACAAGCACATTAAAATTGTTCTTATTTTAAAAAAATATTATATATCGTAAAAAGAAAGATCGAGATAATATAAAATGTCGAGTAGTGCCTTGCGTGCAGTAGTCGTTTAAATGTTCTGGAAATCTTACTCTTCTTCCAGAACGCGTCGTTTTAAGTTTATTTTCAGACACATTCGGAGTGTCATCGCTAGTGTTAGTTGTCGGTTGAGGAATTATGAGTGTAGGAGTCGTGTTGTGCGATTGTACCGAAAGAAAGTCGACGTGAATAGGATTTCCTTCTAAATACGCTGCTTTTAAGCGATCGATGCTGATGCTATCGTTTTTTCCGTTCTTATCGACTATATAGTACTTAGATTCACGTTGAAGAACTTTGAAAGGTCCTTCGTATGCTGATTCGAATGGTCGTCGATGCGAGTCTCGACGAACGAAAACGTGTGTACTATATCGTAAGTCAGGTTGAACGAAAACATCAGTTGATTGAGGTCGAGTGGAAGCAGGTTTAACTGAACGCATTGCGTTTGTAAGCCTGTTCGTGTAGGAGGTTAGATCCATGTTCATTGAAGAGGACGAAGGATCCACGAATTCTCCTGGAAGTCGAAGTGTCGTTCCATAAACGAGTTGAGCCGCAGTGTATCCAATGTCAGCTTTCACTGCATTGCGGATACCTAGTAAGACGAGTGGAAGAGCGTCGGTCCACTGTGAAACGTTTGCAGCTGATAGTGAAGCTTTTAGTTGTCGGTGAAAACGTTCTACCAACCCGTTTGCTTGTGGATGGTAGGCGGTCGTTCGGAAGCGAGTGATTCCTAAAAGTGTGGTCAGACGACGGAAAAGATCAGATTCAAACTGACGTCCGCGGTCTGTAGTGATGGTTGAAGGGCAGCCGAAGTTTGCTACCCATCGTTCGACGAAGGTGCGGGCCACTGTTTCAGCAGTGATGTCCTTGATAGGTACTGCTTCTGGCCATCGAGTGAAACGGTCTACGCAGGTTAAGAGGTAAGAGTATCCATTTGAATCTGGTAAAGGTCCTACCAAATCCAGATGAACATGGTCGAAACGAGCATCGGGAGTTTTAAACGAGCCTAAGGGACATTTATTGTGTCTGATAACCTTAGATTTTTGGCAGCTTACACAGGAGCGTGCCCACTCCCTCACGTCTTTATTCATGCCAGGCCAGCAAAATCGTTCTGCTATAAGCTTGATGGTTGCACGAACACCTGGATGAGAAAGTTTGTGCAATGTATTGAAGACATTGCGTCGATAATGTTTCGGCACGATTGGGCGATCCCTACCTGTAGATGTGTCACAAAGTAAGGTTTCCTTACCTGTTCCCATCTGTTTGATGCGTAGTTTAAGTGTTGTGGACGATAACTCGTGCTGAAGATCAGTGTCTTCTTTTTGAAGCTCGGCGAGTTTAAGAAGGTCGATTCCTTGGAAACTGTTCAAGGAAGTTATGCGAGATAAGGCGTCTGCAACTACATTGTTTGCTCCAGAAATGTGTTGAATATCTGAAGTAAACTGCGAAATGTAGTCCAGTTGTCGAGACTCACGGGGAGAGTACTTGTCAGAAGGAGAGCTTAACGAGAAAGTGAGCGGTTTATGGTCCGTGAAAAGAGTGAATTCACGGCCTTCGATATAGTGTTGGAAATGCCGTACAGCACAATACATAGCTAGGAGTTCCCTACCGAATGTGCTGTACCTCGATTCGGTGTCTAGCAACCTTCTAGAGAAAAATGCCAAGGGTTGCCAGGAGTTGTTAACCCATTGTTGTAAGACTCCTCCGATTGCCGAGTCGGATGCGTCTACTGCGATGCTAATGGGTGCTCCGGTGTCCTGATGTGCGAGCATTGTTGCTTTAGCAATCAGTTCCTTAACTGTGGAGAATGCTTTTCGTGCGGTGTCGTCCAAATTAATGGATTTCGCATTTCCACGAAGTTGGTCGGTCAGAGGTTTCATAAGTAATGCGCATTTCGGTATGAAACGTCTATAGAAACTTACCAGGCCGTTGAACGTGCGTAATTGCTTGACGGTGGTCGGTTCTGGGTAATCCAGAATGGCCGCCACTTTGGTTCTAAGGGGTCGGATACCTTGAGCATCGATAGTGTGTCCCAGAAAGTCTAACGAGTCGGTTCCGAATTGGCATTTCTGAACGTTTACAGTTATGCCATGTTTTTGTAATCGTTCGAAAACAAGGTCCAGATGCTTGAGATGTGTTTCTCTGTCCGGACTTGCGATTAGACAGTCGTCAACATACGCGTGTACGAAGTTGAGACCTCGAAAAACGTCGTCTATGAATCTTTGGAATGTTTGAGCAGCGTTCCTTAGACCGAAAGGCATTCGCAAAAATTCATAGAGTCCGAAGGGAGTTATGATAGCTGTTTTCGGTATGTCGTCAGTAGCCATAGGGATTTGGTTATACGCTTTAACCAAGTCGATTTTCGAAAAGACAGTTGTACCTTTCAAGGTAGCTGTCAAATCGTGAATGTGAGGCAACGGGTAACGATCGGGAATGGTTTTCGCGTTCAATCGCCGATAGTCACCAGTTGGACGCCAATCGTTGCTGTCCTTTTTAGGGACCATGTGCAACGGAGATGCATATGGGCTACTTGACGGTCGTATGATTCCTAAGTCCATCATGTGATCGAATTCGTTTTTCGCTAACCTTAGCTTTTCAGGAGCTAGTCGTCGTGCTTTAGAGAATACAGGTGGTCCTGTAGTCGTGATGTGATGTGTAACATTGCTGGTTACACACGGTAGTTTCGGTTGCGTTTGTTGTATCCCAGGGTACTTATCGAGTAGTGGTTGATAGAGTGGGTCTATCATATGCTTAACTGTGACTGGGGATACTCTGCAACCAGTAAAAGAAGTTACGCAAACGGACAAATTAGTGTTTCCGTCTACTAGCCTCCGTTTGCGAGTGTCGATGATCAGATTGTGGTGTTGTAGAAGGTCCATACCAATGATTGGCATAGAAACATCTGCAACAACGAAAATCCAGTGGATGGGTTTGCGTAAACCCACGTTAAGGTAAACGTACCTTTTGCCATACGTAGCGATCGGTTTTCCGTTTGCCGCCTGTAAGTTTAGAGTCGATTCGTGAAGTCGGTCGTTAGGATTTGCTGGGAGAACGCTAACTTCTGCGCCAGTGTCGACGAGGTAGCGAACTCTCGTTGTCACATCTGTGACGTATAACAGACGGCTTGTTCGCCGGCTACGGTTGCCGTTAACGCGTGCCGGCTTGGAAGTTTCCCGAGTTGTTTTTCGAGTCAGTCGGTTTCGTGTTGGGAAAATTGCAGGGTTTTCTGCAATTTCTGGAAAACTTTCCATACTGGTTATGATACCAGCACCAGTCGGGGTTATCTGTCTCTCGTGGTCTAGAGACAGATCGCTTACGAGAAATGCTTCTACGTGGTGTGTGCGATCTCTTACGGTCGTTACGAAGACTAAGATAACGCGTGAGTGTGTGACATAAGTCGGTTATGTCATTCTGAGTCGTGTGAGGCTTTTCTTTGACTGAAAATACCTCGGTAGTAGAAGATTTCGTAATTTCTAAGATACGGTCGGCAGATGCAGCCTGCTCGTCTAAGGCGTTGTTCTGAAACGGACTAGAACCGCCTGCACCTGTTGGGGAAGTTTAAACAAGAAAAATTGTTTGGATAGGCTTTCGTCGAAGTTTCTTAGTCCTATAAACTCTCTTATCCTTTGCAACACGTCCGTGCTGCAGGTCTATTTTATTAAAGAGTTGATCTAACCTTTGTCGATCGGTTAGGTCTCCTCGTTTAAGAGTCGAACGTTTTAAGGTTTCGTAAGGTTCAGAAACATCACTAGTAAACATACTAGGTGTTACGTACCTGTTGAATTCCCGCGGTAGTTCCCTGACTACTGCGAGGAATTGTGCACATGAGTCGTTCACGCCGTGCTCGTGTAAGTCGGCTTTTGCGTAACAGAACCGGGCTTCGATATTGTCGGGCCAGAAAGGCATGAGTTGGAACGAGGGTGGGGACATGGTCTTACGTTTAAATAACTTAGAAGTCTGTTCGGTCATAGGGGAATATTAAGTACGAGAATACGAAGGAAAAATATATAAATATCCTGAGACACAAGAAAACATATCACAATGTATAAAAAATAAGGCAATAATATGTAAAAATCCCAGAAAGGAACAGACTCACAGTTGCAATTAGGTGTACCAGATTACGTCGGTCTCACTAATGAAGATGGCACGGGTATACAGTGTTTGACGACGCTTTTACCAGTAACATCTTCTAATATAATTTGTACCCACCAAGAGAAATCAAAAGACAAAATCGAGATCGGAAGAGTGTATTTGGCGATAACCAATATATCAGAATTCTCTGATCTAATCTGGCTAGCGATTGTGGTAGATGTTGAGCACGGCGTTCCCACACGTGATCTGGTGCGGATGCATGACCAAGCGCCTTCAGCTAGGTGAGTCCATTGAAACATCTGGTTAGCATTCAATGTCGAAAACGTACAGAGCTATTTATTTTAGGGATTTATTTACCGCTGCACAGCAAACTTGATTTCAATCGCAAATGGTGGATTCCGGTTTCCAGAATTTAAAGCTCCACATTGTTGCATCGACGTAGAAAACTTCGGACTGATGTGGGGACTTCCGAAATGTGCCCCAAAAATGTCCAGATTGTCGTCAGCCTTTTTCACGGTTAGTTCACCTCCTTCCATCACGCCAAATACAATTCTGTCTCGCTGTTATTTCATTGAAAGATGAATGGCGGGAGACATTTCTGAAATCACACCATCTATAAATTGTTAATAAATAAAGCTAGACTACTGTCCGCTGCACTGCCAGAACACTGAACGTAGCTACATGAAGCAGTGGCCCTTTGTGAGACAATATAATTACACTACTCTGTAACTGCGGTGGTCCCTACTTCTGTGACGACAACTGAATTGTCGTTCTCATCGCCACTGCTCGTTAACTGATAATTTTTGATGAATTCAGCTTTTAACTTCCGCAACCTTCCGTAATAGGTTGATCTGGGACAACCCATCAACCCAAGTCTCTGGCGGCCTGAGCCCACCTTTTAGCAATCTTATCAAGCTGTAAATTATTATTCTCAAAGAGACAATCAACTTAAGTTGGAGTGATCAAAAGCAGTAATCGAAGTTTTGGACAATACAAATAACCAAGCTGTTTGGCGTGAGAATTTCGAGAAAGTGGTTTAAAGCCGACGACTCATTGTCTCGTGTCTTTCTGAGGTACTAAAACAAAACCTTAAATTCGGCAAACTATTCGTGGCTAAAAGTCATTATTTTATTAAAATTAATATTTCTTAGTTGTAATTTAATATTTAAAGGTTCAATGATGCAATGATGATGGAATGTTATTCTCGAATAATGCGCAACGCATATTTTGGGGATTTACCCCATTCTATCTTGACATAACTTCTTGTGGGATCCATTCACGTGCAACCCGACTCCCAAGCACATAATAATGGAGAAATAAAGGGTAATGCTAGCATTTAATATAAATCTTTTTACCTAACCGCTTGACACCTATCATATTACTACAATTAGCAGTATTCGAACTAGTGTGCTAACTAAGAATTCCCGAATTAGAGCAGTTTTAGGCAGCTAGAACTAAATGAACTCTACTGAATATACTATATTTGGAAATCGTAGTAAGCATGCAATGAAGTGCAAATGAATCATCAGCTAGTACAAATGTCGAAACCGCAACAACCATAATTAGGTCCCAAACTTGCATAATCTATTGTATGTCCTCTTTAGGCCCATCACATGTCTGATCAGCTTGTGTTGGGTAGAGACTGTTGTTGATCTAGAGCGTATCTGGCCGAATTTCCCTAACATAAATTGTAAATAATAGCAATGAACTACAATAAAATTTTCGACTCCTAATAAACTTTGTCAGTTTTTTATCTTTTCCAGGCATTCTGGAGAAGATATAAATGAATTGTAAGTACATGTTGAAATAAACTCGTACGAGCGTATGGACACAAAACGGGGGAAATAAAGGAAAATAAACTGTAAAACATGTGATTTTAACATGCGACAGTGTAAAACGTTTTCGCACAATGATGTTTGGTGGTTGATTTGGAAAAATACGAGCATATGATGGAAATTTATGTTTGGATTTGCTTTCCTCTAACACAACAATACAAACAAACAAGATAAAATAAAATGTTACGTTGTATCTTACGTGCAGTAAAGGCTTAAGTGATACGAAACACACAGAACGCAGGGTATTAGGCCGAATGTCAGATACCACTGACGTTTCGACGTGACTCTTGATTCTTGAGTGAGGTATCGTAATTGTGAGGCTCCTGGTGTTCAAGGGCACGGGATGAAAGTCTATATAATTAAAATTTCATCACAATTCATCTTAGCACATCACAGTTCAAGAATCTTGGTTAATTGATTTACAGGACGATCGCTTAGTATCTCCACGTGATTTCAATATCTATTGTCCGATTTGATCAAGCAATAAAAAGAAGTGCGGCGGTGTAGCTACGTTTGTAAACATGAACTGGTGCCGATCTACTTTTGCATGTTTCAAGTTTTACCATGACTTTATCGACTGTCTAACTTTAATATAGCGTCCAAAACATTTGAATAAATACAAGTATGTTTATGCTACCAACATCTACGTGATTCCAGATTGCACATCATCTGCATTATCTGATTTTGTTGATGAATTCACTAAATTTGTTGTTACTGCATTCAGTGGTTCACTTTCAATTGTATGTGACAATTTCAATTCATGTGACTGTAGCTTTTTTTCGTCACTAGGCTACCAAGATGTAGTAGATTTTCCCACTAGATTGGATGTCTATTCAGATCTCGTTTTCATAGATGATGTGGGTTAATATGTGAATAATAAACTTTGTTGTTTGTATAATCTAATGGTTCATTTGTACTTGATGACTGCTTGATTTCAAATTCTAAATACATTAAGTTTGTTCGTGCTCAATTATTATTTCTTGGTTAAATTGCAATATTTCTGGGAATCATAGTTTGTACTACAACTTAAATACTTCAAACTACTAATTAATCATGTTCCATTGTCTAACTGTATAGTTCGTGTTCTACCGAAAGTACATGGAGAGCATGGAAAGAGTACACTCTTACATCAGACCAATAAAGTGAAATATGGGAAGTGCTCGGAAGAAAATATTCAAAATCTGAAAAATATGTTTCTTTCAACTATCCGAGAATTATTCACAGATGACTCACTGGAAAGCACTGCCGATGTTATCACTCGTTATCTTAAATTCTGTTTTGATACTTGTCTCACTGAAACCGTTTTCAAGTGTTGATCAACTTACATCTCCAAAACTAAAACAACTACGGTGGAAAAAAGACAGAATGTACAAGGAGAAATAGCCCAAGCTCCCAAGTTTGGAGAAATTTTGGGGTCTTGGTGCTATTTCATCAAAATTATCTATAGCGGCTTCCCCGAAATTGGGAAATTGGTACTCTATTGGAGTTCTTCAGCTAACGTCTCTGACTGTGAAGAAGGGTAACATGGAATCTAATCCCTAAGGGAACAGCATTTCCCTCAAGATTTTAGTTACAGCTTGTCGACGAGTGCTCAATAGAGCGAACCCCGGTTCAAATTTACCTATTGACTTCCTCCAACATCATCTTATCTCAAAGTATTTGACTTTCAAAGTACATATCAACATCTTATATCACTAGACTTTTTCCAATTAGGTAGGAATTTCTAAGCTACTACACAATAGATTCATTTGTTTCCGTTTTTTCATTTGAGGTCACACGAAATGGAGGTTATTTTTCTGAAACAAAACAAATTTTGTAATCTATGTAAAACAACACATAAAATCACACGATCGCATTGCTGATAATGAGATTCTAAAACCATAAATTTAAACTGATTTCTGTGTTGATTAGAATTTTTAAATCACTGTTTTACTATGAACACTAATGTGTTGAATGTTGGCGGATTTGTGTTATAAAAACAGGCTTGATGCTGAGCAGATCGTTATAGTACAATTTTGTTCGAGTAGAATGGGTGAGCAAAGTGCTCTCATTTTAGGCTTCACATTCGCCTATCTTAATCCACATGATTTCCTTATCTATGTTGACACCGGTGGTTCAACATAATCATGGAGCTAACCAGTGAGACTGGCATCCCGATGTCTAGTTTCTGCAGTTTTCTGTACCACTTTATCAATACATTTGTTGAAGTATTTGAAATCGCTTGTTCCATGAGTTGCGGACAACTCACACTAACTCTGTGCCTACCACTATTTTCCCACTTTTAATAATGATGAGATTTCATGCTGATTCCACCGCTTTTATCAAACATGAGGTGTACAGCTTGTTGAGGAGTCTCCAATCTGTTGAGACTGCTGTTTCCATCCCATAGTATAAATTCGAGCTGCTATTAGTAGATCATTTCAATTCGAATCACAATCCACGGTGTGCAATTCTAAATAAAAATACACGAAACAAAGAAATTTATTAATTTTCAAAGTATCTTTAATTGGTTTTCTTTCGATCTCTGCCATTACGGCTTGTATATTGTATTTTGCTGTTGCCAGATTTTTATCAAAATGTTATATTCTTTAATTCATTTTCGTTTAATATCTTTATTGTTTTATCTGATACTTTGTCTCTACCGTATTCTCTTCACTTTATGTTTGTAGGTTACTATGTCACATATACCCTGTAGTAATGTTGCTTATCCACGATCCATACAAAATATACGCGTTAAGTCGTTAGTAATAAATCTGTAATATATAGTCAATCCAACTTCAGTCTATTTTCACTTTCATAACAATTTCAACCATTATACTGTTTGAAAACAATGAAATCTTCATATACACAATAATAAATATACAGAAATCTGAGAAATAGGAAAATACATTCAGACATTTAAATGTGCCATCAAACAAAAATACATCTTATATACATCATTATGCACCTTGAACTTCCATTTCAATAAAGAGGGATTTCATCGAACACAATTGATGAAAAATGAAAATCAGTATTTATATTGTGTTAAAATATTCTCACATAAATAATAAGATTGATTTAATCTCCTATTAACTGTTGATATCATTCAACAACATCCTTACTTACTATACAAATAGTCTTTAAAGTCTGTTCTCAAATGCACAATTTCTATGATAATAATAATAATAATGGATTCGAATCCTGCGGGGCGGAGTCGTCGAAGCGCAATGCTGAGGAGTCCCACAATAGGACGAAACGGCTGTCTAGATTAGATCATTGTATAGTTCGTGTTCTACCGAAAGTACATGGAGAGCATGGAAAGAGTACACTCTTACATCAGACCAATAAAGTGAAATATGGGAAGTGCTCGGAAGAAAATATTCAAAATCTGAAAAATATGTTTCTTTCAACTATCCGAGAATTATTCACAGATGACTCACTGGAAAGCACTGCCGATGTTATCACTCGTTATCTTAAATTCTGTTTTGATACTTGTCTCACTGAAACCGTTTTCAAGTGTTGATCAACTTACATCTCCAAAACTAAAACAACTACGGTGGAAAAAAGACAGAATGTACAAGGAGAAATAGCCCAAGCTCCCAAGTTTGGAGAAATTTTGGGGTCTTGGTGCTATTTCATCAAAATTATCTATAGCGGCTTCCCCGAAATTGGGAAATTGGTACTCTATTGGAGTTCTTCAGCTAACGTCTCTGACTGTGAAGAAGGGTAACATGGAATCTAATCCCTAAGGGAACAGCATTTCCCTCAAGATTTTAGTTACAGCTTGTCGACGAGTGCTCAATAGAGCGAACCCCGGTTCAAATTTACCTATTGACTTCCTCCAACATCATCTTATCTCAAAGTATTTGACTTTCAAAGTACATATCAACATCTTATATCACTAGACTTTTTCCAATTAGGTAGGAATTTCTAAGCTACTACACAATAGATTCATTTGTTTCCGTTTTTTCATTTGAGGTCACACGAAATGGAGGTTATTTTTGTGAAACAAAACAAATTTTGTAATCTATGTAAAACAACACATAAAATCACACGATCGCATTGCTGATAATGAGATTCTAAAACCCTAAATTTAAACTGATTTCTGTGTTGATTAGAATTTTTAAATCACTGTTTTACTATGAACACTAATGTGTTGAAAGTACATGGAGAGCATGGAAAGAGTACACTCTTACATCAGACCAATAAAGTGAAATATGGGAAGTGCTCGGAAGAAAATATTCAAAATCTGAAAAATATGTTTCTTTCAACTATCCGAGAATTATTCACAGATGACTCACTGGAAAGCACTGCCGATGTTATCACTCGTTATCTTAAATTCTGTTTTGATACTTGTCTCACTGAAACCGTTTTCAAGTGTCGATCAACTTACATCTCCAAAACTAAAACAACTACGGTGGAGAAAAGACAGAATGTACAAGGAGAAATAGCCCAAGCTCCCAAGTTTGGAGAAATTTTGGGATCTTGGTGCTATTTCATCAAAATTTTCTTTAGCGGTTTCCCCGAAATTGGGAAATTGGTACTCTATTGGAGTTCTTCAGCTAACGTCTCTGACTGTGAAGAAGGGTAACATGGAATCTAATCCCTAAGGGAACAGCATTTCCCTCAAGATTTTAGTTACAGCTTGTCGACGAGTGCTCAATAGAGCGAACCCCGGTTCAAATTTACCTATTGACTTCCTCCAACATCATCTTATCTCAAAGTATTTGACTTTCAAAGTACATATCAACATCTTATATCACTAGACTTTTTCCAATTAGGTAGGAATTTCTAAGCTACTACACAATAGATTCATTTGTTTCCGTTTTTTCATTTGAGGTCACACGAAATGGAGGTTATTTTTCTGAAACAAAACAAATTTTGTAATCTATGTAAAACAACACATAAAATCACACGATCGCATTGCTGATAATGAGATTCTAAAACCATAAATTTAAACTGATTTCTGTGTTGATTAGAATTTTTAAATCACTGTTTTACTATGAACACTAATGTGTTGAAAGTACATGGAGAGCATGGAAAGAGTACACTCTTACATCAGACCAATAAAGTGAAATATGGGAAGTGCTCGGAAGAAAATATTCAAAATCTGAAAAATATGTTTCTTTCAACTATCCGAGAATTATTCACAGATGACTCACTGGAAAGCACTGCCGATGTTATCACTCGTTATCTTAAATTCTGTTTTGATACTTGTCTCACTGAAACCGTTTTCAAGTGTTGATCAACTTACATCTCCAAAACTAAAACAACTACGGTGGAAAAAAGACAGAATGTACAAGGAGAAATAGCCCAAGCTCCCAAGTTTGGAGAAATTTTGGGGTCTTGGTGCTATTTCATCAAAATTATCTATAGCGGCTTCCCCGAAATTGGGAAATTGGTACTCTATTGGAGTTCTTCAGCTAACGTCTCTGACTGTGAAGAAGGGTAACATGGAATCTAATCCCTAAGGGAACAGCATTTCCCTCAAGATTTTAGTTACAGCTTGTCGACGAGTGCTCAATAGAGCGAACCCCGGTTCAAATTTACCTATTGACTTCCTCCAACATCATCTTATCTCAAAGTATTTGACTTTCAAAGTACATATCAACATCTTATATCACTAGACTTTTTCCAATTAGGTAGGAATTTCTAAGCTACTACACAATAGATTCATTTGTTTCCGTTTTTTCATTTGAGGTCACACGAAATGGAGGTTATTTTTCTGAAACAAAACAAATTTTGTAATCTATGTAAAACAACACATAAAATCACACGATCGCATTGCTGATAATGAGATTCTAAAACTCTGAATTTAAACTGATTTCTGTGTTGATTAGAATTTTTAAATCACTGTTTTACTATGAACACTAATGTGTTGAATGTTGGCGGATTTGTGTTATAAAAACAGGCTTGATGCTGAGCAGATCGTTATAGTACAATTTTGTTCGAGTAGAATGGGTGAGAAAAGTGCTCTCATTTTAGGCTTCACATTCGCCTATCTTAATCCACATGATTTCCTTATATATGTGTACACCGGTGGTTCAACATAATCATGGAGCTAACCAGTGAGACTGGCATCCCGATGTCTAGTTTCTGCAGTTTTCTGTACCACTTTATCAATACATTTGTTGAAGTATTTGAAATCGCTTGTTCCATGAGTTGCGGACAACTCACACTAACTCTGTGCCTACCACTATTTTCCCACTTTTAATAATGATGAGATTTCATGCTGATTCCACCGCTTTTATCAAACATGAGGTGTACAGCTTGTTGAGGAGTCTCCAATCTGTTGAGACTGCTGTTTCCATCCCATAGTATAAATTCGAGCTGCCATTAGTAGATCATTTCAATTCGAATCACAATCCACGGTGTGCAATTCTAAATACAAATACACGAAACAAAGAAATTTATTAATTTTCAAAGTATCTTTAATTGGTTTTCTTTCGATCTCTGCCATTACGGCTTGTATATTGTATTTTGCTGTTGCCAGATTTTTATCAAAATGTTATATTCTTTAATTCATTTTCGTTTAATATCTTTATTGTTTTATCTGATACTTTGTCTCTACCGTATTCTCTTCACTTTATGTTTGTAGGTTACTATGTCACATATACCCTGTAGTAATGTTGCTTATCCACGATCCATACAAAATATACGCGTTAAGTCGTTAGTAATAAATCTGTAATATATAGTCAATCCAACTTCAGTCTATTTTCACTTTCATAACAATTTCAACCATTATACTGTTTGAAAACAATGAAATCTTCATATACACAATAATAAATATACAGAAATCTGAGAAATAGGAAAATACATTCAGACATTTAAATGTGCCATCAAACAAAAATACATCTTATATACATCATTATGCACCTTGAACTTCCATTTCAATAAAGAGGGATTTCATCGAACACAATTGATGAAAAATGAAAATCAGTATTTATATTGTGTTAAAATATTCTCACATAAATAATAAGATTGATTTAATCTCCTATTAACTGTTGATATCATTCAACAACATCATTACTTACTATACAAATAGTCTTTAAAGTCTGTTCTCAAATGCACAATTTCTATGATAATAATAATAATAATGGATTCGAATCCTGCGGGGCGGAGTCGTCGAAGCGCAATGCTGAGGAGTCCCACAATAGGACGAAACGGCTGTCTAGATTAGATCATTGTATAGTTCGTGTTCTACCGAAAGTACATGGAGAGCATGGAAAGAGTACACTCTTACATCAGACCAATAAAGTGAAATATGGGAAGTGCTCGGAAGAAAATATTCAAAATCTGAAAAATATGTTTCTTTCAACTATCCGAGAATTATTCACAGATGACTCACTGGAAAGCACTGCCGATGTTATCACTCGTTATCTTAAATTCTGTTTTGATACTTGTCTCACTGAAACCGTTTTCAAGTGTTGATCAACTTACATCTCCAAAACTAAAACAACTACGGTGGAGAAAAGACAGAATGTACAAGGAGAAATAGCCCAAGCTCCCAAGTTTGGAGAAATTTTGGGGTCTTGGTGCTATTTCATCAAAATTATCTATAGCGGCTTCCCCGAAATTGGGAAATTGGTACTCTATTGGAGTTCTTCAGCTAACGTCTCTGACTGTGAAGAAGGGTAACATGGAATCTAATCCCTAAGGGAACAGCATTTCCCTCAAGATTTTAGTTACAGCTTGTCGACGAGTGCTCAATAGAGCGAACCCCGGTTCAAATTTACCTATTGACTTCCTCCAACATCATCTTATCTCAAAGTATTTGACTTTCAAAGTACATATCAACATCTTATATCACTAGACTTTTTCCAATTAGGTAGGAATTTCTAAGCTACTACACAATAGATTCATTTGTTTCCGTTTTTTCATTTGAGGTCACACGAAATGGAGGTTATTTTTCTGAAACAAAACAAATTTTGTAATCTATGTAAAACAACACATAAAATCACACGATCGCATTGCTGATAATGAGATTCTAAAACTCTGAATTTAAACTGATTTCTGTGTTGATTAGAATTTTTAAATCACTGTTTTACTATGAACACTAATGTGTTGAATGTTGGCGGATTTGTGTTATAAAAACAGGCTTGATGCTGAGCAGATCGTTATAGTACAATTTTGTTCGAGTAGAATGGGTGAGAAAAGTGCTCTCATTTTAGGCTTCACATTCGCCTATCTTAATCCACATGATTTCCTTATATATGTGTACACCGGTGGTTCAACATAATCATGGAGCTAACCAGTGAGACTGGCATCCTGATGTCTAGTTTCTGCAGTTTTCTGTACCACTTTATCAATACATTTGTTGAAGTATTTGAAATCGCTTGTTCCATGAGTTGCGGACAACTCACACTAACTCTGTGCCTACCACTATTTTCCCACTTTTAATAATGATGAGATTTCATGCTGATTCCACCGCTTTTATCAAACATGAGGTGTACAGCTTGTTGAGGAGTCTCCAATCTGTTGAGACTGCTGTTTCCATCCCATAGTATAAATTCGAGCTGCCATTAGTAGATCATTTCAATTCGAATCACAATCCACGGTGTGCAATTCTAAATACAAATACACGAAACAAAGAAATTTATTAATTTTCAAAGTATCTTTAATTGGTTTTCTTTCGATCTCTGCCATTACGGCTTGTATATTGTATTTTGCTGTTGCCAGATTTTTATCAAAATGTTATATTCTTTAATTCATTTTCGTTTAATATCTTTATTGTTTTATCTGATACTTTGTCTCTACCGTATTCTCTTCACTTTATGTTTGTAGGTTACTATGTCAAATATACCCTGTAGTAATGTTGCTTATCCACGATCCATACAAAATATACGCGTTAAGTCGTTAGTAATTAATCTGTAATATATAGTCAATCCAACTTCAGTCTATTTTCACTTTCATAACAATTTCAACCATTATACTGTTTGAAAACAATGAAATCTTCATATACACAATAATAAATATACAGAAATCTGAGAAATAGGAAAATACATTCAGACATTTAAATGTGCCATCAAACAAAAATACATCTTATATACATCATTATGCACCTTGAACTTCCATTTCAATAAAGAGGGATTTCATCGAACACAATTGATGAAAAATGAAAATCAGTATTTATATTGTGTTAAAATATTCTCACATAAATAATAAGATTGATTTAATCTCCTATTAACTGTTGATATCATTCAACAACATCATTACTTACTATACAAATAGTCTTTAAAGTCTGTTCTCAAATGCACAATTTCTATGATAATAATAATAATAATATGGATTCGAATCCTGCGGGGCGGAGTCGTCGAAGCGCAATGCTGAGGAGTCCCACAATAGGACGAAACGGCTGTCTAGATTAGATCATTGTATAGTTCGTGTTCTACCGAAAGTACATGGAGAGCATGGAAAGAGTACACTCTTACATCAGACCAATAAAGTGAAATATGGGAAGTGCTCGGAAGAAAATATTCAAAATCTGAAAAATATGTTTCTTTCAACTATCCGAGAATTATTCACAGATGACTCACTGGAAAGCACTGCCGATGTTATCACTCGTTATCTTAAATTCTGTTTTGATACTTGTCTCACTGAAACCGTTTTCAAGTGTTGATCAACTTACATCTCCAAAACTAAAACAACTACGGTGGAAAAAAGACAGAATGTACAAGGAGAAATAGCCCAAGCTCCCAAGTTTGGAGAAATTTTGGGGTCTTGGTGCTATTTCATCAAAATTATCTATAGCGGCTTCCCCGAAATTGGGAAATTGGTACTCTATTGGAGTTCTTCAGCTAACGTCTCTGACTGTGAAGAAGGGTAACATGGAATCTAATCCCTAAGGGAACAGCATTTCCCTCAAGATTTTAGTTACAGCTTGTCGACGAGTGCTCAATAGAGCGAACCCCGGTTCAAATTTACCTATTGACTTCCTCCAACATCATCTTATCTCAAAGTATTTGACTTTCAAAGTACATATCAACATCTTATATCACTAGACTTTTTCCAATTAGGTAGGAATTTCTAAGCTACTACACAATAGATTCATTTGTTTCCGTTTTTTCATTTGAGGTCACACGAAATGGAGGTTATTTTTCTGAAACAAAACAAATTTTGTAATCTATGTAAAACAACCGATGAATACTAATTATGGAGGTAGAATAATAGTTAGCAAATCATCGTCATCTATTATTAGTATAAATAAGATTAAAGAGTATTTTTAATGGAGAAATGTACCACATAATATTCGTTTATTTAGCTGTGAGTTTCGCGCTTATAAACGCTGCAGTAGGAAACTGTAAGTCAAAATAAATTGTTATCGAAATACGATTTAATATAATTCATGTATAAAATAATAATACAACAGTCCAGTTCAATATTGAGACTCATTTAAACAATTTGTAATGTTATTTATTGTGATCATGAACCGACTGATGTTAGACCACCATTGAAAACCTGGAAGCACTGGACGGCCGTTTCGTCCCATTGTGCTCATCCACGATCCCGCTCACGGAATTCGAACCCAGGGCCTTCAGTGTCTTGCGCAAACGCTTAACCTACTGAGCCATTGAACCGGCATCCAATGGTGGTAATGTCTAACCTCAACCAATTTACCAAATTGCGCGACCATCTCCTATTGTACCGAGGTAAATAACTGCCTGTAATGTCATCGTTTCTTAGAAGACAAAACCAACATCCTGTTGTTTAGTACAAGGCACTAACAACCCTACTTGAAAATGGTGTTTCTGATTTATTTCCATATTCTTGTAGGTAGTAGAATATCTAGTTTGTGACGATTCAAAACCCAACGAATGTCTTACCAATTGATGAACTAGCTAAACGTCGCTTCTTTTTAATAGATAGGTGCTGATGTGAATATCCATACAAACTAGATTTCTTCCCAGTGGTAATGCAAACTAATGAACATGAGAGCTCTTAAAATGGATGAAACCCGTGTCTTGTCTTTAAATATTGACATAATTTGAAATCAAGACAAAACCATGTATCATTGGGTAATGAGAAACGATCGGTAAATGATCCCATGCTTCAATAATCATTAATCAGATGTACTAGAAAATATAGACAGTAATCTGGTATAAACCTACATAAAACTGTCGACATATTTCGATCAAATCATCTCATCAATGTCTTTTTCAAATAACATTTGTTTTTCACTAAAGGACTCAACATTTCCATAATGAACAATGTAGAGTGGATAGCCGCTACAAGTTGATAAATAGACAGAATAGGTAAAAACAACACTGTCAGTGCTCTATGATCAGTGTCAAATTTCCTGAACATATACTAACTTGATCGACATTTATATGATTATTATTCTGATACTACAAAATCAATGAATTACTATGTTGCTACAACTAACACAACGAAAATTAAGGAGCTTCTAAATATCTGGTGAATATATTTTAACGTTATTCTAATTAATCGAAATGAATCTCCGTTAGTCATAAATACTACTTATCAGTAGCGATGTCATTCAGTCACTTCGTAAATTATTTTCTAAAATATACCAATGATGATAGACGATAGTGTAATTATAAGAATCAATGACTTACCATTGTTAACTAATATTTATGCTAAGAAATACAATTTATGTCTCAATAGCAATCAAATACAACCGTTTAAATTACTTTCAAAGTAATGCATGCTTCTAATACACCGTTACAGATGCATATCCTTATATCTTGCATTTTTAATAGCATTTGGAAATGATCGTAAGTTACCAGACAATGTTCTCTACCTAGTTTGTTTTATAAATGATGCATGAATCGTCTAATCAGTCATTGTATTTCATGTATTCTTATGAAAGTTATGTAACAGTACTAATAAGGAGGTATATTCACTAAATTTATCTTGATTTAGAGATGAATACATAGATATCCGCAAAAATTTGCTTCATCTAAGAATAAGTGAAATTTCTTTGTCCTTGAGTGGTCTCTCTGGTTTGCCACATTTCTGTGATAGGTTCTTCGTCATTTTATACCGTTCTTTCATATTTCCTTTTCTTGAAGCTTTTTCCGCTGTCGTTGCTTGTTTACTTCTGCGTATTCAGTTTGCTCGTTAGCTTTCTCTGCTCTTGTTTGGCTGTTGTTAATTGATGTCTTCTTGTTCTTCCTTTCTTGAATCTTGTGCAGGATTTCCGTAGAGATCTGTTCGTCATGATGATGATTATTGCGGCCCAGAATCTCTTAACACGTTGAGGTTAATGATTTTTTGACCCTGTTCCAGTTATCCTTCATACTAGTTTCTCCTTCATTCAGTAGATCTTGTAGGGCTTAGAACCAGTTGTTGAGAGTTATCTTGAATTTAATGAGATTGTCAGTATCTCAAAGGAAAACTGTATTAAACAGTTGTGTTGCAGTTTTCCCAGTTTTCCATTGTTTCTTTAGCTTCAGTTTTAATTGGCTACAACTAGGTGATAATCTGAAGCTATGTCAGCTCCTCTCTTGGTTCTCACATCTTCCATTGTCCTTCGGAACGTTTTATTGATGCAAATATGATCTATCTGGTTCTCCGTAGCGTGGCCCGGTGAGATTCATGTAGCTTTGTGTATGCGCTTGTATGGGGATATTGTACCAACTATAACCATTTTGTTGAATGGACTTAAATTTGCGAATCTCTCACCATTTTCGTTGCTTTCTCTCCGTCAATCTATGTTGTGCAATGATATATTCATGCCTGATGTTGTCCATTCTGACGTTGGCGTTTAGGTCTGCTATCAGGATGGTCAAGTCCTGAATACTTCGCTATGATCAGTTGCAACCTACCGTAGAACTGATCTTTGTCGTCGTTAGTGCTATAATTGGTGTGTGCATAACATTGGATAACATTTATTCTGATTGCCTCCTTTTTTATTTTGAATGATGCTTTGATAATCCTGGATCCATGAGATTCCATCCTACAAGTGCATTTCGTGCTTCTTTGGACAGCGTCAGAGTAACTCCTTGAGTGTGTGGAGCACTGTCCTCTTCGTGACCGGAGTACATCAGCATCTCTCCCATATCTAGCCTTTGTTGTCCAGTTTGGGTCGGACGAGTTTCGCTGATTCCCAGTACTGCCAATTTTTATCTCCTCAGTTCCGTGGCTATTTGACTGGTCTTCGCAGTCTCCCACATTGTCCGGACGTTTCATGTACCCATAAAAATTGTTGCTCTGGTTGTTAGATGAGGCATCGGCCTCGTGACTTCCGAAGAATTTCGGCTTTCATCATGAGGCATCATAATTCTTCTGAATGAAGAATATTACAACTCTCAAGGTAGAGCATAAATGGTTTAGATTGTTTATTCTGGTTGACATTTTCTGACAAGGTTGCGTTCTACGGGATGAGGTTGCCTACCGCATGCCCAGCCCTCCTCCTTTACCCGGTTTTCGGACCGGCAGTAACCCTAGAAGGGCTGCAGGTGGAGTTGTTGTGAATTCTGTATCACATTTATTTCTGAATATATCCTGAGTGAGTGCTTAATATGAACAGTTGATCGATCTTTACCAATGCCTTTATTGCAAAAGTGGTCCAACCAGAGAAGTGAAAATATACATTCAAACATGGTGTGCATTCTACTTAGAAAAGTAGCAACCTTATTTGAGTATATAAGACGCATTAGTTTTAATCAATACTAGCTTAGTTTCAACGAATGCATTTTGATATTTCCTACCTAGTTGCTAAAGTCAGCTAACCACAATTGCCACTCCTTTTTAATGGCAATAACCATTCTGCTGTCCTTTCGAATGATAACATATTCTTCAATCATCTGTAAAACGTTTGACCGTTGAGAAATAGCTATTAGTATAACTGTGTGTAACAAGCGAAAAGTGGAGAGGTTAAGAAATAAGGAGACGAGTTTATTTCAAAGTGAACTACAGATTGTCAAAATGTTAATTGGCAATGGAACGTTTTTAAGATGATCACGTTGATCCTACATATACACCGTAACTTTGCATTTCTTTTTTGGGTAATATTTATGATACTTACTCAGATTGCATTTTAACTGTTCGGGCTTGAGTGTTTAGTGTAAGACAGTAATATTCTAACATTTTAAAACCCTGTATTCTATGGAATGTTTTCATTTACTGAAATTTATCATCCATGTATAACAGTTTCATTCTGATTATCTTACATCTGTGTTTGGCTCAGTTCAAGTTTACTAAAACAAGTTACTTTGATCTAAGAATAGAATTAATTTCTACCATAACTTTAATCACTAACGAAGTACCAAAATGTATTTTAACAAGTGGTAATAGCAGAAAATCACTCAACATTAAATAAAAATTTGGTTTTCATTCTTATTTCATATGCGCTTTTAACTGAAATTCTCTAATTAAAGCTGCTATATTAGGTAAGTTATTTAATATTACATTCCAGCATTCACTTTAAAGGAATTTATAATTGAATGCAGAAATTTATTACTATAATGTGTTGTACTTTGTTTTTCTTGGAATTGATTTGATCAACTCAATAAGCGTGTGCATTTTCAGATGGTGAAGAATGTGCATTTTCTGATTTTTAAGTAGTACATATACTATCTAACTCTAATTGGTTATAAGACAAGTCTCTTATGTTATGATGTTACATTCCAACAATTTGTGCAATCAATATATCAAATTTAAACAACGATTGTAGTCTACAGAGTGATGTTAAAAATTAATATCAGAAAGGGTTTGTGTAGATATTATAGTGATTTTAATAGTTGAAATCATGAGTCAATTGAAGCTAGATCACAAAGGGAAACTTGGGAGAACTGGACGGCTGTTTCATCCTATTGTAGGATTCCTCAGAAGTGCAGTCTAGTGGTTAAGCGCTGGTGTGGCGACTGATAGGTCCTGGTTTCGAATTTCACGAGGCGAGGTCGTAGAACGCACTGCTGAGGAGTCCTACAATAGGACGAAACGGCCGCCCTGTGTTTCAAGTTTTCCATGGTGATCTAGCTTCAATTGACTCATGATCTCAACAACTGACATATTAGAAATTAACGAATTAACGTCAATTAATATTTGGTAATAAATAGGTGGGGGGATGAAAAAAGTCTTAGTTAATGTCAATATCAAGTATATTTATTGTCTTATGTGAACATCTTGTTCCATAGCTTTCAAAAACAAAGTCAGAAATGGTAAGTAATCGAATATAATTTGATGATATTTACAATCATTTATCAATCATTAAGATAATCACTTAAGAACATTTATGATCAAAAACTGCAAAAGATAAGATAAACCAAATATTTATGAATGTAGTTGTACAGTCACACCAATTAAGTAATTGATATGTTTATTTTCTTTCATGAATCCTATGAAGTTATTGCTTAAAATTCGTTTGAATTTGACTCTCACCAAGATAAGCTCCTTCCGGTTTTCCTGTTTAAAAATGATAATACAATAATTAATACAACATGTTAACTTATACAAATGGATACTCGAAAAACAAAACCATCCGAGGATAGTTATCAGCTGTTCTCAACTAATTAGTTCGCGCATTTCACATTGTTGAAAGCAATCTATTGTACCAAAATCACTATTCAGTTTCCGATCTTACATTAGAATCCCCATTAGACTTTCACTGGTTGACAAATGATTAACGAAATCCATGGGTTCTGAAAGTTTTGTCTTTATAATATTGTCCATTCGTTTATGAGTGTTTCCGCTGTACCATTTTACTATTTAGAACTGAAGGTGACAGGTCGCTTTTGTCATATGTCAATCGAGAACGGATAGTCTCATTATTAACGTTAAGTCACAGAGATTTCATAGCAAAGTTAGCGTACAAATTAAATCAAACTTCACTCACACTGCCTAAATCGGTGTTTATTTTGTGTATATACACCAACTGTAACTAAACCATTATTCTGCTACCATTGATACTAATATCCCTATTATGTAAATCTGAGATAATCTTGAAAATTTCAACCGCATTTATTTCCACATTTACCTAACTATTTGAAACAGGAGACTGCAAGCACTGATGGATGGTGACTAGCAATGGAATTCAGGATGTGTGTTTCGTCATATTTTGGATTCGTCAGCTGGATGTACCTGCATCCCAGAGTTGATGTTCACTTCGAGTCCTAAGTAAGATTAAACGCGCGTCCTGGATTCCACTGTTGGCTACCATTCATCTTTGCTTATAATGCTTTTGACTTAAGGTAATATCGAAGCAATACGCACAGTATGCACATATGTCAATGAGAGACTGATCAATCGCAGTCCTAAATATCAATGGGAAGATTCAAGCAGACAATACTAAGTGAATTTAGAAGACTGCTATATATCCATTGCTATCTTTCAGTTATGAGATATTCAACAACACTCATGTAACTATTATAATGGTTCACTAAATACATCATTTTAGAACTTAGGATTATCGTAAGTCATCAAATTATATTCTCTACATATTTCATATTTGTAACAGTACATGTATCATTATGTTTCTCATTGTCCTGTAAGAATTTATCTGAAAGTAGCCGCAAAACTGTTCACTTGCCACATTTAAAGTACACCTACTCTACCTAGGAATATGTGATCCATAAATCTGACAGTAAAACTCTCAAATTTGAGACAACTGAGATAGATTGAATAGTTGAAAACTGTTGTATATTTTTAGTATTTAAATGATTGATGAGAGTAATTTACTCTGCAAATTGTATGAATTTCTAGATTAGACTGACAAAAGGGAAACAATCAATATCTTAAACAATACCATGTGTCGAATAGTTCAAATGGATGCCACAGAAGTAAATTGTCCCAGATCTCAATCGATTAGTTGGTACATTTCAGAACAATGACAACAATTTATTGAATCAAACCACTAACTAAATACCACTTTCAAATGATAATCGAAACACACAAGACAAAACTGGTTATTACAATTATTCCAGAGAAATAGTAAAACATACACAGCTCTAAAGGGAACAATAACTTAATGAGATATTAGACCTCATTCATTCGTGATCAAATAAATCAACATAATCCATTATAAACCTTATCACGAAGATATCTAATATTGTGTATGGTGTATTGTACATCCTAATCGAACGAGTAAACCGATATTCAACACAAAAGCTGATTTATGGCATCGAGCTCAATACTCTTCGAAATAGATCTAATATTTCAAAATAGGCTTACACTTTCAATCAACCGGTATCATTCAGTCAATAATTTTACTATGAAGTAATTATTGACATTAACAGCTTGTTTTCACAATGTGAATCATAATCATAGAAAGAACATACATCATTAGTAAATAATTTCGAAATACATGATTGTATAGAATTGTAACTTGATTGAAATTGTTTAATCTTCCTAATACTTCGAAATACTTCTTCAAGCTGAAGTTCAATCACGTAAGTCATGAGGGTCTCTCGATAATCTATACTACTTATGTTATGACCTAAATATCATATGAAATTGTCATATAGAACAGTGATATTGAATGTTTTCTTATAACTTTGCTTTAATCATCATAGTTACAATATTCTTCTATAAAACATATTATGATATATAAGAACTTTTGTTCAAATTTGATCGAATAATTTCACAGTATTTGGGTACCGAGTTAATGTGAGACATTAAAGAGGAAGAATATATTTGTAGAATCTCAGAGAATGAATTTGAAGTAAATCCAACGTTTCCGACTAGTAATCTAGTTCAAAATTATCGAATACAAGTAGGTACATTGTTATTCGGTTCACTGTATACTGAATAGGTTATACAATCAACGATAACGATGTTTACAGTTCTCCTCACTGACGTATACACACAATCTGTTATCTTAACACTTTTTCGTTTCACACCATATGTCTCTTACACACTAATGTAAATATCTACTTTAAACATTGTTAACATTGATTGTATGACTTATTCAGTATACAGTGAACCGAAGAATCATGTATCTATTTATATTCGATAATTTTGAACTAGATTACTAGGCGGAAACGTTGGATTTACTTCAAATTCTTTCGCTGAGATTTTACAAATACATTCTTCTTCTTTAATGTCATGCTATGATATATTCATAGAAATCGTACGGTACTTATGAACATGACATATAGAAATGTCTAACAATGTTGACAACAATCTAAATAAATCAGTGTTTTTAATATGCAATTAGGATTTAGTCAGTTCACTGTCGATTCCTAATTAGCTAGTAATTACTTCTC
Organism: Schistosoma mattheei; assembly: GCA_944470405.2. Taxonomy (NCBI): domain Eukaryota; kingdom Metazoa; phylum Platyhelminthes; class Trematoda; order Strigeidida; family Schistosomatidae; genus Schistosoma; species Schistosoma mattheei. The sequence continues at coordinate 16,567,712 of OX103948.1, read as the reverse complement.
ATCTATATGTCAACAATTTACTACGTTGAAACTATCAACCGATTTCTGTTTTCAAGTAGAATATCCAATCATGTTTAAGTGATTAACTGTAACAGTGATTTATTCACTTATGTTATAATGCTCAGTTTTCTACGTTTACACGAATGAGAAGTTAATTTACCCTAGACGAATATCTACACTAGATTCCTTCCCACTGTCTATTCTATAAGACTTCAACACAACTCAGATCAAGAACACATGATTGGCCTTGCTAGAACGAAATATATTTCCACACCAAAAACCAACAATAACAAGCGGATACAATCTAACAGCAACCAATAATCAGTCCATAATAATAATAATAATAATAGATAGGAGGATATATAACTCATCTAACGCCTGTTATACTATATACAAGTCTGACTAAGCAAACTATTAATCATTATCATTCTCTCCCACACATCAACTTGAATAAAACACTTCCAAATACAATTTGTTATACATTTTTTGGTGAGTATTTTTAAGAGTAAGCAATGATGATAACCTTATTATTCTAATTCAATTGTATTATACTTTAGTAATAGTATAGACGATTTTTGTCCTCCTCTTTAGGTATTCTGACAGAAATGGAAGAAGTGATAAGTATGTTATAATTTGTATAATCTGTAAAGGAAGACTTTACACCTTTGAAATCTGTTTTGAATAATCTGACTAAAATCCAATTGTATCTCTGCTCATATCATTTGAAATGATTTCATTAATGTTTACTTCAAAATCACTCTAGTTTAGTTATCATTGAATGTAAGAGGAAAATAGACTAGTGTTGTTACAGTAGTTTACTATAAGGACTGTCAACTGGTTGTACAAATTACGATTATCCTGCTAGTTTTCTATAATTAATAATATAAATCTGTGATCATGCTTACTTAATATATCAATAATGATTGGTAAATTCACTTGTTACTTAGGACTGCAATTGATTAGTCTCATGTTGCCATATATGCATCTTGTGCGGATTGCCTCGAAATGACTTTAATTCACAAGCATTATATGCAAAGATGGATAGTGGATAGCAGAGGAATCCAGGACGTGCATTTCGTCTTATCTGGGACTCGTCGGCTGGATGTACCCGCATCTCAGTGTTGATCTTCGTTCCGGGCCGTTCGCTTCAAACGCCATCGCATTATCCACTTAGCTACTGAATCCTGATAGCCACCTGCTTGTGCAATGCAGTGAAGTTTAAATTCACTTACTGTAGTTTGAACAGTATCACGGTGTTCTACAATCGATCATGGTATTATCATAAAAGGGTTTTCATGAAGACGACATCAATATTGATTACTGAAACTATCAAGTTTTAATCTGATTTATTAATTAACATTTTTATTGAATGTTTACAATTATCTACATTACAGAAAATATTGAGATAGTACAGCTAATATTCGAGAATCTGAGAGAACATTACAAGCCAAAATAGTAAGTGGATTATGGAGTAACTTGTAATTTTGAAAAAAAATATGTTGTATACGAATAGGTTTATAAATCAACCTTTGCTCACCCACCCCCCTAAATACACTTTCATTCCATAGTACAATGAGATGTGTACAGTAACGTATTAGAATGTATATTTTATTTGCCTTGTCATTTTGAATGATGTTCTATTGAAATTCCCTTTTTCTAATAATCAGTCCAAAGAATTTCGATTAGAGTTCACTATTAGTATTTCTAACATAAAATTGAGTAGTTGAATGTTCTGAATTATATAAATCTTCCCATCAAGATTCAAATCAGGAGATTACATGAATGTAATTGGTCCAGTACGATTGAGCGATGATATCAATTGTATACACAAGATTCTTGGATCTGCTCTACTGTTTGTTTCTGTATTAAGTGATATATATCACATAAATTTAACGAAGATGTCTACGGATGCCTTCTTAAATTGACGAATAATAAACTGATGAATATCAATCATACATCACTGAATAATTCTAATTAAACAACTACCAGAGATAAAAATCCACAGAACAGCTATTTCGTTCTTGTATAAAACTCTCAGTAGTCTACAAACATCACCCATTTCAATATCAAGACAAGGAGTGTATCCACTTTGCTCAAGAGTCTCATACTGATTACTTTCTAGTATAGAATGATTATCTGAATGAGATCAGTTCATGATGTAAACAATAAACTGTACAAACTTACAAACCTACTCTAATAATTATTTGGCTAAAACATTTTTTAAGAATAAAACTGAATACATTTTTTTCGTATTAATGTATATCTGTTTGTTTCAGAGAACCTTAGGCAGAATCAGTGGAAAACGCGAAACAATTGAACAATGTACGTGTATAATAAAAGATAATTGTCCACACACATATCACATGATTGATTTTAGATGTGAGCTGTAAAAGTAAACATCAAGAAGTAGAAACTTTTCATGGATTTCTTAAAGGTTTTTACAGATATTATAAAATAAACTTTGTTTCTATGCAAATCTCATTACATACACAGATCATTACATTGATTGATTTCAGTCATTTTCTATTTTAATCCAATTGAATTAGATTATAAGTTATTCCGCATGTTCATTACAGTAACTTCTGAAAGTTGCATAAAATTGTAAAATTATAGTTGCCCTCATAACATTCCTGAATATTTCAGATTATTTCGGCGAACAGTATTCAATTGAAAAGATGTATACACCATGTTTCATATTGTAGTGAACAGAACACGGGTGGAGACAATCGAATGCATTTAACACAAACTTACAGGACTTGTTAATAAAATCTAACAATCATAATGTAAATGCTTAATTTACAAAATGTCCACCAGTTGTCTCATAGTGACTCAGACTTCATCGTTCTTGCATTTTCATACAAATTGCATCTTGTTTCCATTTTTTACTGTTCGATCGTCTTGTCTCTTTGCTGCCAGACTTCTGTTCACAACTAACATCATATACTACTTATATTAATATAAGTAGCACACACCACAATATCATCCAGATTCAACAATTAATCTCTTGTATATTATCACTACCGAGATGTAACCACATCATTTGAAATGAATGAAATAGTAGGCTTAAATAACATGACAGTTTCATGTTGGCGGTTATTTGTTTGCATATATTCATCTTACTATTCAGGATTATTTTAACTGAAGAGAGAGTCACTTACTTGTTGTAGAGTTGATTCCTACTCATTTGTAATTGGTCAGATATTCAATTGTCTACTTATTAGAATGTTTACGCATGTTATTGACAAGTATCTTGCTAACATAAAACGACAGTGAAGTTTAACTGCTCATACAAGAACTCCATCATTGTTGCACACTATATCATCGTTATTGTATCTTCTTATATCTTCGCATTCACTTCCGCAAGTTTGACAGAATACGCAGAAACTCATCAAGTTCCTTTACTGTCGAAGGGTCCTTGGAGTTTTTTTCCGTTTATATTCTTTTACCATTAATTTAGACTAAAGTTCGATATTGTTTTTGCTAGATGTCATCTTATTTAATTAACATGCCAATGAAATGAATAACTATTTCTTTTCATTTAAATCTTTTAGAAATAGAAGAATCATGGGCATTCACGATACTTACAACATGTATGATTTCTTATTTTACATGATTATCCATATGATATTATATACAATCTCACTATCGGAAACATTCTATTTACGACATTTATTCTTGTACAATTATCCTATTCATAAAGGTTGTGCAAAACTTTAAAGAGGATAATGAACTTGCTTTTATGACAATGCTCTATTTGAATTGAAGTCAACTTTACAGTTGATTGTCATGATAATATATGTTTCGTATTGTGTTATGAAATTAATTTTGTCTACTTTCTTTGTATTTCATCAAAACAATAGATGGTAATTTTCCAAATCTGGAGAATCACCTCAAAGAACAATTAAAGATATCAGAAAGTCAGTGAAAATATTCTTGAATATTTAGCTATCTTAATAAAATATCCGTTATCATTAGGTGTGCCATTTTTCTTTCACTTTACTCAACTATTCTCCATCCAAATGAACAATTGATTAGTGCACTGTATCTTACACTTGTTGGTAGAAAATGCTGACAAACACATTCGTGGAAAAAATACAGTTGTTCTCGAGTAGAAGCCTGCATTTTGACGAAATCCTCCCATTTTCAAACAACGAGAAATGCGCTTCACTCATATGATTTTGAAATGATGGAGAAGATTTGTAGCTCAGGTGGATGATGTTTGTGATGGAGTTTTGTTCTCTGAGCTGGATGGTTTAGTCGTGGAGCTTTCATCGTTCTTCTGAATGAATAAACAATCCAGATCCGAGAACTAAACTCCATCATAATAAAATATACATTTTTTGTCGATAACTCATCTGTAAATTAAAGAAATATAAATAACATCTCACCATAGACAAATTGGTAATGAATAAATTATAGATAAACACTCCAGTGTCCATAACTCAAAGACAAATAGTATTTATTGTTTCCTTGCTCTCTTGTAATCATTCCCTTCAGTTCAAATTCATAGTGAACAGTAATGAAAAATCTCACAGATAATTACGGCGATCACTTATATGAATATTTTATCATGAAAGTGTCTGGATAAATACAAACACAATAAAACAACCGATGTATAGTCGATTGATTACATATGATATTAGGAAGTATGGTTAACTAATCATTCAGATCAAGGTTTGAGATAGCATTAAATGGAATCATCGTTTATACGGGAGCTCCATTGATATAGCGAAATGATCACCACTATGATACTGGCTAAGAACGTTTGAGTTCAATTCATAAAACACAGCACTTATACTGATGTATAATACTTAGTCACATTTGATAGACATTGATGGACAGATAAATTTTGTCGGATAGATAGATAGCTTTAAACAGGATAGAACGAATCAGATCATTGAACAATGCTTCTATGAATCAAAATAGCATAACGAATTCAACGTTTTATTTAAATCAACATTACAAAGTGAAATTATCGACTTGGAACTGTGGTGTGAGTTACTTATATCTACATAAGTAGTATATAACGATGGTCAGATAAAGAATGTATTTCAGTGTAAGGTCGAGAAGAAGAGCAATTAGTATGAAAATGTATGAACAATGAAATCTGAAACGATGGACTGATATTTGCAAAAGAAACAATCAAGTTTAAGACAATTGATTGATATTTTGCAAATGAAGTATTTACTATTTGGTTGTCAGATTTTAGTGAGATGTTCTGTAATCTTGTGCTCAAATACGTTCGATTGTCCCCACTTATGTTCTTCTTCACTACAAAACCAATAATATAGAAAACACTTAATTGTTACAATAAATTTAAGAAAATGAACCATTCCTATTTACACAGTCTTCTGTTTACACTTAGTTGTTGGCTGAGACTACTGAAAGATTCAACTTATTTTATTTATTTATTTAACACATAGATATTGGTACAAGGAAGCACCAAATACATATGCGCCACACAAATCTCATTCGATATGTGTGAGGGCTGTGACACTGCCCGGGTGCCCAAACCGAAGCAGGTGGTTTTCTTAGGGGGCCACTCCCCGAGCCTTCGACCTGAAGGTCTGATCCACAAGGCAGTGGAGCATAGTAAGGAGATGCAGTCCCATGGAAGCCGGTGACCAACAATTGGTTCATACGCCATTTGTTCTCGCAGGATACTGGAGCCCATGTGCACCATTGGTTTGGAATCCGGTTAAGGCGCTGGACATTCGCTTTTCGTCCTCTCATTTTCGTAAACAACACCCCCACCACGATAAGGCAGTGAGTGGGACTTCCCTGGCAGAGGCTATATACACGTGGCCATGTGAGAGCATTTCGAGAGGGAGAGCGGACTCTTCCCACTTTCGGCCGTACCAGGGCACCTGATAACGTTTCTAGTTCAATCAATATTGTAATGTTTTACAAGCAAAATAATATTTTTGATCATTTATGACATCAGGGATGTATATCTAGTCAGACATTTGGTAACCAAGACGAATTTTCACAGTTTTTATCCGCTTTAAATATTGATGTTCACTGGTCGCATAGTTGATCAATTTTAAAAGCGTTGTCAAGTGAAGTAATTTTTTTGTAAAAAAACAATGTTATTTACAGATTTGAAGTCTGATAACAATGAAGAAAAGTGCAATCAATTTAAAACATTCCCTGAAGAAGGTAAACAGAAATAAATGATCTTTATTATATATCAGTATGAAAAGTATGAGGTTGTGCAGATGGTTGAATTTCATTGGAATAAAAAAAACTGTTCTAAGTTTGATAACTATCGAAAACCGGCAAGTACTTGACAGATGTTAAGTCATAGTATGGGACTTCACAATAATGCTCATGTATGACATCGTAAATGAGAATCAAGCACATCTAATGCTTTCAGTTTATCAATAGTTGCCTAAATTTGATTGGTTCGCGATTTTAATGAAATGATTATCTGTCTACTACCTTCGTTTATTAATAAATTCTTTGAATGATTCTTGCAACAAAAGGGTAACACTGATAAGCTCATTGAATTACTCAGATGAAAACATCATATTTTCCAAAGTTTAATGCTTTTTGATCGTTTGATCAATTTTAACAAATCAAACAGAACATGATTTGCAGAATGAACTGAATTCATACTATTTCAAGAAATGTCTTCCATTGCAATTGGCCTAAAGTGACATCTGTAATGTTACTTTATGCAAAGTTTGAAACAATATTGAACTGAACTTCATCAGCTTATGGAAGTCTAGACACGCCAAGAATTCACGATATTCTTCTCGGTTGACGTAAATTTTGCAAATGTGTTTTGAATGTTTATAATTGGGTTTAAATTATTCTCCATCGTGCTAAAGTCTTAGATGATCTGGCTCTTCTATCGCACACGCAACAACAAATTCAGAAGAAGACCAGTGTAGCAGCAGCCTCAGCAGCAGTAGGTCTCAATATTAACAAAGGGAAAAACAAGATTCTCCGATACAACACAACATGCACCAATCGAATCACACTTCACGGAGAAGATTTGGAAGATGTTAAAACCTTTATATATCTGGGCAGCATCGTTGATGAACACGGTATATCTGATGCAGAAGTGAAGGCGCGGATCGGCAAAGCAAGAGAAGCATATGTAGAATTGAAGAACATCTGGAACTCTAAACAACTGACAACCAACACCAAAGTCACAATTTTCAATACAAGTGTCAAAACGGTTCTTCTGTATGGGGCAGAAGCTCGGAGAACTACGAAAGCCAGCATTCAAAAGATACAAGTGTTTATTAACAGTTGTCTACGCAAAATTTGGGATGGGAGAACCGAAGAGGACCATGAGATCACAACTGCGTCAAAGCAAGCCCTCACAGGAATCTCAAGGCCAAAGGAGAAGAGGAAGAACAAAGAACACATTACGCTGGGAAATGGAGACAGACATGAGAAAAATGAACGAAAGTTGGATAGAACGAGAAAGGAATGCCCAGGACAGAGTGGGTTGGAGAATGCTGGTTGACGGGGTAACAGGCGTAAGTAGGTAATGCTAAAGTCGAAGTTTGCACATAGTTTACTGTATAAACGTATCAATATTACATGGACAACAGAACATCTAAGAAATTAACGACAACACGTTGATAATTCAAAACCCTGTTAACGTAATTCAAAGTCTTTGTACAAATCACACAAATTCATAAACTTCTGTTCATGTTCGATATTTAAATGAAAACAATAAGCTTAAAAATAAAATGATACTTCATCAATTAACCACAATTACGATGGCCTGCTATTCAAAATTTTGTTCTTAATATTGTCACTACTCATATCCTAAGTAAGTAAGTCAATGATATGTCTTCTGATTGAACGCTACTTGTTAGATATGATCATTACTGATTATTATATCGGAATCGCTTATCACTTATATTCGAAAATGAGGAATTACTGCAATTCCAACGATGAAGATTTCTTAACACTAGATGAAATCACATATATGTAAAGTAATTAGATTTATAAGAAAATCATATGCTACATATCATACTGAGCATAGTCCATGTTCATTAAATACAAGAATATCGTATGTTATACTGAATAGAATATCATACTGAAAAAAACAGAAACAAACACTAGATGATTATTATATTAAGTAAAAGAATATCATATTTAGTTGAAGTCAGACATTGGCCGGCAGGCTCAGTGGTCTAGTTGGTTAAGCGCCTGGTGCGAGACCGGTAGGCCCTGGGTTCGAATCTTGCGGAAGGTGGGATCGTGGATGGGCACTGCTGAAGAGTCCCATACTAGAACGAAACAGCCGTCCAGTGCTTCCATGTTTTCCATGGTGGTCTAGCTTCAGTTGACTCATGATTTCAACCAGTGAAATATCATATTTACCTTAACATATTGTTATATTAATCAATCTATTATATGTGTAGAATAATTGGAAATTTCTTTCTTTTCAATTTCAGGTTTTCTTCGATTTTAAACAAAATCATGTTTGATAGTGTTCATTACATTGTAATAATCATATTAGTTTAGAAATGTTTTTTTTTGAGATTATTACATAATTGTATTGACATTTATTTGGTTACTTTATGAATAAAGTTTAAATTTAAAGAAAAAAAGTAGATTAGTCTGATAAATCTTGTTTTATTCTGTTAAAAGTATTTTGCAAACAGTCATCATAGGTGTCCTCAAAGGATTGCTCGTATATCTTGGGATCACCAAGTAAGTAATGCAGATGTTAGGAAACAGGTACTAGGTAAGGTTAGCAAATCAGTTGATGAAGTAGTGAAACTTCACCAGTTGAGATGGCTGTGACATGTGTTACGTATGCCCAACCACCGACTGACCCGACGTGCGATGTTTTACGGTGTAGGAGTAGGTTAGAAGAAAGCCAGGGGTAGCCAGGTCAAAACATGGCACAAATCCATGAAGTCATTGACAAGTGAAATGTGCCATGTTAGTAAGTGAAGACTACCTTGTTGGGATCCGTAAGACGAAATCAACCGATGGTTAGAGACCTTGAATGATATGACTCAAAATCGTTTGCAATGGCGCAGGTGCATCCACTCTTTGTGTTCTCACAAGTTCTAATCTTCTGAATTCTTCGTATCCTTTTTTTCTCTTTCTGAATTTATTTCACTGGACAACACTTTTTGAATAACATTTTCAAACCCTAATCTTTCCGATTACTGCCTGAACTCTTCGACCTCTACCACTACGGGATTTGAATCGACAATTGTAACTATGTGCTAATATGGTATGACAACTCGAACTGATGTGCGTACGTACGAAGTTCTGCGTTGTTGCTGACTGACTAAATAGACGTGGACGAAGCTGTTTCATACCAAGCTGCCAAACCATATTAGCATGATAATTTGAAATGACGATAAGAAATATAGAATCCTTAGGTGTTTTAACAAGTCTCTGTGAACACAGGATCTAGAGAACGATAAAATGTGAAAGTATCTTTCAATTGTGATCGATCCTAAACCATGTCATTCAACATCTCCATAGTTGACGACCATAGTCCAGACGATCTTAATCGTTATCAGTTTCCTTACAGACTACTTCTACATCGGTCAGTATCATGCATCTAACTTGACGGTGGTTTGACTAGTGTGATACCAGTCCGGAACACTTTATTTGTGAGGATCCAGTCTCATAAACCAAATTACGGAGTTTCTGAAAAGGCTTTTAAATAAACTCAATATTGTTCACTTAGTGATTCCACAATGAGTCGCCTAAACAAGGCTTTTATTGCAACTCTAGGTGATCAAGAGACCCTGTATTATGTCACCATTCACACTCAACATATATGTGTGATCTGCATATATTAAGTCGAGAAACGAATCCATAATTAAGAGATCAGTCATTGCAATGACGAACAGAGTATGACCTGTAAGAGGACGTTCATTGTAAAAGCGAATCAAAAGTCTGATTGTAAGGAAGTGATAAACAGTATATATGAACCCAGAAACTAAGGGTTCATAGCTTGAAGTAGAACACACGGAATCAGAAGTACGATCGGAATCGTTGACGTACAACTGATGAATATAAAAAATGCCTTCTTTTAAATATTATATACTTACGTTATGCAAACAGTATGTTAAACTGGAATGACATTATGTTCTCCATACATTTAGTCTCATGTAAATTAACATTTAATGAGCCACAATCACTTATTCCTGAATATTTGTTATTTTACCTTAAACTTATCATTTAAGTCTCCCAGAATAATCAAGTATGGCTTTCAACTTGAAGTTTACCCTATACTACAAGTAGCCACTTTCGGCTGTAGATTACATCATATTTCAAACACTTCGCCATGATATACTCTAAGTGATTGAATTCGTATAGATATTTCTCACTGTTGACTAGGTAGTGTTCGTTTGTTCTCACTGGATACTCATTTTATTGATAACTAATTTAATTGTAATACCGATACGGACAATCAGTGATATAGTCTTAAGCAACTTGAAACCAACACGCAACTTCCAATCATTGTATTTAAACCGAAGTATCATTGACTGTTGAATGATAAAATTTCACGTATTTAGATTGTTACTACATTGAATATCGTCTATCGGATCCTGAAGAGTTAATGACATGTCTGACTTCATGTGCCAAAAACTAGAGTAGAAATTCAGCTGATTGTTGCACATCACAAGTAAGATTAGGGTATTTGACTTTTAATTATCTCAACAAACTGAGTTTTAAGCGTCCAAGTGTGTGGTCAAATGTGTCAGTAGGGGTATCATAAATGAGTCGTCAAACAATGAAGGACAGCTGCAACCAAGAATTAAAACCAACGACCACTTGACAGACATTTTTCAAAGCCAACGAACAGCTACAACGAAAATTACATTTCTGAAGATCAACATCAAGAATTCGAGAGCACAATTCATACTCACCAAACTTCAGCTCTTTTAAAGGAACATGAGATCTCAAACAACTGTTATTACAGTCAAATCTATATTTCAATAGCTTTGTGGAAGTGCCACAAACAATGTTGGATAGAACTTGAAAATGACAACTGAGAAGTAATACTTATCGCTTGAAGTATTTTAATTGACGAGTCTAAAATTTAAGAATTTATCATAGGCACATATACTCAGACATTTCACCCAATCAACTGAAAGTACTTTAATTTCAGAAATGACTTAAGTCCTTCAGGAAATTGTATTACACATTTACGCGTCCATCATGGATTCAATATAAAAGCTTGTGTACAGATATCATCACAACAGATCATGAAATATATTGTTGCATGTGTTAATGGTAAATTTCAGTTAATTTCCCTAGTAGATTATGCTTATTCGCACCTTATAAGTAACAATCAGTAACTTGAAGCTCTCATCATTTGAACAACAGTATAGCATACTTAGTGTTCATGAATCCCGATTAGTAGTTCAATAATAAAATTTGTGGACTTATATACATGTGATCACAGCTTCAGGCTAAATGAGATTGAATGATAGCTATCGTTGTTTACTCACAATAAGGAAGAATATCTCATAAAAGGAACTTTCTTGCATTATCAGTTTTGACTGATGTAGATATTTCATTGACTGTTTTATAAAATTTCAAAATTATGTACAACCTTGAGTAACGTACACGTTGTACAAAATACAAAAAATGCAATCAAAGATATCGTAGTTGCTGGTAATATGCAGCGAAAAGAATGTATATTATTTAGATGTCTATTCAGTGGACTGCTAACTTCAAACTGGTGATCATACAATATTTATCGTCGGGATCGATCAAGAAATGAAAAACGGAAACTTGTTGAAATACTTTGTGCTGAGAATTTGTGGCATTCGAATGAACTAATGATAATCCATTGAGGAGTTGCGATGCAGTTCACGAAAATGGGCACAAGACTGATCAATGTTTGTCCTGTGGCAGGTTCTACTCTTTTAATCCATGTAAATTTCGTAATTCTCAATGCTTTAAATGTGGTGATATTGGACATATTCAGTCAGTTTGTAATACTACTGTTCATTTTGCTGCAACGAATATTAAGTCTTGTAATTCTGATTCTATTAAGTCCAGTGTTCCTATTGATTATTTATCCTTATCAACGATTTCAAAAGACAGTGTAGAGTCATATAGCAGTTCAGAGTTAAATGAAACTCAGAATTCTTGCGAGACAACAGTTTCTAATCAATCGACTTATCAGATTTCTCATGTTATTGTACTAGATATGGTTTTTCCTAATGACTCACTTATTTCTGACGAAATTCCTTACAAATCTGAGGATAATATGTTGAATGAACCTAGTCAGGATCGAAAACCTGATGTAGTTTTGATAGATGCTGATTTTTTAATGATCCATTACTCTGCAATGACATTCTTAATAAATTTTAGCAAACTATTTCAGCAGAGTCAAATCTTGATGTTCTATCAAATATTATTTGTCCTCATAATGCATTTGTTTCTTGTGGGAAGCACAAGTACTAAATGACCTCGATTTTGATTACAATTCAGATGATTTCATATCAACTGCTGTTTATCCTTATCAACAAAACACTTCTAATGTTTTCTCTAACCAATGTGAGAAATATGTTTTAAATAAAGCCACATCATTCGTAACTTGGGATATAAAGATCCAACATTATTCCGTGGGAGAGGTTAGTGTTGGGAAATCCGTGCTTTAAATTCTAGATAGTGGTTTCGGTACACAGCCGCCACGGCGATTGTATACAATCCCAGGAAACAGGTGATTCTGTTCCGATTTCGGTTGTTAGTTCCAATACTAATGAGCACATTCTAGATAAAACAGAGTTTTTATCCAATACAGTGTCGGACAGACACTGGATGAACTTAAGAAGAAGACGTACAATCAATTACAGACACTTAGACTCTAATATAAGCTGTGGAGGATGTGGTGTTTGAATGAACTAATGATTCTTTTGTACTTGGTGAATGCTTGATTTCGAATTCTAAATACAGTACATTCGTTCGTGCTTATCTAGTACTTCTTGATCCGATTACGTTATTTCTGGGATTCTTAGTTCATACTATAATTCAAATACTCCTAATCATCATAGAATTCTATACTGTACCAAAAGTATAATATTGAATAAAGTCATTAATAATAATAACTATTTACTTGTAATTCAACGAATCAAATACAAGCACTCGTTTAAACATGTAGGCAATTTACTCATGGAAGTAGGATAAATGAATGCATGTACATAAATTCATTGCAATTTGAAAGTACAGATGATCTATTCAGTTGACCTTCGCTCAGCCTAAGAGACCTCAAACAGTTCGATTTTATCAGTGTCACATCAGAACCGTTGTTCAACAGAGCATAATCCACAATCTCGGCTTTTCGCGATTTCAACCGTACGGGAATCATGCATAAACATACGTGACTGATTGGTGATTTAGTATATTCGCAACAATTCGAGATACCAGGTTTATCACAGTCTTCCATTTTAATAGTCAAGTTTGATAGTTGCTCTCCATCAGTATAATTAAAATTCACAGCACCGAATAAGTCTTCTAGTGTTTCTCGGGCGATTACATGAGACTGTCCGAACAAACGTTTTAGAATTTCTCTTGCTCTCTTATAGCCAGAGGATGCTTCCATCATGACACAACCCTCAATAGCTATTTTCGCCTTGCCCCTACAATAATGCATCAAGTAGAGTAAACGTTGGCTATCATCCTTCACCCTTGATTCTACATAGATCTCAAACTCCCTTAAAAACTTCCAATAACTTTCAGGTTGACCGTCGAAATAACTTAACTCAACCTTTGGTAACTCGGGACTTACGAAAGGCGCCGTATGCATCACGCTTTTCGCTAGCTTCACGTCTAAACTAAGGTTTTCTATCCCACCTGCCATTATATCACAACTAGATTCACTATAATTACAATCGTCCCTATTAGAATATGAACCATGACACATAGAAGCATCATAAGGCACTTGCCTTGATTGAGGGGATCCATACTTTTGTTCTTCTCTTTTAGCATCCACGAGCCTTGGACTTAATTTCCTTCGACGTATGTTTGGCATCGCAAGCGAACGACCAAATATTCCCAGAGACAATGATTGGAATCAACAGAACGAAAGCCAAACGAACTCGACCAATATACTTGTTTGAAACTAGCAAAACGACCAAATATTTTCAAGAAGGATAATAAAGATCCACGAAACGAAAGTCAAACGAATTGGATCAAAATATTTTTTTAGAACTATAAGATCCAAACTATGGTTTGGAGTGAAGGACAGCTGTCTGGATGAGTAAGATATGCGCCCTCGCCCGATTGAAACCAAAACAAAGTAATTGGGTAAGATGACGGTTCTATAATTTATCATAAATTTAAGTGTACATTATTACCTAAACAAATATAACCACTCAGCTATCCAACCAATAATTGTTCAATTGATCAAATCTAAACTACCATAAATAAGAAAGTTGATAAAGAATGCAAGAAAATTACCAATCACCACAAATAAATGTTATTCTATCCTGTCCGGATAGATCACGTACAGATTCGTTCAAAAGGTAATAATTGGTCGCTCTATAACACAGAGTGTTTTCAATTCTGGAAGAGTGCTTCAATTCACAACCAAAATGCACAATTCCAGTCAACACAGGTCAAGCAATCAAAAGCAGACTTAGTATAAAGTAAAACAACATAAGTGCAGTTCGGGAAGAAACATAGGGAATTAGTGAAGGTGTGGTAAAAACGAAAACTATAATAAAATACAAATATTAACAATTCAAATGTAGTCAAAAAGTTAACAATGTACAACTAAGAGGATCAATAGGAACAAAGTGCAAGTATATACATGGAGGGATTTTCACAAACACAAAGCATTCAAAATGGATCTTACAGAAAATATGATCTATCTGGTTTTCTGTAGCGTGGCCCGGTGAGATTCATGTAGCTTTGTGTATGCGCTTGTATGGGGATATTGTACCAACTATAAGCATTTTGTTGAATGGACTTAAATTTGCGAATCTCTCACCATTTTCGTTGCTTTCTCTCCGTCAATCTATGTTGTGCAATGATATATTCATGCCTGATGTTGTCCATTCTGACGTTGGCGTTTAGGTCTGCTATCAGGATGGTGAAGTCCTGAATACTTCGCTATGATCAGTTGCAACCTACCGTAGAACTGATCTTTGTCGTCGTTAATGCTATAATTGGTGTGTGCATAACATTGGATAACATTTATTCTGATTGCCTCCTTTTTTATTTTGAATGATGCTTTGATAATCCTGGATCCATGAGATTCCCATCCTACAAGTGCATTTCGTGCTTCTTTGGACAGCGTCAGAGTAACTCCTTGAGTGTGTGGAGCACTGTCCTCTTCGTGACCGGAGTACATCAGCATCTCTCCCATATCTAGCCTTTGTTGTCCAGTTTGGGTCCGACGAGTTTCGCTGATTCCCAGTACTGCCAATTTTTATCTCCTCAGTTCCGTGGCTATTTGACTGGTCTTCGCAGTCTCCCACACTGTCGTGACGTTTCATGTACCTATAAAAATTATTGCTCTGGTTGTTAGATGAGGCATCGGCCTCGTGACTTCCGAAGAATCTCCGCTTTCACCATGAGGCGTCATAGTTCTTCTAAATGAAGACCTTCTAACTCCCAGGGCAGAGTTTAAGTAGTTTGAATTATTTTTTCTGGTTGGCGTTTGTTCAGCGAGTTAACTTTCTACCAGATGGGGTCGCTAACCCCATACCCAACCCTCCTCCTTTACCCGAACTTGGGACCGGCAGTAACTCTAGAAGAGCTACAGGTGGAGTTATGGATGGTAAAAGCCTCGGCTGTTTTTAGGAGTTCGATACGTTGAAATCTAGGTAGATTTGAATGAATCATATATACAACAATAAAATCAAAATGTGGATCCGTAGAATGATTACAATCGATTAGGTGTTCAAGTAAAGAACTCCTAACTGCTTTCCTCTCGTCCTTGTAGAACCAAACTGGTACGTGTATTAGTTGTTGGTAGATAGCAAATTATATTCCATCGTTAATCTTATGTAAAACACTAAGCATACAAACATTGTACAACACCTACATATTCAGTAACTTACCATTCATCTTTTGTAGTAAGAGAATTGTAATCACCGACACATCACCAATCAACATATCAATAAGTTGCCATACGAATATGAAGTTAATTTATGTTCATCAGTAGAACGATTAACAAACATGTAATTACCAAACATACAATTTAGCTAGTGTAAATAATGTAACGCTTAAGACACCTTTCATCCTCGTTTTGAACAGTTTAATAATAATTATATTGATTAATTACATTTAATTGCAGCTTATGTATTGAGAAAAGCATTGTTTAACTGGAAAAATGTTTACTTTCCTGCTATTATTACTTATAGTTTAATTTCTTCAGATGAAGTTTGGTTCGAAATACTCATAAGAATATCAATGATCACTTTGAATAGTAGGCTATACGTTGTGACAGATACCTAGTGAAGAGAACTATAATAACGTATAGTTTATTGGGAATAACTTAAGTATCTATGCGTAATCTACTGTTACATAACTCATATCATTTCGTAAAGTACATTTCATCACAGACGTCTACATCTGTATCAACTACAAATCCAATGGAGGTGCCGGTTGTCTATTATCTTTTTCAACTTTAATTCTGGATGGTCATTACTCGATAAACTACTCAAAATTACACACCATTATAAATTATTCAAATCCTGAAAGGTGAAAGACAAACTGTTTTCGGTCTGTTTGTGCGGAACAACTGATTGAACTATCAAGGATGAATTTCACCGTTTTCTCAGAATTATTTCACACTAATAACTAATCAATTTTGAGTCAATTGAAACAAGACCACCATGGAAAACCTGGAAACACTAAACGGCCGTTTCGTCCCATTGTGGGACACCTCAGTAGTGCTCATAGACGATACTCCCCGCGAGATTCATATCCAGGACCTATCGGTCTCGCGCGCGAGCACTTAACTTCTAGATCACTGAGCCGGCCGGCATGCAACGGTGTTAATTTCTAACTTCAAGTAACCTACGAAATTGAGCAACAAATCTACCATTGTGTTTATTGAGCTAGTATCTCACAACTGACCCGGTTGAAGTCCACTGGTCACGGCTTCGCACTAGAACTCCAATAAATGCATGCTGAAGTCAATCACTAGTGAGTATATGATGGTTATAATCAGAAAGGGGTTTCGTGGAGATTGTGGTAATTTAAAAATTGAATTAATGAGTCAACTGAGGTTAGACCTCCACAAAACTCTTCTCTGATTATAATTATTCTTTACTTAAACTTCACAACATCAAAGTTATTCCTAATTATTTAATAACATTAAATCTAACTAATTCGTAATGATTATATTATCAAAATTGCAATAACAAACATAAAACAGTGAGCTTCTCTTTAAATTTTGATCTGTTTTCTGTTCAGAAATGATCTATACTCGATCACATCAATCATGAATTTCCAACCTACTTAAGTGATCAACTGATAAGACAAGCAAACAGATCTCTGTTTTTCAATGATTGGACTAGAGATATTAAATTTCTTACCGGATCATAGTTTTGTCCATTTTTCTGACATCCACTAAAATGATATCCCTTAAAAGGACAGTTGTTTGTAGAACTCTATTTAAAAATCGTGAAAACCTTTACTCGAATTTTTAGCCCTAACATTTAACTTTAAACTCTAATCCTAATTCCTCATACCATAATTATAATACTGATATGGACAATGAGTAGTTCAGTTTTATGACATCCACTAAAATGATATGCCTTATAAGAATAACTCTTAGTAGAATTCTAACTATTTAAAAAGTGTGAAAAGCATTTGATCATCTCAATCAAACTGAGACGTCGTTAAATATTGGTCAACAAAGTGTCGTGCTTTTAATTGTCATCACTTCGGGAATTGTCTTTTATACCATTTACAGTTTTTTCGTTCGAAACGTGAAACAATCCGAGTACACAAATAACAATCAAGTGTTCGACTGTTACTTATCTTAACAAATTCACATATGTTATTAAATTTATGAACAAGATAATCATCATCAAGTCACTTGAATATTAAAAAGTGACTTAAACAAATATCGAACACAAACGACCACCTGACAAGCATCATTTAAAACATCTAGACAAAGTCATCATAGATTATATCACTGAATCTATTTATTCTTCGTAAACCATATACTGACCTTGTCACTTATAGACTTATTTATTCTGATTGTTATTACCTGATAGTATATTTGGTGATTGCTTATCCCATTTATCATATGTCTGCAACTTGTTTTTGGTCTGACTACAAATATTGAGTAACCCTTGATTGAATTGAGTTGGCTCACTCACCTTCTTCACAGTGCATCATTTAGCTTCGCTTCTCCTTCCCTTCCTTCGCCCCGTCTCTCTTATTGTCTGTTCCGATCGATGACTATACAAAATATACGTATCCTAAATCCACTCACGTATTTCACTTATTGAATTCCATGATTCACTTACACCATTCAAGTTGATGATTATAAAATAGGGTAGCCGGAATGTATATCTCGACAACAATTACCATACGATCTAATTAGAGTTAAATATACCATCACTAATACTTGCTCATCGTGGACTGTTGTCAGTGTTGAATAACGACATCTATTAATTTTTCGATTGTCGATGTAATTGTATGATGGAAAGATGAACAATTACCTAGTGAATCCGTATTATGGCCTTCAGTCAAGTCCTCTTAAAAGCGCATCTCATGGAGCTTTCCTAATCACTTCGCCTGAGTAATGAGTCAAGTATCCAAAGCGAAAATAAAACCCGGATCACATGCTAAACATCTGACCTATAGTGACAAACATTTATATATATACCAATAAATGTGGTCAGTGAAAATAGGTGACTTGTTGATTCGCTTATTTCTCACATCTCACTTGACCTTATGTATATTTAGAACAATGTCACAAAATAGAATTATTTTCAACTGGTCTAGAACTTCAGCAAAACACAGTCAAGAACTCAAACTAGATTTACACAGTATATGGTTGAACTGTATTACTATGCTAAGTTTTTAGTTTCTGTAACTTATCTGACAGAATGTACTTTTTATTCTTCTGACCTTTTATATGTTTGCTAAAGATTGTATACATTCTGTGGACCATTTAACGACACCAATTCAAGTTTTGAACAAGTCGATACACATTTCTGGAATCCTCTTCATTTTGATTATTATCTTGTAATCATTGACTTCTACACATGATCATTTAAAAACACTGTTCTGAAAACGTATGACTTGATTTCGCAATCTCATCATCAAAAAAACTGAAACTGCCTATACTTGTTTGTCTACCAAAAGGTAAATCATTTACTAAACTTCACTGTAATATACAAATTACATCAACTACGTTATACGAGTGATTCAGGTTGGCTCGTTTTCAAAAATGCATCTCTAGAATCATCTCATAGATTTGAAAATTTTTGTAGTGAACGTCAAACACAATCGACATATTCGCTTCAGTTTATCGATTTCACATCAAACTAGGCAATACAAAGGTAAGACTAACACGGTATCATTTACAAAGCTAATAAACTAAAAAATATTATAGATGTCACTTGTGAACCGCGGAACTGAGAAAGTATGAACATATTCAAATGATAAGCTTGAAATGTTCAAGTGGAATGAAAAAAATATTAGCTAATGTATTAGGTAAATTATTTGGTCGATCTAGCGTACATAGCGATCATTACATTGCAAACATTACAATGTGTCTCCATTTTAATTCGACAAAGAATTATGATCGATTCGATTAATACTATAATGCGATCAGTTTACATTCTTTCCTAGTATACATAGATAGTCTTGTTTCAAATACATTTGAATGAAATATAAACATTACAGTATTTTATATTTATACTATACTGAAGGGATCACACAAATTTTCCATCTCGAAAAGGTCATTCTAACTAAATGTTACTGTTAACACCTAATCCAGAATAAACTTCATTAAAGTTGTGTCGACAATTAACTCTTGTTCATACCATTTTTTATTGCATTCACCCACATACTCCGACTAATACACAGATTTTGAAGACTGATGATGAGTTTATGGTTTGAATCAAGGTAGTGAACTTTTCAACTAGATTCATGGAATCATTAAGTTGTCTACAGTTATTTCCTTATAGATTTTAATGGAAGCTTCATGAACGTTCAGTCACTGTATTTCGATCATCCAAATGTAATACGTATTCATCTGGAAGCTGATTTGAAAATGTTTTCTCTAATTCAGTCTTTATTCTAATTGCTATCTGTTTCATCTCTTGTTCTTTTCAATTCAATCTTCTGACACATCCTTTCCACTTTCGAACACCATTAAGTATAACTTATATCTGTCTACATAAAGAGCATATAACATAATACGGCTGTTCTCACCTTTCAGTAAGGTGTTACATACGTGGAATAACCAGCTTTGAAGATTCGTTCATTTCAGTCACTCCGTATATACGATAATATCACTAACATATATACTAGTGTGGTGTGTGCCACTTGTGCTGACATATGTAAGTAGTATGTAACACCAATCAGTAGTGGAATGCTTATCACAACAACATTGAGAAGATTAAACTGAAGAGAATAGAGATGAAAATAGTGAAGAAGCAGAATAAAAGCAGAATAGGAAGTATTTTATTTATTTATTTATTTGAACACATGAATATTGGTACAAGAGAGCGCCAATATATATGCGCCACACAAAACAATGAAAATTCGGAGAGAAGTAGAAAAAAAACTAAGGAGCACAAAAGAAAAAGAGAACAATAACGAAGAGATTGGTGTAAGGTAGTGTGGTAGTAATGACGGAACGGGAGGGCACAATCGGAAGAAATCTTTCAGGTAAGGGAGACACAACCACTTTTTATGAAGAAAGTAAAAGAAGGTTACAGCAGGATCGCCACTGGCTTCTATTCTGAGCCATATCTGATAACGTCTGTAGCCACTGTGTAGCACCATCTCTCAGACCCCAACCAGGGAGTCGTGAAGGACCGACAGAAGCCAGTCCTTTGCAGCTTTCTTTCATACCACGACACCATGTCATGCACTGACCACCTCTCCGCTTCTTCCAACCAGTCCCAGAGTCGGCAAATAATGCACGACGTGGATGGCCCAGATTGGCATAAGCCGCCCTATCTTTCACTATTCGTGCATTGATCTCATCACTCACACCCCCACCAGCACTTATGCAGCTACCCAGATACACGAGCTTCTCGACTACGTCTATCTGCTCACCATCCAGGGTGAGTACAGGATTGGAATCCTGCCAGTCTTGTAGAAGTACTTTGCACTTCGAAGGTGCAAAGCACATACCATACCTACGGACACTGATTGCCAACTGATTAAGTGCGGATTGCATGGCTTCAGCATTATCGCACAGTAAGACAATATCGTCCGCATACTCAAGGTCGAGAAGTTTTTCTCCAGGCAACAGATCCGCACCACCATTACTTACATTCATCAGAGCTGTTTCCAGAATGTCATCGATGGCAAAGTTGAGGAGGAATGGTGAGATTGGGCAACCCTGCCTAACCCCACTGCTCGAATGGAACAATGGAGAGAGGTGGTTGTATGCCCTCACTCTGCCTGAGGTGTTTGTATATAGGGCTTTTAGGATGTTAATAAACTTCTCATGCACACCCTTCTTCAATAGACAATCGCAGAGAACAGTCCTGTCCAACGAATCGAAGGCAGCCCTGATGTCAAGAAACACTACGATTGTTGGCCTTTGATAAGTATGGCGGTGTTCTAACATTTGGCGGAGGGTGAAGATATGATCAATACATCCTCGACCAGAACGAAACCCAGCCTGCTCCTCGCGAGTCAATCTTTCTCGGGTTTTGAACAACCTACGAAGAATGACGGAAGCCAATAGCTTGGACGCAATCGGAAGTAGACTTATCCCCCGATAGTTGTTACAGGAACGACGTGAACCCTTTTTAAAGATAGGGACAACTATCGACTCATTCCATGACGTTGGTGCACTCTCTAGTTCCCAAACCTTTGTAAACAACGTCGTCAATTCCTTAGTCAAAAAGGCACCACCATCTTTAAAAAGAGCCGGAGGTAAGTCATCTGGTCCAAGTGATTTGTAATGCTTCAAGAGTTGGATTTCCTTGCGGGCTTCCTCCTCATTTGGTGCATCAGTCGTCACCGGCCATGGACGGCAGGACGGTCTGACCGATGTTGCCGGAGCAGCAGGCCAGTTGAACTGCCCTTCGAAAAATTCTGCCCACCGTCCAAGACGTCGATGGATGTTAGTGATTGGCATCCCATCATCCTCGCATATTGTTTCACTCACACCAGACTTCTTGCTGCCAGTGGCTCGGATGAGCTGGAAGAGCTTCCGGTAATTATTAGATGCAGCTGCTGCTTCCAGCTCAAGTCTCCGGCTAGTACTACAACATCTGTCGAACGCACTTTCTGGAGAAGAACTGATAACTGGTGGTAAAACTCATCCTTGATTGCATCCGGGCTGCAATCTGTCGGGGCATAGGCGGAGATGACGAAAAGACATAGTTTCTCACACCGATTTCTTTTCACTTTGATGGAAATTTCTAATCTAACAGCACATAACCGACTGTAAATGGGGATCCAATCGACTAGTGCAGCCTCAGCTCTAGCGCTTAGTGCGACATCAACATCAGCAAGACCAGACGAAGATGCCACAGGGTCCCCGGATAAACGCACGTAAAACAAGCTTTTCGAAGAGACAGATGGAGATCGAATTTGTAGTACTTCGCCAAAGTCTTGAATACGGGTCTCGGATAGAAACCAAACATCAATATTAAGACTTTCCAAAGACATAGCCAGCCCTACCTGTTGTCCGACCTGCATAAATGTGCGAACGTTGAAGGCAGTCAGTTTGAATGGTGCACGTGGTTTCAGAAAAACTGCTTCAGTTCTCGTATTCGGTGGTAACATACAATTTTCAACCGGACAGTGACTTGAGAACATTTAGATACAGTCGAATTTCCACCAAAGACGAGCCGCTGTATAAGTATAAAAGAGGGTGAATAATGTGGAAAATAATAATAAGAAGAATAAGGACAATAATGGTAATAATAATATTAGCATTAATAATGACAATAATTGTAATGATAATAATTTGAATAAATTGGTTGTTTTTCGAAGCGAGAAAAGTAATTTCCATAGACATAAAGGGTTCATCATTTGTGTGTGGGCTGTGATACTGCCCGGGTGCCCAAACCGAAGCAGGTGGTTTTCTTAGGGAGCCACACCCGGAGCCTTCGACCTGAAGGTCTAATTCACAAGGCAGTGGAGCATCGTAAGGAGATGCAATCCCATGGTAGCCATTTGTTCCCGCAGGATACTGGAGCCCATGTGCACCATTGTTTTGTGATCCGGTTAAAGCGCCGGACATTCGCTTTTCGTCCTCTCATTTTCGTAAACAACACCCACGCCACGATAAGGCAGTGAGTGGGACTTCCCTGGCAGAGGCTGTATACGCTCGGCCGTGTGAGAGCATTTTGAGAAGGAAAGTGATATGCACCTCTGAAGAACTAGAGATTGTTGAGGTTGAAGCTGGATTCGCCCCGGTCGACTTTCTAGTTGTCAACATTTTGACAGGAAAACGTTCACCTATAGCGAAGTATGTACCTATGTGATCAACGCTCATAAAGCAGTTAATCGAAAACAGAGGTTTTCTCACCACCGCTTCCATGTACATCAATGGAATTTAATAAACTGTAAGTCGTATTAAACATGATAAGAAAAGGTTGTGCAATGATGACAGTAAAACGCTAAAAATGATTATGAAAGCAGCCGCTGAACTGTCTAGCAAGACAGATAAACCGATCGCTTTCAATGAACGCTCATCCATGGGTGTAATGGTCAGGCGTACCGATCAAGTAGACAATTCAACTATTGCTTTCCCATTAAGAACACATGAGAAGTTGCGTTCTTGTGAAGTTGCTTTAGATGAGTTAAAGTTCCGTGATCAGTTCGTAAGTTCTAATAGGTGTTTGAACAAATTTCAGGTGGCCAGATTGTACGAGCTCATATGTGATGACCGTCGTAAATCAACAAAAGCCTGTCTAAGTTACCTGTTGTCACCGGAACTGGTGAACACGTACACATTTTACGGAACGAAAAGTAAATTTGGTATTAGTAAGTACAAATTTTACCGGTGGTTCAAAGTAGGTCTACACAGTAATAATATATTCGTAGGTGTTATTTGTTTCCCATTCCGAAGTGCAACCTATCCCGAAAAAGAAGTAGTACACTCCATGTATGTGGCGAGCCAGGCTTTCTTGCATAACACAAGAAATAAAGTAAATAAGCGTGGGTGGAGATCCAAGCCAAGGGTGGGCTGATAGCACTTTACATGTTTGATTTATAAATATTGCAGTATTAATATTACCTTGTGATCAATATTTATACTGAAACAACTTTTTTCTTGTCAGTAAAAAGATTATTTCTTGTCCATCTTGCTTTCAGCTGGCTTCGCAAGTTTTAACAGACGTAACTGTATGTTTTTTGTTAGCATTATTACCAACGATGTTATGTCGTTGATATGGCGTCGACGTTTTACGTATCATGACATTCGCTTCCAAACTAAAGAATATTTTTTCTATTTTTGTAGAACATTGAATGATAGTTCAACGTCTACGTAACGTGCTTATGTTACAAAGCAATGAAGAAAACATGTATTAATCAATGATTTATAATTTTATAAATCGTAATAAACATTCCAGTGTGTCACGAATCAGTCTTTTAATTACAGCGATAGATCGATTAAAGTTAAGTTTCTTTGGCTCTGTGTTCACTGCGTAATTGACTAAAAATAATGAAATATCGCAGTAAAAAGTGTACGTATGTATTCTCGCTTGGATTTTCTGTGATATCTGTAGAAATTTGTTGAGAAGTATTGCGCTAAAGTAATAAAACGCACTCACAAATATTTCATTATCAACAAAAATGGGAACCATGAGACAATTTCCATAGACCGAATAAAACCAGTTTTCTTCGAAGTCCCTCAAGATACAGAAGACAATGCTACGAACAAACAATCACTCCCATCTATTGCTAAGAAACAAGAGGAAGAGGAAAAACTTAGCACTACACCCTCTTGTTTAACACGTTCTGGGAGGCTTATAAAATAACCAAAGCGTTACGTACATTTTGCCGTATAAAAAAAACTAAAACAATCAAAGCAAACAACTATCGAGGACCTATACTATCAATCTCATCTAAAAAAAATTTTTCTTTTCACAGTGTTTATAATTATTCACATTTTTCCACAATTATTCGTTTTGTCACATTTTTAAACAAAAAATTGTTACAATAATAAACGGGTAAACTTTATTTAATTATTTATTCATTATACACAAAAATAAACAGTTCAATTTTTTTTGCGTGTGTGGGTCATTAACAGTTTTACACATTATTATCATTGTTAGCCAAACGAGACATTAAATGACAGTATTTTCATTTTTTTGTGTTCGTTATGCTATGCTACATCATTGCTATTCTCAAACGATAACACATTGCATCTTATTAATGTATATGTCATATCCACCTCCACAACTTTTGTTGGTTATAACTGTAAATATTATTTTTGTATATACATATATATCATAATCTTACTTTTTTTTGTTATTATAACCAGTGTTACCTCCGGACACTCTGGGGGGAGCTATGTGGAGATAGGTCTGACAAGCTTATTTTGCAAATAGTTTTTAATATTATTTGTATTTATTTTGTCAATTTCTCACTGCATGTACATTTATCATTAAATGATTGTACCTGTTGTTTAAGTAAATGACCTTGAAGACTTTTTCCGTTGTGATACTACATAGCGTGACATATCGTTGCTGTGTAACAAATACACTGCTTCTCACACACCCCTCGTTCTATTTTCATTCGAAATTGAGTTAACTGAGATCTAAAATAAATATTATTTACATTCATAGACTGTGAGAGCGAATACACCATACCTTACTTTGGATTACACCACAGGACTGCTAGAATAGTAGAAATAAGATGACTCAGAAGACAATGAATGTATTGAATATACCGTATCCGTCCACTCGCTGAAACAGATACCAAACATGAGTGTTTGGATACTGAGTGACAAGTGAAATTTTATATTTACACACTTGTGATTTGACTAGGTTCGATCGCTTCTTTTGAAAGATTGTACTTATTATGTTGTCGAAATGCATTACAGATGCGTTCTGAGTTTAAATGTAATGAGTGGAAGCACGAGGGAGAAATAGTTACTACAGAAACACAACTGTCATGAAATTCAACAGTTGTCAATTATCAAACATGTATGTTGTTATTCGACTATTGTATCTCACATTTGTTAATATGTAGATCATGTAAACATTGGTTAATTTAGCTAATCCGTTAAGATGACAGTGTTCTCATACACTACTTTCCCATGTACACTGATTTGAATGATCAACACTACTGTGTTTAGATTGTAAGCAGATGATGAGAAGAAAGATCTGAGAAATATAATGAATCCATTGTTATCCTACTACGTCTATTGTTCTTGTTTTAAATACACTTACTTTATTGGTTAATAAATTGTTCACATTCGAACGTGAGTGAGAAGTAGACACTCCATTTTGTTCCTAGAAATGTTAGTGGTTGGTAGTGACTGTACACATGTTAGTCATACTAATGTGGATCATCACGTTGGTATTTGGCGCGTGTATTTTACGATTTTACTGAACGTGTTTTTACAGAGTTAACTGATTAGAGAATAATAAATAATCATGAGTATGAGTAATTTTCTGTTGAGTATAGTGTTCATCTTGCCAATATTTTTACTTAATGGAGTGAATGGTGAGTCTTGTAACATTCAGACTATGAATTTGTATGAATAATCATGTTTCTGATTTTGAGGTGTTATCAGTGATAACCGAATTCAACCATGTTGTGTAATGCCGGATGTGAACAAGTAAAATGATCTTATGGGTATAGATGTTTATATTGATTTAGTTACAAGATTTTCTTGATAGTTAAATGAATACAATAGTATTAGACTTATGAAATTTGTCAATAATGACATGTTAATGAGTTCGAAGTAGGGAATACATAATTGAAAAAGATAAAACTGACCGTTTGTATTATAAAACTCGAAAGTATATCATGAGAGTGTGATTGTGTTTTTTGTTCTGCAACTC
This sequence comes from Schistosoma mattheei, assembly GCA_944470405.2. Classification (NCBI taxonomy): domain Eukaryota; kingdom Metazoa; phylum Platyhelminthes; class Trematoda; order Strigeidida; family Schistosomatidae; genus Schistosoma; species Schistosoma mattheei. The sequence goes on along the minus strand of OX103948.1, from coordinate 16,540,572 downwards.
CTTAGTTCACAGCTATTTTAGTGAAGGAATTGAAAATTGTTTAGCGTTGATTGTTATCAATATAACTACCTGTGCAATGATGAAACAATGCATAAACAATCTGAATGTTATTTAATCTTCACTGTGTAGTTATTTTAAAACTGAGTAAACAAAGACGTCATTTTGACATATTGACTGACCAATATTTAGTATAGTCAACACCGACAGTTCTCTTTGATTTCAGCTGATAAAGGTAAGTTCATAAGAGTGATTATTTATTTTTCATAAATGGAACTGTGAACAATGAATGGAAATGAGAGGGAGAATGTTGATCATTGAAACTACTCATTGGATTTTTACGAATCTGATAAATTAAGCTGTTTTTGCAAATGTATTTCATTTCACAGTTTAATAATCGATGATATTCGTATCGGCCTATGTGCTATTTTATCTGACAATGACTTTTAAATTATCAGAAAGTAGGGGTTTTGTGGATATTTAAGTAATTTAATAGTTGAATAAAGCATGACCACCATGGAAATGTTGGAAGCAGTGTTTGACCACCATTTCGTCCAGTATGGGATTCCTCAACAGTGCTCATCCACGATTACGCTCGTGAGGCTCGAATCCAGGATCTACGGTTTCGGGTGCAAACTTCCAATGCTCCCATGTTTATCATGGTTATTCAGTTTCAACCGACTCATGAATCCAACTGTTAAAAGACATTTAAATTCTTACATTGTAAATGAAGCTGCAAAACAACAGTGACAGAGTTTTGCTGAAGTTAGTTTATGTTTAGACAAGAATGAATATTTCATTGAACAAATCTGAATATATTTCCGAAAAGGAACTAAGCGTAAATCATGGCTGATACGAGTATCGTATAAAGCTAATTTATCACAGTGAAGTATTCACTATTACAGTTATAGAAATCTAATTGAATAAGAATAAGAAGTGAATACACTGATAGGATAATATTTGCTCATTTAAATATATGATTATGTGATTAAATAATGGTAGCTGGAACATTTAGCAAAAGGAGATGAATTCAGACGGACTCTTTGATTTCTTTGTAATATGTGCTGTCGATTCCCGGATCTCTGTTATAGTAACTTCCAGAATAAAACTACGGTAAAAACAATTCGAACCTTCTCAAATTGAGTCAAAATGTCATCATGATCATTATTAGCATATTCAGTTATGCAATTTTCATGTTGCATTTACTATCAAGAGGTAATTTTTCTTCTTTCATCTAAGATGAAGTGATTCGTTCTTCCTATCATTTGTGATGTAACTTGTTTAACAAATTTCTATTCCTAATATTGTTATCTGTTTATTCTATATTAGGAGATGGTAAGTTCATTGAAATGTACTGAAATAAAACTCACTTATTCATTCAGTCTATAGACTAATGAGATATATACAATCAATATAACAAACATCACAAGCGGTCATCATATTGATTACGAGTTTGTTTATATTTAAAAATCCCACTAAAGGGAACAATTCCTAGGCTATGTGTTTTCAGAAGTGTGGAATATTCTCTAAGAGAACTGATGCGATACATCCTCTTATTTCTCATTTATCAACCAGAAAATGGTGTTGAGTGGTGGGGTTTCGAAATTTTTTTCTGGTTAGAGTTTTTTAGCGACTTGTCTTTCTACGGGATGGGGTCGCTAACACCATGCCTAACCCTCCTCCTTTGCCCGGTGTTGAGACCAGCAGTAACTCTAGAAGAGCTACAGGCGGAGTTTGACATTTTGAAAATGAAGATGATTGATAGATAGTTAGGTGACTTACTTCTGTCAAATTAAGGATTCTAACAACCGTTTAATAACTGTGTAATACAATACAGAGCTACATATTACATATGACTCACAATATACATTTTGATGTTTGTATCATTGATGATTTCATTAGTGGTTTTCAATGTAGAGTAAGTCCAAGTAATATTTACTCAATGCCATTAACTGATTTGACAAGGTTCCCAGTTTACACATTCTTCATAATTAAATAGAAGAGATCAGGATGCAATTGAACAGGGTACATGGCTAAGAAGCTTATTCAGTAATTGCTAATATATTAAACTATACTTTCAGAAACACGATATTATATGTGTTTTGTAAAGTAGGAAACGGCCATTCAGTGTTTCCACGTTCTCCATGGTGATCTAGCTTCAATTGACTCATGATCACAACTATTAGAATAACTATAATATCCACTAAACCCCTTCTCTTATAAAGATTTGACTGGATTGGGAGATTACAACGAAACTCTTACCCGAGTTCTTATTTTGCTTACGGAATATTTCTGGCTACGTATGCGTTGATATATATACTACTGGCAACAGAAATATTCTGAATCTATCTGAGTGAATGTTTTCATTACATGTGTACATTTTTCAGTTCGTGGTGATATCAATTATTGTCGGAATGTAACTTAGTGCTTCATTCGTTGTAAGCGATGCCTGTTAAGTTTAGTCATACACGTTAATGAACTTCTACCAAAATCGTTGTCGGTTTACAATTAATGGTTTTGTGAAGGAGAGATTTAATGAAAATAACCACTGGAAGCTAAGAAGGACAGGAGAGCTGTTTTGTGCCAACAAACATCTTTTCACGAGACGGCAAACACACCAGAAATCGGAACCATAACCTCTAAAATTCTTGTCAAGTGGGTCACACTTAGACTACTGGGTGAGCATTCAGTAATTGACATATAAGTTCAGTCAACTCAGGATAACAGTGTCATCACATGACATAGGTTACGCAATAAATAGTCGACACAAATATGGAGTGTTAATTTAAGTTTGTGAAGTCATTATTTATAGGTTATTTCAGATAATGTTTTCAACAAAATGTTCATACACTTCCTTGTTATTTGACTGTAGTCTCATGCACGGTAATCATCATTATGCAATTACTCATTGAAATATACAGAATTAGTGAATGCCATGAACTTATTCTTATTTAAAGAGAGTTGATTTCGGGTATCTGGTGAGTTGGATCACAATATACATATAACTTAAAATTTGAAACTATAATCAAACTTACCCCGTTCAATTATTTGTAATTAGCAAGAGATTCTGGGATGTAGGTTTCGTTTGGTTGTTTGCCAAGTTAGACAAATCAATGTGTATCCATGTATTGATGTAAAATGTGACGTCAATCACAGTATACAGAAGTTGTTACTTTCTGTAGTAAAACTCCATGAATCGTGATTATAAGAGATAAGATGTAGCTGATCTGTACGTTGATTCGTAGACATCCACAGTTGTTTAGTGTTTCGGAATTCCAAGACTATCACTGCGTTGTATTTGTTTTATTCAAATATCAACTATACATTGATTATAAAGGCAATTAGTTGATACATATCTAGGGATTGATTGATGGACTCAGAATACGCAGACGACGTAGCTTAGTTTTGTGGAGACGTTGACAAGTTACAGAGTGTTATGATTGACCTCAGTAATTGTTCATTTATGTTTGGTGTGTACTTCGGTTCTTGGTAATACAAAAGATTGTTTCGGGGCTGAAGCGCATCAACATCTGAACGAATAATTGAAAGCGAAGTATGAAACATGGTCTATGAATGAAGGAGACAGATGTTGACTACAAGATTTAAATCTTAGATTTCTTCTACTCACTGCTCTCATATCGCAGAATGATGAATTTGGGGTGTGAGTTTAGAGTTGATGAAGCAACCAGTTTAGATCGACTGAGATATTGAGGGTATCAATACACTGTCATAACCATCGTCCACATCGATATCAAGTTGGAAGAAATCTAGGGATTTACTAAGCAAGACTAAGTATCAGTTCATTAGTGTATGGCTGATAGTCTGCGCAGTTTTAAAGGTGTAATATGCCTCCTTATGATTCCAGCGTTAATCCTCACAATTGATTGATCACCGTGTAGTGATCAATTTCATGTGTGTTAAGTCCTTGTTATTGCAGATCGAATGCAATCGACCATGTTGCAATTTAGTCACCAGTCTAGGTTACTCGACACTGGTAACGTCTCTGACTGTGAAGCTGAGTGACACGGGATCGAAACCGTCAGGGACCACCAGTTCCCTCAAGATTACAGGTACACCTTGCTGATGAGTGCCAAGTAGCACAAAACCCGGGTCCTGGGTTTCCTGTCGACTACCTCCAAACACCATCTAGCGTTAATCCTGTCAGTAGTTGGAGAGGTTGTATTATTATATTCCTCAGGATCTGTCACAATGTCAACGATGTATCTACCTTGTGTCTCCTTCCAGATATTGAGTTCCAGTATTCCTTTGCACATCACATTTACTTTTTCTTTTCTAAACAGATTATCAATGTTTAATTTTTCTGTTGTGCTAAGATATACGTTGATTATGACTGATTAACTGATTCGTATTCAATATACACTGAACAAGAAATGTTTTTAATGATCTTATAAATCTTTGGTAAAAATATTTTTGACGATATGAATATCAATTGAGTGAATGCGATTAGTTAATCATTTTATCTTCACTAACTCTTTTTTGTATCTGTTTTCAGGACCAATTTATACGAACGCTTAGCTGGTACTTGGAGATGTTTATTAGAAGTACTACCTGAAGATCTAGGAGGTTAAAGTACACCATGTTACAGTATGATTGCATATTAGCGTGAAAATCCAACTCAATTAAAGTTAAAAGAACAAGTTTTCTGATATATTATCTTAACTGTGTGTTTTGAAAAAGATTATAGTGAGATATGTGACTTTGCCACATCTCAAACAGATATTAACAATAAGGAAATACACTACTAGTGAATAGCAGAGCGATCCAAAAGGCGTGCTTCATTATGTCGGGCTAATCAGCTTGATCTGCCTCCATCCTAATATTGATTCTCATGTCAGGACTCGGACCCGGCACCTTTCACCTAACATACTGAACACGTTATCCACACAACTTTATTGTTAGCGTTAATTAGTCGGATAGTCGGACAACCTTTACAAACGAATCGAACATCGCCCTACTGCACCAACTAATGGTTAACTGAACTCTGTAGTTCAGTGAATAATGTGTTGAATGTTTGAAAAGTGCCACATTCGAGTCATGGTATGAGCATCAACACCAGGGTATAGCCACTTCTAGCCAACGAGTTTCAAATGGAATGAAATACACATCCTTGATTCTACTGCTACCCACTATCAAACTATGTTTAATATCTTGAAATATATCGTTAGAAATGTATCCGAGGTATCAGGTTCTGGAAAGTTAAATATTTGATTCAAACTGTTAATCCAGATTGTTTAATATCGATTGAGTACAGCGGCATTTGTGAAGTAATTTGTTACTTCTAAGAAAAAGGTAATACGATCTCACAAGAATCCCATTGAGGAGTGCATAACAAACGAGATAATTTCTATTTATTTACTAACTAACTTGAAAATGCAAAGATTTGTTTTTGAATACGTTTAATGAGATACGCGGTGATAAGACAGTCATAGTGATTATGACCGCAATGTTCAACTTTTTATTGAAACAAAACTGTAATGAGTTTATGTAATCAGACATGCATTAAATGTCATAACCAGAATCAGTATTTCATAGTTTAAAGTAATATTGACGTAAGATGTACGATTGGTGGAGGACTTAATGTACATGTACTTGTTAATCTTTAAACCTTGAACAGCTTTTCACATGGTTATGTAAATTCAGCAAGCTTCAGATGATTAATTCTATCGTGGATGAATGTTTTCGGAGGGAGATCGTAACAGAGTTGAAGTTGAAAACTGGCATAATAGTTCCTTAAATGTGGTAACATGAACTTACTTTAATAACCACTGTTTGACATAAACACCTGTAGTATAATATAGTATTGAAGTGAACGACAAGTGGCGGAAGATCAATTGTTCTGTCTAGTGCAAACTCACACAGTGATTCATTAGAATGCTAAAGTCATACTTCAAATACATCATTTGCATATCTTTCAGTTGTCCTTCACATACTTCATAATTCTTCCGATTCTGCTCGCTGAATGCCCTGGTACGGCCGAGAGTGGTGAGAGACCGCTCTTCCTCTCGAAATACTCTCACACGGCCGAGCGTATACAGCCTCTGCCAGGGAAGTCCCACTCACTGCCTTATCGTGGCGGGGGTGTTCTTTACGAAAATGAGAGGACGAAAAGCGAATGTCCGGCGCTTTAACCGGATCACAAACCATTGGTGCACATGGGCTCCAGTATCCTGCGGGAACAAATGGCGAATGAACCAATCGTTGGTCACCTGCTACCAAGGGATTGCATCTCCTTACGATGCTCCACTGCCTTGCGAATCAGACCTTCAGATCGAAGGCTCCGGGTGTGGCTCCCTAAGAAAACCACCTGCTTCGGTTTGGGCACCCGGGCAGTATCACAGCCCACACACAAATGATGAACCCTTTATGTCTATGGAAATTACTTTTCTCGCTTCGAAAAACAATCAATTTATTCAAATTATTATCATTACAATTATTGTCATTATTAATGCTAATATTATTATTACCATTATTGTCCTTATTCTTCTTATTATTATTTTCCACATTATTCACCCTCTTTTATACTTATACAGCGGCTCGTCTTTGGTGGAAATTCGACTGTATCTAAATGTTCTCGAGTCACTGTCCGGTTGAAAATTGTATGTTACCACCGAATACGAGAACTGAAGCAGTTTTTCTGAAACCACGTGCACCATTCAAACTGGCTGCCTTCAACGTTCGCACATTTATGCAGGTCGGACAACAGATAGGGCTGGCTATGTCTTTGGAAAGTCTTAATATTGATGTTTGGTTTCTATCCGAGACCCGTATTCAAGACTCTGGCGAAGTACTACAAATTCGATCTCCATCTGTCTCTTCGAAAAGCTTGTTTTACGTGCGCTTATCCGGGGACCCTGTGGCATCTTCGTCTGGTCTTGCTGATGTTGGTGTCGCACTAAGCGCTAGAGCTGAGGCAGCACTAGTCGATTGGATCCCCATTAACAGTCGGTTATGTGCTGTTAGATTAGAAAGTTCCATCAAAGTGAGAAGAAATCGGTGTGAGAAACGATGTCTTTTCGTCATCTCCGCCTATGCCCCGACAGATTGCAGCCCGGATGCAATCAAGGATGAGTTTTACCACCAGTTATCAGTTCTTCTCCAGAAAGTGCGTTCGACAGATATTGTAGTACTAGCCGGAGACTTGAATGCTCAGGTCGGGCGTCTAGGCACAGAAGAGAGTCGTTTAGGTGGCCGATGGGGACTCGTTGGTCGCAGGTCAGATAACGGGGACCGTCTACTGCAACTTTGCACAGACCACAACCTGTTTCTGGCTAGCACTAACTTTCGGCACAGTCATCGCCGATGTGCCACCTGGCGTCCTCCCTCTGCATCTCAAGCCTGGACTCAGATTGATCACATCGCGATCAGCTACCGCTGGCGTGGTTGTGTACAAGACTGCCGCTCCTTTTGGAGTACCTATCTGGACTCTGACCATGCCTTGGTCTGCGCCAATCTCACCTTACTTTTCAGTGGACAACGAAGTGACGCCATCAACGGATTGATATTAGCAAGCTGGTTGCAACTTCTGTTGCAAGTAAGTATCGAACCGAGCTAGCCTCTAGGCTAGCTACCACTCCACCGAAAAGTATAGATGAGCATTGGTTGCAATTGCATGACGCCATGAAAATGGCGGGAACAGTCAGTTGTGGGTTTGCGAAACGTCCCGCTTTAAGCACTGGGTTTCTTCTGGTTCCTTACAACTCATTGAAGCCCGTCGGTCTACTCCGGGTGACCGTGAGTTTGACCATAAACGAAGGATGTTACGTAAGGAAATTGGGCAAAGCTTGCGTAAGGACCGAGAAGCCTGGTGGTCGATTCGTGCTAATGAGCTGGAAGCAGCAGCTGCATCTGGTAATTACCGGAAGCTCTTCCAGCTCATCCGAGCCACTGGCAGCAAGAAGTCTGGTGTGAGTGAAACAATCTGCGAGGATGATGGGATGCCAATCACTAACATCCATCGACGTCTTGGACGATGGGGGGAATTTTTCGAAGGGCAGTTCAACTGGCCTGCTGCTCCGGCAACATCGGTCAGACTGTCCTGCCCTCCATGGCCGGTGACGACTGATCCACCAAATGAGGAGGAAGTCCGCAAGGAACTCCAACTCTTGAAGCGTTACAAATCACCTGGCCCAGATGACTTACCTCCGGCTCTTTTTAAAGATGGTGGTGACTTTTTGACTAAGGAATTGACGACGTTGTTTACAAAGGTTTGGGAACTAGAGAGTGTACCAACGTCATGGAATGAGTCGATAGTTGTCCCTATCTTTAAAAAGGGTTCACGTCGTTCCTGTAACAACTATCGGGGGATAAGTCTACTTCCGATTGCGTCCAAGCTATTGGCTTCCGTCATTCTTCGTAGGTTGTTCAAAACCCGAGAAAGATTGACTCGCGAGGAGCAGGCTGGGTTTCGTTCTGGTCGAGGATGTATTGATCATATCTTCACCCTCCGCCAAATGTTAGAACACCGCCATACTTATCAAAGGCCAACAATCGTAGTGTTTCTTGACATCAGGGCTGCCTTCGATTCGTTGGACAGGACTGTTCTCTGGGATTGTCTATTGAAGAAGGGTGTGCCTGAGAAGTTTATTAACATCCTAAAAGCCCTATATAAAACACCTCAGGCAGAGTGAGGGCATACAACCACCTCTCTCCATTGTTCCATTCGAGCAGTGGGGTTAGGCAGGGTTGCCCAATCTCACCATTCCTCTTCAACTTTGCCATCGATGACATTCTGGAAACAGCTCTGATGAATGTAAGTAATGGTGGTGTGGATCTGTTGCCTGGAGAAAGACTTCTCGACCTTGAGTATGCGGACGATATTGTCTTACTGTGCGATAATGCCCAAGGCATGCAATCCGCACTTAATCAGTTGGCAATCAGTGTCCGTAGGTATGGTATGTTACGTCCAAGTTTTGCTCGTTCCAGTTATTGAAGTACGGACTATCGATCTACTTGCAAATTACGAACCCAAGTAGGCAAAAGAACCAAAACTCCAAATCAGGTACCAAGTTTATTCGTAATTCACAAGTAATCGACCAAATGTCGTTCTAATAACAATAATTATAACAATTACAAAACAAACCTTCAATTTTGTAGGTTCCCGGAGCAAAACTCCCAAATACCAAACCAAAGACAAAAGGAGCACCAAAATACCAAACCAAAATGTCCGAAATAATGATATAAACAAACAAGTTCAAAAGTTAAGTAAAACAATTACATCCAAAAGCACAGTAAATTATTAATGTACAATAAAAGGTTTTAATCCGTCAAAAGTCTTCAGTTCTCCCGTAACACTCCCGACCAAAAGAACCTTGGTTCTTTTCACAAACAAGTAAATAGGTAGCAGGAATCCAAGTATATACATCACAAGCAATCAACAACAAGCATTCAATATACCAACAATCTCGTGATCCCTAGGACTTACACCAGTACGCCTAGGGACCCGAGTAGCTACCTACCATCTACAGATTCAAGAAGACACAGTTTTCGAATATCTCTCAATAGAAGACCCTTTTTTGTCCTCAGTTCTACCTGTCTCATTAATCTATCCTTACTTGATATCACTCTTTGTACTAGACCTAAGGGCAACTTGTTTATACGCTGCGACAGAGAAACATACTCTTTGGACCAACGCCTCCAAAATACTTGTGCCAAGTAATTCGCTTGCTTCCATCTCTTAGAATACCTGTCACCACATAGAGTGTTGTCACGTAAATTCAATAGAGACATCAGATCCTTCGTAAATACAGATGAAGTGTCTACCACCTTTCCATAGGATTCATTACGAGACCCATCAACACTAACATTGTATTGCCGTCTATTAAGTGAATCTTCCAAACACATTTCTTCATTTAGTTCCCCTGTTACATAGACCTTTGATTCAAGTGAACCATGTTTACCAATATGTTCTCCCTCCTCGAACTCATGACTATATAGTCCTTCTAGATCCGGTGAAACACCATGCGAATGACAACGCTGTACTGTATTTACGGACCTATAAGACTCCCTGGGACCTAAAACCATCCAACCGAGGGGCGTACGCATACCAAATGGATGTTCCCGGTCTCCCAGACGTTGTTCCAGAACCCAATGTGCGTTTGGAGTGTCACACCCAATCAACACTCCCACTAGATTACTTTGCAACGTCGGAAGGGCTATGTCTTTCAAATGCTCCCACGAACCCAGCTGTTCCTCGGTTAAAGGTTCAACATAATCGATCGGAAGCTTCTTGGTCGTATAAGCCTTGTTGATCTTCACGTAACCCCGTTCATCTAATGAAAATATCTCTAAATTTACTTCCTGACATTCACAAGTAGTGGTTCCATTCACGGTAGTCACCTTTATCGAAGTCTCCTTACCCTTGAGACCCAAATGATTAATTATCTCTTCACATACAAGAGAAGTATCCGATCCACTATCAAGAAGGGCGTAAGTTTCTAAAGTTCCATTTGGACCATACAGCCTGACCGGAATAAAACCCAAACAAACCTTCGACGAGTTCCAGTCCTTTACTAAGTTCACTACACGGTTATTAATACTATCAATATGTAGCAATGAATTATGCAGAGCCTTGCAATTACCAACGTCACACTTGATATCCGAGTCGCATGACTTCGCTATGTGACCCTTCCTTAAACACAGGTAACATAGACCACGTCTTCTCACTTCGTGTCTTCTTTCGGTAACATTCATTTTCAATAACTTCGTACAATCTGTCTCTTTGTGATCAGCAAAGCAGATTCCGCAACTGAGAGCGGTGAATGAGTTGCTTGGTTCCAGCTTAACTACATTAAAACGCGATCTTTTATCAACTTTGCCTTCATAATTACCTTTACTGAACTTTGAGTTACAATGTGCCAATCTACCGAAACGTGTTCGAGAAATCCTGGCTCTTTCTTCTACAAAGATCACAAATTCTTCATAGATCGGCTCCCTTCCGGTCATCATGATCTTATCGGCAACTTCCACCCACTTATTCTGTAATTCTAGTGGTAAACACGACACAATTCTTTCCAAATTAGCGGGAGAATTCATATCAGACATATACCCCATTTCCTTCAATGTTATGCATACATTACGTAGCTTAATTGCAAAGTCAGTTAAGCCATCGGCTGATCCTTCAACAGATTTGTGGTTAAATAACTCAGTAATCATGTCGCGAGCAACAAGGTGTTCCTTACCAAACAGGTCATACAAAATCTGTTTAGCTCTATCATAACCCAAATGAATGGGCAATGAAATACAGGCTTCAATAGCTGTCCTAGCCTTTCCCTTACAATAGTATAACAAATACGACAACAATTGGCCCTTATCTGACAATTTACTCTCTATAAGGCTATTAAACTGACTAATGAAACGGTAATACTGACCTGGTTGCCCATCAAAGTACATCATATCGATCTTAGGTAAAACCATGTTACTAACCATGGTATGTAACGTGTCCTTCAGTTCCTCAACCCAATCGACATTTGAGATGTTACAGACCTTCCCTGGATGATTATTACACCAGTATCATGATTCAAATAATTTTCCACTTTAGCATTTATCCCACATTTATCTACGGGTAATCGTCCATCGTCCTCGATGGCCTTGCATTCTAGTTCAGCGATATCAACCTCTTCTTGTAGATCTAACATCTTAAGTTGCCGTTCTAACTCAAGTCTCTTCTCTAAATTCCTTTTCCTCAGTAATGCCTTATCTAACTTTAATCTGGAAGTACTTAGCTGGCTAGAGGACATACTATTAAGACTAACATCATCACATTTATCATCAATAACATCAGACATACCACAAACAGCTTTAGAAATGTTACCATCCATTTCGTCATTTTCCTTCAGCCTTTTACTCCGTGTTTCCATCGTATTTGTTGTTCCAAATAATCAATTGCCAAAACAAATCTGAATTAATCCAAACGAAATCGACCAATAAGACCAGGAATTCGGACCCAAAATATCCAGAAAAACCCAAGGTATGAACACAGAACCAATAATTGAAGAACTTTATGTTACGTCCAAGTTTTGCTCGTTCCAGTTATTGAAGTACGGACTATCGATCTACTTGCAAATTACGAACCCAAGTAGGCAAAAGAACCAAAACTCCAAATCAGGTACCAAGTTTATTCGTAATTCACAAGTAATCGACCAAATGTCGTTCTAATAACAATAATTATAACAATTACAAAACAAACCTTCAATTTTGTAGGTTCCCGGAGCAAAACTCCCAAATACCAAACCAAAGACAAAAGGAGCACCAAAATACCAAACCAAAATGTCCGAAATAATGATATAAACAAACAAGTTCAAAAGTTAAGTAAAACAATTACATCCAAAAGCACAGTAAATTATTAATGTACAATAAAAGGTTTTAATCCGTCAAAAGTCTTCAGTTCTCCCGTAACATGGTATGTGCTTTGCACCGTCGAAGTGCAAAGTACTTCTACAGGACTGGCAGGATTCCAATCCTGTACTCACCCTGGATGGTGAGCAGATAGACGTAGTCGAGAAGCTCGTGTATCTGGGTAGCTGCATAAGTGCTGGTGGGGGTGTGAGTGATGAGATCAATGCACGAATAGTGAAAGATAGGGCGGCTTATGCCAATCTGGGCCACCTTTGGCGCCTTCGTGATGTTAGTCTGGCTGTAAAAGATCGGATATTCAACGCGTCGGTGAGAGCAGTCTTGCTCTCTGCTTGTGAAACCTGGTCTCTCCGAGTTGAGGACGTCAGAATACTCTCTGTGTTCGATCATTGCTCTCTCCGAAGGATTGCTGACATTCAGTGGCAACACCATGTCAGTAATGTAGAGGTTCGGCATCGTGTGTTCGGACACAGAGATGATAATGCAATTGGTGTCACCATCTTGAAACACCGACGTCGGTGGCTTGGACATGTTCTCCGAATGTCGTACCAGAGAATTCCACGTCGTGCATTATTTGCCGACTCTGGGACTGGTTGGAAGAAGCGGAGAGGTGGTCAGTGCATGACATGGTGTCGTGGTATGAAAGAAATCTGCAAAGGACTGGCTTCTGTCGGTCATTCACGACTCCCTGGTTGGGGTCTGAGAGATGGTGCTACACAGTAGCTACAGACGTTATCAGATATGGTTCAGAATAGAAGCCAGTGGCGATCCTGCTGTAAACTTCTTTTACTTTCTTCATAAAAAGTGGTTGTGTCTCCCTTACCTGAAAGATTTCTTCCGATTGTACCTTCCCGTTCCTTCATTACTACCACACTACCTTACACCAATCTCTTCGTTATTGTTCTCTTTTTCTTTTGTGCTCCTTAGTTTTTTTCTACTTCTCTCCGAATTTTCATTGTTTTGTGTGGCGCATATATAATGGCGCTCTCTTGTACCAATATTCATGTGTTCAAATAAAATAAAAATAAAAGAGGTGCATAAATAATCATTAAAATTTGTTTTGCAGCCCTAACAATAAATTGATTTAGTAAGTTGAACAATTTGCCTTTTCGGCTTTTCCGCCTCATACGGCAGCGTTTCAACATCTGTTGTAATTTTCTTTCTGTAACCGAGTACTGCGGTTAAACAGATTTTCATTTCCTCGCTAAAAACAATGAATTTAAAGTGACTATAACTTACCACAGCGATCCAGTACCATGCATTTTCTCAAAGTGAAGCGACTATCACAGTCGACAATATCAATAATATCCGTAGCAGTCACATCATCACGATAAATAAAATGGTCGTTGTCCAGCAGCCATTTTTCAGGGATGCGAAAGACTTGCTTTTTCCCCGTATCATTAACCAGTATGTATTGTCCTGACTGATGCTGAAAATCAATGCCGAGGCGCTGAAAATTGAAAATTTATACGTTTATGAATATTCACTAAAACGTTCTGATGGGTAAAGCCAAAGCACTAACCAACAGACACTTGCTGCATAGAGTACTGTATTTGCGACAGCCATCGAGAAATGACATCACATTTCCTATTGGTATGTTTTCAAAAGGGGAATAATGACCTCATAATGTTGTTTCGGTATACAAATACACTTGCAAAGTATATCTGTCAGTGTAATCCAAGTACGCTCGTGACTTAAAGTAGAACACTTGAATATAACGATAGTATTGGAGGGAAAAGAGTTCGTATAATAATCTCACGGGTTATGGAATGCCCGAAACCTGATTCGGCCTCCATCAGCCATTTGTGTGACGAACTCTGGTGGACCATTGGCGAATACTACATTGTCCGGCCTTGTAGTAGATAGCTTTGAGTTTCTGCAAGTAGTGATTTTCTTGGATGAATCATAACTTACCTCAGGCTCAGTCAGATTGTCAGCTACATCCTGATCCAGTAAACTTTGAAAATAAACTCCTTCGGCATATCGCTGTGCAGCTTGTTTAGCCGCAGCAAACCAGCAGCGTACTGAACTCCTAATTTTCCTCGTGCATGATTTAAAAGGAAAGGCAGAGAACGACTCTGAACTTCTATGTCCACTAGCGTCCTCTGCAATGTGCATAATTTAAAGCACATTGCAGATTAAGTGATCCCTACCGTAACAGTTTTCATAGTCTGGTAAGTCGTTCACATAAAGCCGAACGCTGTTCGCGAATATGGCGTGCAACTTAGGGTGCGATAATAAATATATTGACAAGGACAGGAGATGGAATTTTCTGTACATTGATAGTGGCAACCTATCATGAACAACTACAGGACCTAAGTACAATAAGAACAAGCGACATTCAGTTGCTTTCCATACAGAGACTTAATATAATGAACGGCATTTCCTTTGAAAGTCGCATGTAGTATGATTTTTACATAATTATAATGCTAAACTAATGGACGAGAAAATAGATTGGTCCATTCCATTAAGTCGATTAATGGTTAGATCCTTACATAAGGAAATTAGTTTTTTAATAACACCGATGTAAAACTTGTTATCATATCTGGTGGTAGACTTTCGAATACACTACTACCACGATGATGGATAGATTATGACATCACTTCTCAATCCGTGTTCATCATTGGGGAAAGTCATTTGACCACACATTCGTGTCCAAAATACCTGACATTTGTCACAGCCAGCAGTATCGTTGTGTCCAACAACATACGTGACGAACTGCGAGCTGGAATAAACAAGTAATAACAACTAATTTAACTGTTTAATGTACCTTACACTTATCTGCACAAATGCCTACTGTCAGCAACTCTTGTAACTCAGTTATAAGTGCTGCCGACATGTCGTTGAAATCATATGGCTTTACTTCACCGCCATAGATCCCAACTATGAACACATTATTAACTAATGAAGTTGTTATGCGACCTAAAATCGGCCACAGCTGTTGATTAGAGCTTTTGAACAAGCTTAGACCATCGTAGTTCAATTGCAGCTTCAATTCTGTGAAACGGATTTTACATAGCCAATTCTCTGAAATCCTCATGACGATAGCACAGGTATTCAGTGTTTGACAACGCTTTTACCAGCAGCACTTTCTAATATAACTCGTATCCACCAAGAGAAATCAAAAGACAAAATCGAGATTGGAAGAGTGTATTTGGCGATAACCAATATATCAGAATTCTCTGATCTAATCTGGCTAGCGATTGCGGTAGATGTTGAGCACGGCGTTCCCACACGTGATCTGGTGCGGATGCATGACCAAGCGCCTTCAGCTAGATGAGTCCACTAAAACATGTGGCTAGCATCCAATGTCGAAAACGTACAGAGCTATTTATTTTAGGGATTTATTTACCGCTACACAGCAAACTTGA
Source organism: Schistosoma mattheei (assembly GCA_944470405.2). Lineage (NCBI taxonomy): Eukaryota > Metazoa > Platyhelminthes > Trematoda > Strigeidida > Schistosomatidae > Schistosoma > Schistosoma mattheei. The sequence continues at coordinate 16,524,832 of OX103948.1, read as the reverse complement.
TTTCAATCGCAAATGGTAGTAGATGCTGGTTTCCAGAATTTAAAGCTCCACATTGTTGCATCGACGTAGAAAACTTCGGACTGATGTGGGGACTTCCGAAATGTGCTCCCGAAAACGTCCAGAATGTCGTCAGCCTTTTTCACGGTTAGTTCACCTCCTTCCATCACGCCAGAGACAATTCTGTCTAGCTTTTGTTTCATTGAAAGATGAATGGCTGGAGACATTTCTGAAATCACACCATCTATAAATTGTTAATAAATAAAGCTAGACTACCGTCCGCTGCACTGCCAGAACACTGAACGTAGCTACATGAAGCAGTGGCCCTTTGTGAGACAATATAATCACACTACTCTGTAACTGTGGTGGTCCCTACTTCTGTGACGACAACTGAATTGTCGTTCTCATCGCCACTGCTCGTTAACTGATAATTTTTGATGAATTCAGCTTTTAACTTCCGCAACCTTCCGTAATAGGTTGATCTGGGACAACCCATCAACCCCAAGTCTCTGGCGGCCTGAGCCCGCATTTTAGTAATCTTATCAATCTGTAAATTATTATTCTCAAAGAGACAATCAACTTAAGTTGGAGTGATCAAAAGCAGTAATCGAAGTTTTGGACAATACAAATAACCAAGCTGTTTGGCGTGAGAATTCCGAGAAAGTGGTTTAAAGCCGACGACTCATTGTCTCGTGTCTTTCTGAGGTACTAAAACAAAACCTTAAATTCGGCAAACTATTCGTGGCCAAAAGTCATTATTTTATTAAAATTAATATTTCTTAGTTGTAATTTAATATTTAAAGGTTCAATGATGCAATGATGATGGAATGTTATTCTCGAATAATGCGCAACGCATATTTTGGGGATTTACCCCATTCTATCTTGACATAACTTCTTGTGGGATCCATTCACGTGCAACCCGACTCCCAAGCACATAATAATGGAGAAATAAAGGGTAATGCTAGCATTTAATATAAATCTTTTTACCTAACCGCTTGACACCTATCATATTACTACAATTAGCAGTATTTGAACTAGTGTGCTAACTAAGAATTCCCGAATTAGAGCAGTTTTAGGCAGCTAGAACTAAATGAACTGTACTGAATATACTATATTTGGAAATCGTAGTAAGCATGCAATGAAGTGCAAATGAATCATCAGTTAGTACAAATGTCGAAACCGCAACAACCATAATTAGGTCCCAAACTTGCATAAGCTATTGTATGTCCTCTTTAGGCCCATCACATGTCTGATCAGCTTTTGTTGGGTAGAGACTGTTGTTGATCTATAGCGTATCTGGCCGAATTTCCCTAGCATAAGTTGTAAATAATAGCAATGAACTACAATAAAAATTTTGACTTATAATCAACTTTGTCAGTTTTTTATCTTTTCCAGGCATTTCGGAGAAGATATAAATGAATTGTAAGTACATGTTGAAATAAACTCGTACGAGCGTATGGACACAAAACGGGGGAAATAAAGGAAAATAAACTGTAAAACATGTGATTTTAACATGCAACAGTGTAAAACGTTTCCGCACAATGATGTTTGGTGGTTGATTTGGAAAAATACGAGCATATTATGGAAATTTATGTTTGGATTTGCTTTCCTCTAACACAATAATACAAACGAACAAGATAAAATAAAATGTTACGTTGTATCTTACGTGCAGTAAAGGCTTAAGTGATACGAAACACAGAACGCAGGGTATTAAACCGAGTGTCAGATACCACTGACGTTTCGACGTGACTCTTGATTCTTGAGTGAGGTATCGTAATTGTGAGGCTCCTGGTGTTCAAGGGCACGGGATGAAAGTCTATATAATTAAAATTTCATCACAATTCATCTTAGCACATCACAGTTCAAGAATCTTGGTTAACTGATTTACAGGACGATCGCTTAGTATCTTCATGTGATTTCAATATCTATTGTCCGAATTGATCAAGCAATAAAAAAGAAGTGCGGCGGTGTAGCTACGTTTGTAAACATGAACTGGTGCCGATCTACTTTTGCATGTTTCAAGTTTTACCATGACTTTATCGACTGTCTAACTTTAATATAGCGTCCAAAACATTTGAATAAATACAAGTATGTTTATGCTACCAACATCTACGTGATTCCAGATTGCACATCATCTGCATTATCTGTTTTTGCTGACGAATTCACTAAATTTGTTGTTACTGCATTCAGTGGTTCACTTTCAATTGTATGTGACAATTTCAATTCATGGGACTGTAGCTTTTTTTCGTCACTAGGCTACCAAGATGTAGTAGATTTTCCCACTAGTTTGGATGCCCATTCAGATCTCGTTTTCATTGATGATTTGGGTTAATATGTGAATAATAAACTTTGGTGTTTGTATAATCTAATGGTTCTTTTGTACTTGATGACTGCTTGATTTCAAATTATAAATACATAAAGTTTGTTCGTGCTCAATAAATACTTCTTGGTTCAATTGCACTATTACTGGGATTTATAGTTTGTATTACAATTTAAATAATTCACAACACTAGTTAATCATGTTCCATTGTCTAGAATGGATCACCAAAATTTTCTTTAGCGGCTTCCCCGAAATTGGGAAATTGGTACTCTATTGGAGTTCTTCAGCTAACGTCTCTGACTGTGAAGAAGGGTAACATGGAATCTAATCCCTAAGGGAACAGCATTTCCCTCAAGATTTTAGTTACAGCTTGTCGACGAGTGCTCAATAGAGCGAACCCCGGTTCAAATTTACCTATTGACTTCCTCCAACATCATCTTATCTCAAAGTATTTGACTTTCAAAGTACATATCAACATCTTATATCACTAGACTTTTTCCAATTAGGTAGGAATTTCTAAGCTACTACACAATAGATTCATTTGTTTCCGTTTTTTCATTTGAGGTCACACGAAATGGAGGTTATTTTTCTGAAACAAAACAAATTTTGTAATCTATGTAAAACAACACATAAAATCACACGATCGCATTGCTGATAATGAGATTCTAAAACCATAAATTTAAACTGATTTCTGTGTTGATTAGAATTTTTAAATCACTGTTTTACTATGAACACTAATGTGTTGAATGTTGGCGGATTTGTGTTATAAAAACAGGCTTGATGCTGAGCAGATCGTTATAGTACAATTTTGTTCGAGTAGAATGGGTGAGCAAAGTGCTCTCATTTTAGGCTTCACATTCGCCTATCTTAATCCACATGATTTCCTTATCTATGTTGACACCGGTGGTTCAACATAATCATGGAGCTAACCAGTGAGACTGGCATCCCGATGTCTAGTTTCTGCAGTTTTCTGTACCACTTTATCAATACATTTGTTGAAGTATTTGAAATCGCTTGTTCCATGAGTTGCGGACAACTCACACTAACTCTGTGCCTACCACTATTTTCCCACTTTTAATAATGATGAGATTTCATGCTGATTCCACCGCTTTTATCAAACATGAGGTGTACAGCTTGTTGAGGAGTCTCCAATCTGTTGAGACTGCTGTTTCCATCCCATAGTATAAATTCGAGCTGCTATTAGTAGATCATTTCAATTCGAATCACAATCCACGGTGTGCAATTCTAAATAAAAATACACGAAACAAAGAAATTTATTAATTTTCAAAGTATCTTTAATTGGTTTTCTTTCGATCTCTGCCATTACGGCTTGTATATTGTATTTTGCTGTTGCCAGATTTTTATCAAAATGTTATATTCTTTAATTCATTTTCGTTTAATATCTTTATTGTTTTATCTGATACTTTGTCTCTACCGTATTCTCTTCACTTTATGTTTGTAGGTTACTATGTCACATATACCCTGTAGTAATGTTGCTTATCCACGATCCATACAAAATATACGCGTTAAGTCGTTAGTAATAAATCTGTAATATATAGTCAATCCAACTTCAGTCTATTTTCACTTTCATAACAATTTCAACCATTATACTGTTTGAAAACAATGAAATCTTCATATACACAATAATAAATATACAGAAATCTGAGAAATAGGAAAATACATTCAGACATTTAAATGTGCCATCAAACAAAAATACATCTTATATACATCATTATGCACCTTGAACTTCCATTTCAATAAAGAGGGATTTCATCGAACACAATTGATGAAAAATGAAAATCAGTATTTATATTGTGTTAAAATATTCTCACATAAATAATAAGATTGATTTAATCTCCTATTAACTGTTGATATCATTCAACAACATCCTTACTTACTATACAAATAGTCTTTAAAGTCTGTTCTCAAATGCACAATTTCTATGATAATAATAATAATAATGGATTCGAATCCTGCGGGGCGGAGTCGTCGAAGCGCAATGCTGAGGAGTCCCACAATAGGACGAAACGGCTGTCTAGATTAGATCATTGTATAGTTCGTGTTCTACCGAAAGTACATGGAGAGCATGGAAAGAGTACACTCTTACATCAGACCAATAAAGTGAAATATGGGAAGTGCTCGGAAGAAAATATTCAAAATCTGAAAAATATGTTTCTTTCAACTATCCGAGAATTATTCACAGATGACTCACTGGAAAGCACTGCCGATGTTATCACTCGTTATCTTAAATTCTGTTTTGATACTTGTCTCACTGAAACCGTTTTCAAGTGTTGATCAACTTACATCTCCAAAACTAAAACAACTACGGTGGAAAAAAGACAGAATGTACAAGGAGAAATAGCCCAAGCTCCCAAGTTTGGAGAAATTTTGGGGTCTTGGTGCTATTTCATCAAAATTATCTATAGCGGCTTCCCCGAAATTGGGAAATTGGTACTCTATTGGAGTTCTTCAGCTAACGTCTCTGACTGTGAAGAAGGGTAACATGGAATCTAATCCCTAAGGGAACAGCATTTCCCTCAAGATTTTAGTTACAGCTTGTCGACGAGTGCTCAATAGAGCGAACCCCGGTTCAAATTTACCTATTGACTTCCTCCAACATCATCTTATCTCAAAGTATTTGACTTTCAAAGTACATATCAACATCTTATATCACTAGACTTTTTCCAATTAGGTAGGAATTTCTAAGCTACTACACAATAGATTCATTTGTTTCCGTTTTTTCATTTGAGGTCACACGAAATGGAGGTTATTTTTCTGAAACAAAACAAATTTTGTAATCTATGTAAAACAACACATAAAATCACACGATCGCATTGCTGATAATGAGATTCTAAAACCCTAAATTTAAACTGATTTCTGTGTTGATTAGAATTTTTAAATCACTGTTTTACTATGAACACTAATGTGTTGAATGTTGGCGGATTTGTGTTATAAAAACAGGCTTGATGCTGAGCAGATCGTTATAGTACAATTTTGTTCGAGTAGAATGGGTGAGCAAAGTGCTCTCATTTTAGGCTTCACATTCGCCTATCTTAATCCACATGATTTCCTTATCTATGTTGACACCGGTGGTTCAACATAATCATGGAGCTAACCAGTGAGACTGGCATCCCGATGTCTAGTTTCTGCAGTTTTCTGTACCACTTTATCAATACATTTGTTGAAGTATTTGAAATCGCTTGTTCCATGAGTTGCGGACAACTCACACTAACTCTGTGCCTACCACTATTTTCCCACTTTTAATAATGATGAGATTTCATGCTGATTCCACCGCTTTTATCAAACATGAGGTGTACAGCTTGTTGAGGAGTCTCCAATCTGTTGAGACTGCTGTTTCCATCCCATAGTATAAATTCGAGCTGCTATTAGTAGATCATTTCAATTCGAATCACAATCCACGGTGTGCAATTCTAAATAAAAATACACGAAACAAAGAAATTTATTAATTTTCAAAGTATCTTTAATTGGTTTTCTTTCGATCTCTGCCATTACGGCTTGTATATTGTATTTTGCTGTTGCCAGATTTTTATCAAAATGTTATATTCTTTAATTCATTTTCGTTTAATATCTTTATTGTTTTATCTGATACTTTGTCTCTACCGTATTCTCTTCACTTTATGTTTGTAGGTTACTATGTCACATATACCCTGTAGTAATGTTGCTTATCCACGATCCATACAAAATATACGCGTTAAGTCGTTAGTAATAAATCTGTAATATATAGTCAATCCAACTTCAGTCTATTTTCACTTTCATAACAATTTCAACCATTATACTGTTTGAAAACAATGAAATCTTCATATACACAATAATAAATATACAGAAATCTGAGAAATAGGAAAATACATTCAGACATTTAAATGTGCCATCAAACAAAAATACATCTTATATACATCATTATGCACCTTGAACTTCCATTTCAATAAAGAGGGATTTCATCGAACACAATTGATGAAAAATGAAAATCAGTATTTATATTGTGTTAAAATATTCTCACATAAATAATAAGATTGATTTAATCTCCTATTAACTGTTGATATCATTCAACAACATCCTTACTTACTATACAAATAGTCTTTAAAGTCTGTTCTCAAATGCACAATTTCTATGATAATAATAATAATAATAATGGATTCGAATCCTGCGGGGCGGAGTCGTCGAAGCGCAATGCTGAGGAGTCCCACAATAGGACGAAACGGCTGTCTAGATTAGATCATTGTATAGTTCGTGTTCTACCGAAAGTACATGGAGAGCATGGAAAGAGTACACTCTTACATCAGACCAATAAAGTGAAATATGGGAAGTGCTCGGAAGAAAATATTCAAAATCTGAAAAATATGTTTCTTTCAACTATCCGAGAATTATTCACAGATGACTCACTGGAAAGCACTGCCGATGTTATCACTCGTTATCTTAAATTCTGTTTTGATACTTGTCTCACTGAAACCGTTTTCAAGTGTTGATCAACTTACATCTCCAAAACTAAAACAACTACGGTGGAAAAAAGACAGAATGTACAAGGAGAAATAGCCCAAGCTCCCAAGTTTGGAGAAATTTTGGGGTCTTGGTGCTATTTCATCAAAATTATCTATAGCGGCTTCCCCGAAATTGGGAAATTGGTACTCTATTGGAGTTCTTCAGCTAACGTCTCTGACTGTGAAGAAGGGTAACATGGAATCTAATCCCTAAGGGAACAGCATTTCCCTCAAGATTTTAGTTACAGCTTGTCGACGAGTGCTCAATAGAGCGAACCCCGGTTCAAATTTACCTATTGACTTCCTCCAACATCATCTTATCTCAAAGTATTTGACTTTCAAAGTACATATCAACATCTTATATCACTAGACTTTTTCCAATTAGGTAGGAATTTCTAAGCTACTACACAATAGATTCATTTGTTTCCGTTTTTTCATTTGAGGTCACACGAAATGGAGGTTATTTTTCTGAAACAAAACAAATTTTGTAATCTATGTAAAACAACACATAAAATCACACGATCGCATTGCTGATAATGAGATTCTAAAACCCTAAATTTAAACTGATTTCTGTGTTGATTAGAATTTTTAAATCACTGTTTTACTATGAACACTAATGTGTTGAATGTTGGCGGATTTGTGTTATAAAAACAGGCTTGATGCTGAGCAGATCGTTATAGTACAATTTTGTTCGAGTAGAATGGGTGAGCAAAGTGCTCTCATTTTAGGCTTCACATTCGCCTATCTTAATCCACATGATTTCCTTATCTATGTTGACACCGGTGGTTCAACATAATCATGGAGCTAACCAGTGAGACTGGCATCCCGATGTCTAGTTTCTGCAGTTTTCTGTACCACTTTATCAATACATTTGTTGAAGTATTTGAAATCGCTTGTTCCATGAGTTGCGGACAACTCACACTAACTCTGTGCCTACCACTATTTTCCCACTTTTAATAATGATGAGATTTCATGCTGATTCCACCGCTTTTATCAAACATGAGGTGTACAGCTTGTTGAGGAGTCTCCAATCTGTTGAGACTGCTGTTTCCATCCCATAGTATAAATTCGAGCTGCTATTAGTAGATCATTTCAATTCGAATCACAATCCACGGTGTGCAATTCTAAATAAAAATACACGAAACAAAGAAATTTATTAATTTTCAAAGTATCTTTAATTGGTTTTCTTTCGATCTCTGCCATTACGGCTTGTATATTGTATTTTGCCGTTGCCAGATTTTTATCAAAATGTTATATTCTTTAATTCATTTTCGTTTAATATCTTTATTGTTTTATCTGATACTTTGTCTCTACCGTATTCTCTTCACTTTATCTTTGCAGGTTATAGCGACTCATGTGCAAATGATTTGATTCTCATTTAACTCAGTTAAGCCCTTTTGCTAACTTATTTAGCGGACAAAGCCATCCGCACTATAACAATTTATTGTACCCTTATTATTATTTTGTGCTTGTATGAAATACGCATGCTTGAATATTGCTTACGGCCTACGCATTTATTCACTCTGCTAGTCTCACTACTAACCGCTTATTTGATTCGATTACTCATTAATTTCACGTGCTATATATATGTCCATGTTATTCATATGGCTGACTCTGACTCTGCTTTCTCGCTCGCTTGATTGTACTCGATTACTTACATTCGCTCCGTCGCTCGCTTGCCTGTTTGCCGTTCGGCACAACTCTTAATGCTCGTTTAATGCATCTGTAATTTTGGACATCTGTGTGTGTGTGGTCTCGAAATAAACGCAATCAACGCTTCGTATTCGCCTTCTGAATAATATACCGTTGGGGTTATCTAGGACGGTTATCAAGACGAATTGTATACGAAGTTAAGGAATACATCGAATACCGACCACCACATAATTGGCGATCCCGACGCGCGAACACGAAACAATCTTGGACGACGTAATCCAATTCCTAAAATCCAACGTACTCGATTACAATTGTAACTATCATTTGGATTATAATTATAACTGTGGATTTATTATCTCATTATTTTGATTATACGTACATTATCTCACAAACATTATGGAATATAACGATAATATTCATAGTAAACAACGATATTTTACAAACAATTGATATTTTGGTGCAATTTAGTAAGTCCGTTCTTTGTTATAAATTGTACCATTTGTTTTTATCATTGTTTTTATCGACTCACTTTTCTCTGTGACATTCGCATTATATTCGTGTACTTTTTGATCTTTATAAATATGTCTTTAAGTAACGATACAATAGAACTTTCCCAAACGCCGTCCGTGAGGTCCATTAATGTAACTATTCCTCCTTTTAAAGTCACAGATCCTCAACTTTGGTTTATCAGACTTGAACATTACTTTGTAGCTAATCGTGTTCATACACAGCGAGATAAATTTGGCCACGCGAGCTCGCTACTTCCAGATGAGGTAGCAGATGGTGTACGAGAGATTTTAATCAAGCCAGACATAGAAAAGCCATACGATGCATTAAAACAGGCAGTGATTAAAGTCGTCTCATTAAGCGACCGGTAAGCCATCGAACAACTTCTCAGTCAAGTGCAGATAGGAGATAGAACTCCATCTCAACTAAATAACTATATGAGAAGCATAATCGATGACAGAAAAGTAGATAAAAACATATTTTATCAGTTGTGGTTACGACGACTTCCAGCGAACGTGCAGCAGATCCTTGCGGTTGAGGACAGCGATGTCGATATAGACAACATTGCTAAAATAGCCGATAGGATTTACGAGAGAATGAAACAAACGAGTCCGCAAAGGCATAGTACCACAGTAGATGGACGAATCGATGCATTACAAAAGGAGATTAGTGTTTTATGCCACAACCTGACGAAACTAAATCAGAGCGATACGCAAAGAGGATGGTCACGAAGTAGATCGAGGGAAAGAATGTGGAGGCCCAGCCGGGATCTGACTCCAATTTAAAGTGTACGTGATGTTTGCTATCGCTTATTCTCGTATATAATAGTCGACTTAGATCGCGTTATCCAATAACGGAATTAAATAAGTCAAATAACGAGAATACATATATTTTGCATGTAAAGTGAATGCGATAGAACAAAGCGAAATGACGCGCAGGGAAGATGGCTGGAAAGCCAACTCCATTTTAGTCAAGCGTTACTCGATATTTATAGTCAGACAAAATAAAGATACAGACATGTGATTAATGAAATAAGAAGGGCACACACATATACGCTCATATAAAAACAGTCAAGACTGACAAGCGAATAATTGACAAGGTCAACATATGACTCATGTAGAATGAATAGAATGGTTTGTCCAAAAACTAGAATAAGATATATTCTGGGCTGAAACTAATGACTAACACTACAAGAAGTCGATCACGTTCTAGGAGACGCTCAGCTCCTACAATATGTTGGTACCATCAAACTTTCGGCGATAAAGCTCGAAACTGTAGACCACCATGTAAATTTAAACGACCACACCGATTGTCGATAACCGCCGCAACAACTACAACAGCTCCTAGAAACAGTCGTTTATTTTACGTTCAGGATAGAGTAACAGGCGCTCAATTCTTAGTGGATACGGGAGCAGAAGTAAGCGTCGTGCCTCCAGTAAGTAACGAAACACGAAATATCGATACAGCGCTAACGCTTAAGGCAGCAAATAAATCCGATATAAAAACATATGGCAAGCGAAAAGTAACCTTGAATTTCGGTCGTACTACCTCATTCCGCTGGGAATTCATTATCGCAGATGTATCCGTACCTATAATTGGTATTGATTTCTTAAAGAATTTCGACTTACTAGTGGATACCCGACGAAACCGGCTCGTGAACGGCGACCATTCAGTAGTGATAAGAGGAGTGACGACTGATCACGCATCCATGAATTTAGTAGTGTCAAAAGACAAAAGCGAGCCATATAGATCGCTTCTAAACGAGTATGCCGATCTGACGAAGGTATCATACGATAACAGAGATCTTAAACATACGGTACAGCACCATATTATAACGAAAGGTCCACCGACTAACGCAAGACCACGAAGGCTAGACCCGAAAAGGTTGAATGTCGCGAAACGAGAGTTCGAAAAGTTGACGAAGCTTGGTATCATAAGACCTTCTAATAGTCCCTGGGCGTCCCCATTGCATATGGTTTCGAAGAAGAATGGGGAAATCAGGCCATGCGGAGACTATAGAGCCCTTAACAAGCAAACGATAGCAGACAGATATCCGATACCACATATCCACGACATTACTACCAATATGGAAGGTGCCACGATATTTTCGAAAATCGATCTCGTTCGAGCTTATTACCATATTCCCGTAGCGGCAGAAGATATATCTAAAACGGCTATAACTACTCCATTTGGGTTATTCGAGTTTTTGCGAATGCCCTTCGGATTAACTAATGCAGCCCAAACCTTCCAAAGATTCATCGATCAGGTCGTCAGGGGTTTGACAGGAGTTCACGCATATATCGATGATATACTAGTAGCTAGCTCTACCAGGGAAGAACATCTACAACATCTACGACAGTTGTTTACGAAACTTCAAGAACATGGCGTCACTATTAACGTGGAAAAGTGTGAATTTGGAAAGGAATCATTGCAATTCCTAGGTCATATGATAAATTCACATGGTATCATGCCAGTTCCGACAGAAGTTGCTGCTATTCGTAATTATCCGTTGCCCGATTCACAAAGAAAATTACGAAGATTCTTGGGGCTAATAAACTATTATAGACGATTTATCCCAAACTGCGCAGCAATATTACAGCCATTGACGGACGCCTTGCGAGGACATACTCGAACATTCCGTCTTTCAGCGGATGCTATACAGGCTTTTGAGAACGCTAAGCGAGCGCTAAACGAGAAGATGATGTTAGTACGACGAAAGAACGAAGCACCATTAGCCGTCATGACAGACGCATCGAACTTAGCAGTAGGAGCCGTTTTGCAGCAGTTAGTAAACGGTGCATGGGAACCACTTTCATTTTTCTCGAAAAGATTAAATCCTACCCAAACGAGATATAGTACGTTTGGAAGAGAATTATTAGCAATCTACTTAGCAATAAAACACTTCCGTCATATGGTCGAAGGCATAAATTTTACCGTCTATACAGACCACAAACCACTAACGAAAGCATTAAGTGCAAAGCAAGACAATTATTCCCCGAGAGAGATCCGACAACTAGAGTTCATTTCACAGTTCACGTCCGACATACAGTACGTTAAAGGACAAGAAAACGATGTGGCCGACGCATTGTCACGAGCAACGATAAGCACACTTATGGCAAGTGGAATTGATTATAACGGTCTAGCAAAGTTGCAGGAGAGAGACATCGAGTTAAATAAACTCAGATCCGGTGGTTCAACATCATTAGTACTCGAAGAGGTGCGGTTTGGTAACACGAAAGTAATTTGCGATACATCAACAGGCCGACCGCGACCATTTATCCCGAAAACGTTGCGACACAAAATATTCGAAAGCATGCACAACATGTCGCACCCAGGAATAAAAGCCACGATAAAGCTGATTAGTGAACGATTCGTATGGACAAACATGAATCACGATGTACGTAATTGGACACAGGCATGCATGAAGTGCCAAAAAGTTAAGGTACATCGTCATACTAGCTCTGCAGTAGGTCCGTTTTCACACCCAGACACTAGATTTGAACATATACACATCGATATTGTAGGACCACTGCCCGTTTCAAATGGATACAACTATATCTTTACATGCATCGACAGGTTTACACGATGGCCGGTAGCAGTACCGATAAAAGACACCTCAGCTGAAACGGTAGCTAAAACCCTAGTTGAAAATTGGATTTCTTACTACGGTGTACCAACGGTCATCACAACTGATAGAGGAGCACAATTCGAAAGTCGACTCTTTCAGCAGGTTACAGAACTCCTCGGTATTAAACGAATCCGAACGACATCGTACCATCCATTGGCAAACGAAATGGTCGAACGCCTACATAGGCAATTAAAAGCGTCCCTTACAGCCGTCATCGTTAACAACGATTGGTCTAATAAACTTAGCTCTAAGAGCAACAATTAAACAAGACATGGGATGTTGTCCAGCCGAGTTAGTTTACGGAACTACTCTACGGTTACCCGGAGAATTTTTCACTCCAAGTAAAAGTGTCCCGACTGATGTAACCGGCTATGTGCAACGCCTGAGAAAGCACATGAGCGATTTAAAAATAACACCTCCCAGACCACAACAACGACGAGTATTCATACCACAGGAACTACATAACAGCACTCACGTATTCATTAGAAGAGATAAAGTACAACCACCTCTTCAACCGAGTTACGACGGCCCATTTAAAGTGATAGAGAGGACAAATAAAACGGTTACCATAGAAAAAGCTGGGAAGACAGATGTAATTAGCATCGATCGAGTAAAGCCAGCTTTCATCGATAGCGATAATCAATCAACAAGTACAGACTCATCTAAGATGGTCACACCAGCGAAACACGAGTCCAAAAATCAACGACGTTAACGCAACAAAAAGACAAGACTCAGATAACAACAAGATCCGGCCGCAGAGTAAGATGGCCCCAACAATATGTTGCTACGATTTTTTATTAATGATCTACTATTTTAAATATTAATTATAACTTCTACCTCATTGTATACACATGCATTATTAAGCTCGTGTTATACGCTATAAAACTCAACGTATCTTATGTACCCTTACACTTATGCGTATAATTTTTGTTTAAAATGTAAAGGCAATACCGCATTCCTTCTATTTTTCTATTATTTTATGTAACCTCACGGACGGGCACAAATCAAATGTACAGCACACACTAACTTCATCTTAATTTTGTATAAGCCATTTTTCTCAAACAATCGAAACTACCCTATTCGGTCTACTATTTTTTTTGTGCAGACACAGACATTTTCCATGTATCTTTGTTTGCAGGGGGGAGCTATTATAGCGACTCACGTGCAAATGGGTTGATTCTCATTTAACTCAGTTAAGCCCTTTTGCTAACTTATTTAGCGGACAAAGCCATCCGCACTATAACAATTTATTGTACCCTTATTATTATTTTGTGCTTGTATGAAATACGCATGCTTGAATATTGCTTACGGCCTACGCATTTATTCACTCTGCTAGTCTCACTACTAACCGCTTATTTGATTCGATTACTCATTAATTTCACGTGCTATATATATGTCCATGTTATTCATATGGCTGACTCTGACTCTGCTTTCTCGCTCGCTTGATTGTACTCGATTACTTACATTCGCTCCGTCGCTCGCTTGCCTGTTTGCCGTTCGGCACAACTCTTAATGCTCGTTTAATGCATCTGTAATTTTGGACATCTGTGTGTGTGTGGTCTCGAAATAAACGCAATCAACGCTTCGTATTCGCCTTCTGAATAATATACCGTTGAAGTTAAATAGGAAGGTTATCAAGACGAATTGTATACGAAGTTAAGGAATACATCGAATACCGACCACCACAGGGTTACTATGTCAAATATACCCTGTAGTAATGTTGCTTATCCACGATCCATACAAAATATACGCGTTAAGTCGTTAGTAATAAATCTGTAATATATAGTCAATCCAACTTCAGTCTATTTTCACTTTCATAACAATTTCAACCATTATACTGTTTGAAAACAATGAAATCTTCATATACACAATAATAAATATACAGAAATCTGAGAAATAGGAAAATACATTCAGACATTTAAATGTGCCATCAAACAAAAATACATCTTATATACATCATTATGCACCTTGAACTTCCATTTCAATAAAGAGGGATTTCATCGAACACAATTGATGAAAAATGAAAATCAGTATTTATATTGTGTTAAAATATTCTCACATAAATAATAAGATTGATTTAATCTCCTATTAACTGTTGATATCATTCAACAACATCCTTACTTACTATACAAATAGTCTTTAAAGTCTGTTCTCAAATGCACAATTTCTATGATAATAATAATAATAATAATAAATAATGGATTCGAATCCTGCGGGGCGGAGTCGTCGAAGCGCAATGCTGAGGAGTCCCACAATAGGACGAAACGGCTGTCTAGATTAGATCATTGTATAGTTCGTGTTCTACCGAAAGTACATGGAGAGCATGGAAAGAGTACACTCTTACATCAGACCAATAAAGTGAAATATGGGAAGTGCTCGGAAGAAAATATTCAAAATCTGAAAAATATGTTTCTTTCAACTATCCGAGAATTATTCACAGATGACTCACTGGAAAGCACTGCCGATGTTATCACTCGTTATCTTAAATTCTGTTTTGATACTTGTCTCACTGAAACCGTTTTCAAGTGTTGATCAACTTACATCTCCAAAACTAAAACAACTACGGTGGAAAAAAGACAGAATGTACAAGGAGAAATAGCCCAAGCTCCCAAGTTTGGAGAAATTTTGGGGTCTTGGTGCTATTTCATCAAAATTATCTATAGCGGCTTCCCCGAAATTGGGAAATTGGTACTCTATTGGAGTTCTTCAGCTAACGTCTCTGACTGTGAAGAAGGGTAACATGGAATCTAATCCCTAAGGGAACAGCATTTCCCTCAAGATTTTAGTTACAGCTTGTCGACGAGTGCTCAATAGAGCGAACCCCGGTTCAAATTTACCTATTGACTTCCTCCAACATCATCTTATCTCAAAGTATTTGACTTTCAAAGTACATATCAACATCTTATATCACTAGACTTTTTCCAATTAGGTAGGAATTTCTAAGCTACTACACAATAGATTCATTTGTTTCCGTTTTTTCATTTGAGGTCACACGAAATGGAGGTTATTTTTCTGAAACAAAACAAATTTGTAATCTATGTAAAACAACCGATGAATACTAATTATGGAGGTAGAATAATAGTTAGCAAATCATCGTCATCTATTATTAGTATAAATAAGATTAAAGAGTATTTTTAATGGAGAAATGTACCACATAATTTTCGTTTATTTAGCTGTGAGTTTCGCGCTTATAAACGCTGCAGTAGGAAACTGTAAGTCAAAATAAATTGTTATCGAAATACGATTTAATATAATTCATGTATAAAATAATAATACAACAGTCCAGTTCAATATTGAGACTCATTTAAACAATTTGTAATGTTATTTATTGTGATCATGAACCGACTGATGTTAGACCACCATTGAAAACCTGGAAGCACTGGACGGCCGTTTCGTCCCATTGTGCTCATCCACGATCCCGCTCACGGAATTCGAACCCAGGGCCTTCAGTGTCTTGCGCAAACGCTTAACCTACTGGCCATTGAACCGGCATCCAATGGTGGTAATGTCTAACCTCAACCAATTTACCAAATTGCGCGACCATCTCCTATTGTACCGAGGTAAATAACTGCCTGTAATGTCATCGTTTCTTAGAAGACAAAACCAACATCCTGTTGTTTAGTACAAGGCACTAACAACCCTACTTGAAAATGGTGTTTCTGATTTATTTCCATATTCTTGTAGGTAGTAGAATATCTAGTTTGTGACGATTCAAAACCCAACGAATGTCTTACCAATTGATGAACTAGCTAAACGTCGCTTCTTTTTAATAGATAGGTGCTGATGTGAATATCCATACAAACTAGATTTCTTCCCAGTGGTAATGCAAACTAATGAACATGAGAGCTCTTAAAATGGATGAAACCCGTGTCTTGTCTTTAAATATTGACATAATTTGAAATCAAGACAAAACCATGTATCATTGGGTAATGAGAAACGATCGGTAAATGATCCCATGCTTCAATAATCATTAATCAGATGTACTAGAAAATATAGACAGTAATCTGGTATAAACCTACATAAAACTGTCGACATATTTCGATCAAATCATCTCATCAATGTCTTTTTCAAATAACATTTGTTTTTCACTAAAGGACTCAACATTTCCATAATGAACAATGTAGAGTGGATAGCCGCTACAAGTTGATAAATAGACAGAATAGGTAAAAACAACACTGTCAGTGCTCTATGATCAGTGTCAAATTTCCTGAACATATACTAACTTGATCGACATTTATATGATTATTATTCTGATACTACAAAATCAATGAATTACTATGTTGCTACAACTAACACAACGAAAATTAAGGAGCTTCTAAATATCTGGTGAATATATTTTAACGTTATTCTAATTAATCGAAATGAATCTCCGTTAGTCATAAGTACTACTTATCAGTAGCGATATCATTCAGTCACTTCGTAAATTATTTTCTAAAATATACCAATGATGATAGACGATAGTGTAATTATAAGAATCAATGACTTACCGTTGTTAACTAATATTTATGCTAAGAAATACAATTTATGTCTCAATAGCAATCAAATACAACCGTTTAAATTACTTTCAAAGTAATATATGCTTCTAAATACACCGTTACAGATGCATATCCTTATATCTTGCATTTTTAATAGCATTTGGAAATGATCGTAAGTTACCAGACAATGTTCTCTACCTAGTTTGTTTTATAAATGATGCATGAATCGTCTAATCAGTCATTGTATTTCATGTATTCTTATGAAAGTTATGTAATAGTACTAATAAGGAGGTATATTCACTAAATTTATCTTGATTTAGAGATGAATACATAGATATCCGCAAAAATTTGCTTCATCTAAGAATAAGTGAAATTTCTTTGTCCTTGAGTGGTCTCTCTGGTTTGCCACATTTCTGTGATAGGTTCTTCGTCATTTTATACCGTTCTTTCATATTTCCTTTTCTTGAAGCTTTTTCCGCTGTCGTTGCTTGTTTACTTCTGCGTATTCAGTTTGCTCGTTAGCTTTCTCTGCTCTTGTTTGGCTGTTGTTAATTTATGTCTTCTTGTTCTTCCTTTCTTGAATCTTGTGCAGGATTTCCGTAGAGATCTGTTCGTCATGATGATGATTATTGCGGCCCAGAATCTCTTAACACGTTGAGGTTAATGATTTTTTGACCCTGTTCCAGTTATCCTTCATACTAGTTTCTCCTTCATTCAGTAGATCTTGTAGGGCTTAGAACCAGTTGTTGAGAGTTATCTTGAATTTAATGAGATTGTCAGTATCTCAAAGGAAAACTGTATTAAACAGTTGTGTTGCAGTTTTCCCAGTTTTCCATTGTTTCTTTAGCTTCAGTTTTAATTGGCTACAACTAGGTGATAATCTGAAGCTATGTCAGCTCCTCTCTTGGTTCTCACATCTTCCATTGTCCTTCGGAACGTTTTATTGATGCAAATATGATCTATCTGGTTCTCTGTAGCGTGGCCCGGTGAGATCATGTAGCTTTGTGTATGCGCTTGTATGGGGATATTGTACCAACTATAAGCATTTTGTTGAATGGACTTAAATTTGCGAATCTCTCACCATTTTCGTTGCTTTCTCTCCGTCAATCTATGTTGTGCAATGATATATTCATGCCTGATGTTGTCCATTCTGACGTTGGCGTTTAGGTCTGCTATCAGGATGGTCAAGTCCTGAATACTTCGCTATGATCAGTTGCAACCTACCGTAGAACTGATCTTTGTCGTCGTTAGTGCTATAATTGGTGTGTGCATAACATTGGATAACATTTATTCTGATTGCCTCCTTTTTTATTTTGAATGATGCTTTGATAATCCTGGATCCATGAGATTCCATCCTACAAGTGCATTTCGTGCTTCTTTGGACAGCGTCAGAGTAACTCCTTGAGTGTGTGGAGCACTGTCCTCTTCGTGACCGGAGTACATCAGCATCTCTCCCATATCTAGCCTTTGTTGTCCAGTTTGGGTCGGACGAGTTTCGCTGATTCCCAGTACTGCCAATTTTTATCTCCTCAGTTCCGTGGCTATTTGACTGGTCTTCGCAGTCTCCCACATTGTCCGGACGTTTCATGTACCCATAAAAATTGTTGCTCTGATTGTTAGAAGAGGCATCGGCCTCGTGACTTCCGAAGAATTTCGGCTTTCATCATGAGGCATCATAATTCTTCTGAATGAAGAATATTACAACTCTCAAGATAGAGCATAAATGGTTTAGATTGTTTATTCTGGTTGACATTTTCTGACAAGGTTGCGTTCTACGGGATGAGGTTGCCTACCGCATGCCCAGCCCTGCTCCTTTACCCGGTTTTCAGACAGGCAGTAACCCTAGAAGGGCTGCAGGTGGAGTTGTTGTGAATTCTGTATCACATTTATTCCTGAATATATCCTGAGTGAGTGCTTAATATGAACAGTTGATCGATCTTTACCAATGCCTTTATTGCAAAAGTGGTCCAACCACAGAAGTGAGAATATACATTCAAACATGGTGTGCATTCTACTTAGAAAAGTAGCAACCTTATTTGAGTATATAAGACGCATTAGTTTTAATCAATACTAGCTTAGTTTCAACGAATGCATTTTGATATTTCCTACCTAGTTGACAAAGTCAGCTAACCACAATTGCCACTCCTTTTTAATGGCAATAACCATTCTGCTGTCCTTTCGAATGATAACATATTCTTCAATCATCTGTAAAACGTTTGACCGTTGAGAAATAGCTATTAGTATAACTGTGTGTAACAAGCGAAAAGTGGAGAGGTTAAGAAATAAGGAGACGAGTTTATTTCAAAGTGAACTACAGATTGTCAAAATGTTAATTGGCAATGGAACGTTTTTAAGATGATCACGTTGATCCTACATATACACCGTAACTTTGCATTTCTTTTTTGGGTAATATTTATGATACTTACTCAGATTGCATTTTAACTGTTCGGGCTTGAATGTTTAGTGTAAGACAGTAATATTCTAACATTTTAAAACCCTGTATTCTATGGAATGTTTTCATTTACTGAAATTTATCATCCATGTATAACAGTTTCATTCTGATTATCTTACATCTGTGTTTGGCTCAGTTCAAGTTTACTAAAACAAGTTACTTTGATCTAAGAATAGAATTAATTTCTACCATAACTTTAATCACTAACGAAGTACCAAAATGTATTTTAACAAGTGGTAATAGCAGAAAATCACTCAACATTAAATAAGAATTTGGTTTTCATTCTTATTTCATATGCGCTTTTAACTGAAATTCTCTAATTAAAGCTGCTATAGTAGGTAAGTTATTTAATATTACATTCCAGCATTCACTTTAAAGGAATTTGTAATTGAATGCAGAAATTTATTACTATAATGTGTTGTACTTTGTTTTTCTTGGAATTGATTTGATCAACTCAATAAGAATGTGCATTTTGAGATGGTGAAGAATGTGCATTTTCTGATTTTTAAGTAGTACATATACTATCTAACTCTAATTGGTTATAAGACAAGTCTATTATGTTATGATGTTACATTTCATCAATTTGTTCAATCAATATATCAAATTTAAACAATGATTGTAGTCTACAGAGTGATGTTAAAAATTAATATCAGAAAGGGTTTGTGTAGATATTATAGTGATTTTAATAGTTGAAATCATGAGTCAATTGAAGCTAGATCACAAAGGGAAACTTGGGAGAACTGGACGGCTGTTTCATCCTATTGTAGGATTCCTCAGAAGTGCAGTCTAGTGGTTAAACGCTGATGTGCGCGACTGATAGGTCCTGGTTTCGAATTTCTTGAGGCAAGGTCGTAGAAACGCACTGCTGAGGAGTCCTACAATAGGATGAAACGGCCGCCCTGTGTTTCAAGGTTTTCCATTGTGGTCTAGCTTCAATTGACTTCAATTAACGACTTAACGTCAATTAATAATTGGTAATAAATAGGTGGGGGGGATGAAAAAAGTCTTAGTTAATGTCAATATCAAGTATATTTATTGTCTTATGTGAACATCTTGTTCCATAGCTTTCAAAAACAAAATCAGAAATGGTAAGTAATCGAATATAATTTGATGATATTTACAATCATTTATCAATCATTAAGATAATCACTTAAGAACATTTATGATCAAAAACTGCAAAAGACAAGATCAAGCAAATATTTATGAATGTAGTTGTACAGTCACATCAATTAAGTAATTGATATGTTTATTTTCTTTCATGAATCCTATGAAGTTATTGCTTAAAATTCGTTTGAATTTGACTCTCATCAAAATAAGCTCCTTCCGGTTTTCTGTTTAAAAATGATAATACAATGATTAATACAACATGTTAACTTATACAAATGGATACTCGAAAAACAAAACCATCCGAGGATAGTTATCAGCTGTTCTCAACTAATTAGTTCGCGCATTTCACATCGTTGAAAGCAATCTATTGTACCAAAATCACTATTCAGTTTCCGATCTTACATTAGAATCCCCATTAGACTTTCACTGGTTGACTAATGATTAACGAAATCCATGGGTTCTGAAAGTTTTGTCTTTATAATATTGTCCATTCGTTTATGAGTGTTTCCGCTGTACCATTTTACTACTTAGAACTGAAGGTGACAGGTCGCTTTTGTCATATGTCAATCGAGAACGGATAGTCTCATTATTAACGTTAAGTCACAGAGATTTCATAGCAAAGTTAGCGTACAAATTAAATCAAACTTCACTCACACTGCCTAAATCGGTGTTTATTTTGTGTATATACACCAACTGTAACTAAACCATTATTCTGCTACCATTACTACTAATATCCCTATTATGTAAATCTGAGATAATCTTGAAAATTTCAACCGCATTTATTTCCACATTTACCTAACTATTTGAAACAGGAGACTGCAAGCACTGATGGATGGTGACTAGCAATGGAATTCAGGATGTGTGTTTCGTCATATTTTGGATTCGTCAGCTGGATGTACCTGCATCCCAGAGTTGATGTTCACTTCGAGTCCTAAATAAGATAAAACGCGCGTCCTGGATTCCACTGCTAGCTACCATTCATCTTTGCTTATAATGCTTTTGACTTAAGGTAATATCGAAGCAATACGCACAGTATGCACATATGTCAATGAGAGACTGATCAATCGCAGTCCTAAATATCAATGGGAAGATTCAAGCAGACAATACTAAGTGAATTTAGAAGACTGCTATATATCCATTGCTATCTTTCAGTTATGAGATATTCAACAACACTCATGTAACTATTATAATCGTTCACTAAATACATCATTTTAGAACTTAGGATTATCGTAAGTCATCAAATTATATTCTCTACATATTTCATATTTGTAACAGTACATGTATCATTATGTTTCTCATTGTCCTGTAAGAATTTATCTGAAAGTAGCCGCAAAACTGTTCACTTGCCACATTTAAAGTACACCTACTCTACCTAGGAATATGTGATCCATAAATCTGACAGTAAAACTCTCAAATTTGAGACAACTGAGATAGATTGAATAGTTGAAAACTGTTGTATATTTTTAGTATTTAAATGATTGATGAGAGTAATTTACTCTACAAATTGTATGAATTTCTAGATTAGACTGACAAAAGGGAAACAATCAATATCTTAAACAATACCATGTGTCGAATAGTTCAAATGGATGCCACAGAAGTAAATTGTCCCAGATTTCAATCGATTAGTTGGTACATTTCAGAACAATGACAACAATTTATTGAGTCAAACCATTAACTAAATACCACTTTCAAATGATAATCCAAACACACAAGACAAAACTAGTTATTACAATTATTCCAGAGAAATAGCAAAACATACACAGCTCTAAAGGGAACAATAACTTAATGAGATATTAGACCTCATTCATTCGTGATCAAATAAATCAACATAATCCATTATAAATCTTATCACGAAGATATCTAATATTGTGTATGGTGTATTGTACATCCTAATCGAACGAGTAAACCGATATTCAACACAAAAGCTGATTTATGGCATCGAGCTCAATACTCTTCGAAATAGATCTAATACTTCAAAATAGGCTTACACTTTCAATCAACCGGTGTCATTCAGTCAATAATTTTACTATGAAGTAATTATTGACATTAACAGCTTGTTTTCACAATGTGAATCATAATCATAGAAAGAACATACATCATTAGTAAATAATTTCGAAATACATGATTGTCTAGAATTGTAACTTGATTGAAATTGTTTAATCATCCTAATACTTCGAAATACTTCTTCAAGCTGAAGTTCAATCACGTAAGTCATGAGGGTCTCTCGATAATCTATACTATATATGTTATGACCTAAATATCATATGAAATTGTCATATAGAACAGTGATATTGAATGTTTTCTTATAACTTTGCTTTAATCATCATAGTTACAATATTCTTCTATAAAACATATTATGATATACAAGAACTTTTGTTTAAATTTGATCGAATAATTTCACAGTATTTGGGTACCGAGTTAATGTGAGACATTAAAGAGGAAGAATATATTTGTAGAATCTCAGCGAACAAATTTGAAGTAAATCCAACGTTTCCGACTAGTAATCTAGTTCAAAATTATCGAATACAAGTAGGTACATTGTTATTCGGTTCACTGTATACTGAATAGGTTATACAATCAACGATGACGATGTTTACAGTTCTCCTCACTGACATATACACACAATCTGTTATCTTAACACTTTTTCGTTTCACACCATATGTCTCTTACACACTAATGTAAATACCTACTTTAAACATTGTTAACATTGATTGTATGACTTATTCAGTATACAGTGAACCGAAGAATCATGTATCTATTTATATTCGATAATTTTGAACTAGATTACTAGGCGGAAACGTTGGATTTACTTCAAATTCTTTCGCTGAGATTTTACAAATACATTCTTCTTCTTTAATGTCATGCTATGATATATTCATAGAAATCGTACGGTACTTATGAACATGACATATAGAAATGTCTAACAATGTTGACAACAATCTAAATAAATCAGTGTTTTTAATATGCAATTAGGATTTAGTCAGTTCACTGTCGATTCCTAATTAGCTAGTAATTACTTCTCATCTATATGTCAACAATTTACTACGTTGAAACTATCAACCGATTTCTGTTTTCAAGTAGAATATCCAATCATGTTTAAGTGATTAACTGTAACAGTGATTTATTCACTTATGTTATAATGCTCAGTTTTCTACGTTTACACGAATGAGAAGTTAATTTACCCTAGACGAATATCTACACTAGATTCCTTCCCACTGTCTATTCTATAAGACTTCAACACAACTCAGATCAAGAACACATGATTGGCCTTGCCAGAACCAAATATATTTCCACACCAAAAACCAACAACAACAAGCGGATACAATCTAACAGCAACCAACAATCAGTCCATAATATTAATAATAATAATAAGGATAGGAGAATATATAACTCATCTAACGCCTGTTAGACTATATACAAGTCTGACTAAACAAACTACTAATCATTATCATTCTCTCCCATACATCAACTTGAATAAAACATTTCCAAATACAATTTGTTATACATTTTTTGGTGAGTATTTTTAAGAGTAAGCAATGATGCTAACCTTATTATTCTAATTCAATTGTATTATACTTTAGTAATAGTATAGACGATTTTTGTTCTCCCCCTTTAGGTATTCTGACAGAAATGAAAGAAGTGATAAGTATGTTATAATTTGTATAATCTGTAAAGGAAGACTTTACACCTATTGAAATCTGTTTTGAATAATCTGACTAAAATTCAATTGTATCTCTGCTCATATCATTTGAAATGATTTCATTAATGTTTACTTCAAAATCACTCTAGTTTAGTTATCATTGAATGTAAGAGGAAAATAGACTAGTGTTGTTACAGTAGTTTACTATAAGGACTGTCAACTGGTTGTACAAATTACGATTATCCTGCTAGTTTTCTATAATCAATTATATAAATCTGTGATCATGCTTACTTAATATATCAATAATGATTGGTAAATTCACTTGTTATTTAGGACTGCAATTGATCAGTCTCATGTTGCCATATATGCATCTTGTGTGGATTGCCTCGAAATGACTTTAATTCACAAGCATTATATGCAAAGATGGATAGTGGCTAGCAGAGGAATCCAGGACGTGCATTTCGTCTTATCTGGGACTCGTCAGCTGGATGTACCCGCATCTCAGTGTTGATCTTCGTTCCGGGCCGTTCGCTTCAAACGCCATCGCATTATCCACTTAGCTACTGAGTCCTGATCGCCATCTGCTTGTGCAATGTAGTGAAGTTTAAATTCACTTAATGTAGTTTGAACAGTATCACAGTGTTCTATAATCGATCATGGTATTATCATAAAAGGGATTTCATGAAGACGACATCAATATTGATTACTGAAACTGTAAAATTTTAATCTGATTTATTGAATTAACATTTTTATTGAATGTTTACAATTATCTACATTACAGAAAATATTGATGATAGTACAGCTAATATTCGAGATATTGAAGAAACATTACAAGCCATAATAATTGAAATATGGAGTAATTTGTAATTTTGAAAAAAAATATGTTGTATACGAATAGGTTTAAAAATCAACCTTTGCTCACCCACCCCCCTAAATACACTTTCATTCCATAGTACAATGAGATGTGTACAGTAACGTATTAGAATGTATATTTTATTTGCCTTGTTATTTTGAATGATGTTCTATTGAAATTCCCCTTTTTGATAATCAGTCCAAAGAATTTCGAATAGAGTTCACTATTAGTATTTCTAACATAAAATTGAGTAGTTGAATGTTCTGAATTATATAAATCTTCCCATCAAGATTCAAATCAGGAGATTACATGAATGTAATTGGTCCAGTACGATTGAGCGATGATATCAATTGTATACACAAGATTCCTGGATCTGCTCTACTCTTTGTTTCTATCTTAAGTGATATTGTTATATCTTGAAAAAGCTGATTTTTCTTGATATACCGCGTATAACAGTGCACTAGAACACCAAAACCCTTCCAAGTCGCAATAGGAAGACAGAAGACTAATGAAAGGAATATTATTCCAAACAGTGCCAATCATAGTATTAAATTGTCAGGTATTTATAGTTTTTAGTGAGAACGAAATCATCATTACAGTCTTCCAATCCGCGTACAGGGTGTTATAAACATTATCCAATCGGGAAGCTACACGTTGAAATTCTAGAACATTCTTCCGAAAGGTGATTGGATGGAACGTCCTCGGCTCCTTCTGAGCCTTTTACAGCTTCCTCGAGTTCATCGGTGGTCCATCGTCACAGATATATATCACATAAACTTAACGAAGATGTCTACGGAGACCTTCTTAAATTGACGAATAATAAACTGATGAATATCAATCATACATCACTGACTAATTCTAATTAAACAACTACCAGAGATAAACATCCACAGCACAGCTATTTCGTTCTTGTATAAAACTCTCAGTAGTCTACTAAAATCACCCTTTTAAATATCAAGACAAGGAGTGTATCCACTTTGCTCAAGAGTCTCATACTGATTACTTTCTAGTATAGAATGATTATCTGAATGAGATCAGTTCATGATGTAAACAATAAACTGTACAAACTTACAAACCTACTCTAATAATTATTTGGCTAAAACATTTTTTAAGAATAAAACTGAATACATTTTTTTCGTATTAATGTATATCCGTTTGTTTCAGTGAACCTTAGGCAGAATGGAGTGGAAATACGCGAAACAATTAAACAATGTACGTGTATAATAAAAGATAATTGTCCACACACATATCACATGATTGATTTTAGATGTGAGCTGTAAAAGTAAACAACAAGAAGCAGAATCTTATCACGGATTTCTCAAAGGTTTTTACAGATATTATAAAATAAACTTTGTTTCTATGCAAATCTCATTACATACACAGATCATTACATTGATTGATTTCAGTCATTTTCTATTTTGATCCAATTGAATTAGATTATAAGTTATTCCGCATGTTCATTACAGTAACTTCTGAAAGTTGCATAAAATTGTAAAATTATAGTTGCCCTCATAACATTCCTGAATATTTCAGATTATTTCGGCGAACAGTATTCAATTGAAAACATGTATACACCATGTTTCATATTGTAGTGAACAGAACACGGGTGGAGACAATCGAATGCATTTAACACAAACTTACAGGACTTGTTAATAAAATCTAACAATCATAATGTAAATGCTTAATTTACAAAATGTCCACCAGTTGTCGCATAGTGACTCAGACTTCATTGTTCTTGCATTTTCATACAAATTGCATCTTGTTTCCATTTTTTACTGTTCGATCGTCTTGTCTCTTTGCTGCCAGACTTCTGTTCACAACTAACATCATATACTACTTATATTAATATAAGTAGCACACCACAATATCATCCACATTCAACAATTAATCTCTTGTATATTATCACTACCGAGATGTAACCACATCATTTGAAATGAATGAAATAGTAGGATTAAATAACATGACAGTTTCATGTTGGCGGTTATTTGTTTGCATATATTCATCTTACTATTCAGGATTATTTTAACTGAAGAGAGAGTCACTTACTTGTTGTAGAGTTGATTCCTACTCATTTGTAATTGGTCAGATATTCAATTGTCCACTTATTAGAATGTTTACGCATGTTATTGACAAGTATCTTGCTAACATAAAACGACAGTGAAGTTTAACTGCTCATACAAGAACTCCATCATTGTTGCACACTATATCATCGTTATTGTATCTTCTTTTATCTTCGCATTCACTTCGCAAGTTTGACAGAATAACGCAGAAACTCATCAAGTTCCTTTACTGTCGAAGGGTCCTTGGAATTTTTTTCCGTTTATATTCTTTTACCATTAATTTAGACTAAAGTTCGATATTGTTTTTGCTAGATGTCATCTTATTTAATTAACATGCCAATGAAATGAATAACTATTTCTTTTCATTTAAATCTTTTAGAAATAGAAGAATCATGGGTATTCAGGATACTTACAAAATGTATGATTTCTCATTTTACATTATTATCCATGTGATATTATATACAATCTCACTATCGGAAACATTCTATTTACGACATTTATTCTTGTACAATTATCCTATTCATAAAGGTTGTGCAAAACTTTAAAGAGGATAATGAACTTGCTTTTATGACAATGCTCTATTTGAATTGAAGTTAACTTTACAGATGATTGCCATGATAATATATGTTTCGTATTGTGTTATGAAATTAATTTTGTCTACTTTCTTTGTATTTCATCAAAACAATAGATGGTAATTTTCCAACTCTGCAGAATTGCCTCAAAGAACAATTAAAGATATCAGAAAGTCAGTGAAAATATTCTTGAATATTTAGCTATCTTAATAAAATATCCGTTATCATTAGGTGTGCCATTTTTCTTTCACTTTACTCAACTATTCTCCATCCAAATGAACAATTGATTAGTGCACTGTATCTTACACTTGTTGGTAGAAAATGCTGACAAACATATTCGTGGAGAAAATACAGTTGTTCTCGAGTAGAAGCCTGCATTTTGACGAAATCCTCCCATTTTCAAACAGCGAGAAATGTGCTACACTCATATGATTTTGAAATGGTGGAGAAGATTTGTAGCTCAGGTGGATGATGTTTGTGATGGAGTTTTGTTCTCTGAGCTGGATGGTTTATCGACTTGAAACTGTGGTGTGAGTTACTTATATCTACATAAGTAGTATACAACGATGGTCAGATAAAGAATGTATTTCAGTGTAAGGTCGAGAAGAAGAGCAATTAGTATGAAAATGTATGAACAATGAAATCTGAAACGATAGACTGATATTTGCAAAAGAAACAATCAAGTTTAAGACAATTGATTGATATTTTGCAAATGAAGTATTTACTATTTGGTTGTCAGATTTTAGTGAGATGTTCTGTAATCTTGTGCTCAAATACGTTCGATTGTCCCCACTTATGTTCTTCTTCACTACAAAACCAATAATATAGAAAACACTTAATTGTTACAATAAATTTAAGAAAATGAACCATTCCTATTTACACAGTCTTCTGTTTACACTTAGTTGTTGGCTGAGACTACTGAAAGATTCAACTTATTTTATTTATTTATTTAAACACATAGATATTGGTAAAATGAAGCACCAAATACATATGCGCCACACAAATCTCATTCGATATGTGTGAGGGCTGTGATACTGCCCGGGTGCCCAAACCGAAGCAGGTGGTTTTCTTAGGGGGCCACTCCCCGAGCCTTCGACCTGAAGGTCTGATCCACAAGGCAGTGGAGCATAGTAAGGAGATGCAGTCCCATGGAAGCCGGTGACCAACAATTGGTTCATACGCCATTTGTTCTCGCAGGATACTGGAGCCCATGTGCACCATTGGTTTGGAATCCGGTTAAGCGCTGGACATTCGCTTTTCGTCCTCTCATTTTCGTAAACAACACCCACGCCACGAGAAGGCAGTGAGTGGGACTTCCCTGGCAGAGGCTATATACACGTGGCCATGTGAGAGCATTTCGAGAGGGAGAGCGGACTCTTCCCACTTTCGGCCGTACCAGGGCACCTGATAACGTTTCTAGTTCAATCAATATTGTAATGTTTTACAAGCAAAATAATATTTTTGATCATTTATGACATCAGGGATGTATATCTAGTCAGACATTTGGTAACCAAGACGAATTTTCACAGTTTTTATCCGCTTTAAATATTGATGTTCACTGGTCGCATAGTTGATCAATTTTAAAAGCGTTGTCAAGTGAAGTAATTTTTTTGTAAAAAAACAATGTTATTTACAGATTTGAAGTCTGATAACAATGAAGAAAAGTGCAATCAATTTAAAACATTCCCTGAAGAAGGTAAACAGAAATAAATGATCTTTATTATATATCAGTATGAAAAGTATGAGGTTGTGCAGATGGTTGAATTTCATTGGAATAAAAAAAATCTGTTCTAAGTTTGATAACTATCGAAAACCGGCAAGTACTTGACAGATGTTAAGTCATAGTATGGGACTTCACAATAATGCTCATGTATGACATCGTAAGTGAGAATCAAGCACATCTAATGCTTTCAGTTTATCAATAGTTGCCTAAATTTGATTGGTTCGCGATTTTAATGAAATGATTATCTGTCTACTACCTTCGTTTATTAATAAATTCTTTGAATGATTCTTGCAACAAAAGGGTAACACTGATAAGCTCATTGAATTACTCAGATGAAAACATCATATTTTCCAAAAGTTTAATGCTTTTTGATCGTTTGATCAATTTTAACAAATCAAACAGAACATGATTTGCAGAATGAACTGAATTCATACTATTTCAAGAAATGTCTTCCATTGCAATTGGCCTAAAGTGACATCTGTAATGTTACTTTATGCAAAGTTTGAAACAATATTGAACTGAACTTCATCAGCTTATGGAAGTCTAGACACGCCAAGAATTCACGATATTCTTCTCGGTTGACGTAAATTTTGCAAATGTGTTTTGAATGTTCATAATTGGGTTTAAATTATTCACCATCGTGCTAAAGTCCTAGATGATCTGGCTCTTCTATCGCACACGCAACAACAAATTCAGAAGAAGACCAGTGTAGCAGCAGCCTCAGCAGCAGTAGATCTCAATATTAACAAAGGGAAAAACAAGATTCTCCGATACAACACAACATGCACCAATCGAATCACACTTCACGGAGAAGATTTGTAAGATGTTAAAACCTTTATATATCTGGGCAGCATCGTTGATGAACACGGTATATCTGATGCAGATGTGAAGGCGCGGATCGGCAAAGCAAGAGAAGCATATGTAGAATTGAAGAACATCTGGAACTTTAAAAAACTGACAACCAACACCAAAGTCACAATTTTCAATACAAGTGTCAAAACGGTTCTTCTGTATGGGGCAGAAGCTCGGAGAACTACGAAAGCCAGCATTCAGAAGATACAAGTGTTTATTAACAGTTGTCTACGCAAAATACTTCGGATTCGTTGGCCACGCACTATCAGTAACAACCTATTATGGGAGATGACGAACTAGATTCCAGGTGAGGAAGAAGCGCTGGAAATGGATAGGGCACACATTGAGGAGATCACCCAACTGCGTCATAAGACAAGCCCTCACATGGA
Source organism: Schistosoma mattheei (assembly GCA_944470405.2). Lineage (NCBI taxonomy): Eukaryota > Metazoa > Platyhelminthes > Trematoda > Strigeidida > Schistosomatidae > Schistosoma > Schistosoma mattheei. The sequence goes on along the minus strand of OX103948.1, from coordinate 16,494,108 downwards.
ATCTCCAAGGCCAAAGGAGAAGAGGAAGAACAAAGAACACATTACGCTGGGAAATGGAGACAGACATGAGAAAAATGAACGAAAATTGGATAGAACGAGAAAGGAATGCCCAGGACAGAGTGGGTTGGAGAATGCTGGTTGACGGGGTAACAGGCGTAATTAGGTAATGCTAAAGTCGGAGTTTGCACATAGTTTACTGTATAAACGTATCAATATTACATGGACAACAGAACATCTAAGAAATTAACGACAACACGTTGATAATTCAAAACCCTGTTAACGTAATTCAAAGTCTTTGTACAAATCACACAAATTCATAAACTTCTGTTCATGTTCGATATTTAAATGAAAACAATAAGCTTAAAAATAAAATGATACTTCATCAATTAACCACAATTACGATGGCCTGCTATTCAAAATTTTGTTCTTAATATTGTCACTACTCATATCCTAATTCAAAAGTAATGATTTCTCTTTTATGAAACATAATTGAAGAAAGCACATCATATCTATAAATAGATAGGGAAACAGTAACTCGATACTATCAAATGCAGTGGATAATTATTTTTAAAGTTATTGATTTGAATACTTTATATCCATTGTCAAACTGACAATGGATGATAAGTTAAGATGAATTTTGTATAATACTTCTTAAATTGACAAATAATTTTCTTTCCCTCTCTTCAGATATTAGGGATCTAGATGACTTGATTGCTAAAAAATACATGAATATAAAGTCGTTTAAAAGGGAATGTGTAAGTAAAAGTCACACAACATTGCATGTTTTTAGCAGTGGAATCCAAGACGCACGTTTCTTTCTATTTGGGATTCGTCAGTTAGATGTACCTGCATCCCAGTGTTGATGTTCACTCACATCAATAGGAGGAGTCAAGTAAACAATACCAAGTGAATTTAAACTTCACCGCATTGCAAAAGCATATGACTATCAGGACTCAGTAGCTAAGTGCATAACGTGATAGGGTTTGAAGCGGTCGGTACTGATTTCGAGCTCCAGAGTGAACATCAACTCTGAGATGCAGGTACATCCAGCTGACGAGTCCTGAATAGGACGAAACGCGCGTCCTGGATTCCTCTGCTAGCCACTATCCATATTTGCATATAATGCTTGTGACTTAAGGCTATATCAAGGCAATGCGCTTAGTATGCACATATGCCAACATGAGACTGATCAATTTCAGTCCTAATATCAATGGGAAGACTTAAACAAACAATATCAAGTGAATTTATTGTATGTTTTTTACTAAAAATGTAACTGTTGAGATCACAAAGTGAAATATTCTGAATTCTTTTATCATATACACACAAATAGTTCGTTCATTACCATATGAATCATGTAGTAGTAAAACGCTGAATTGTGAGAACTTGGAAAAAAATTAAAAAGGCGTTAATATGGCTTTTTAAATTTGTGTAGACAGTTAACTACTTGGAGTTAACATCACTTCCAATAAAATGATAAATATTTTTTATTGAGATCATGAACCAATTGATGTTAGACTATCATCAAAAACCTGGAAGCACTGGACGACTGTTTCGTCCTATTGTGAGACTCCTCCTCAGCAGTGGTCTAACATCAACCAGTTCATGATTTCAATCAAAAACATAATAATCTTCACAACCCTATAGTGAAAATGATAGATTAATAATAAATATTTATTTTATTGTACAAAATATTCACTTGAGTTTTCTCTGATATTTCAGTTATGTACGAATTCGCTGCGAGAAATGTTGATGAATAATATCTTTAGGAAAGAAATTTGGTGGTAATGCAAATGAGATTTTCTCTCTACTTTATCTTAATAATCAATTATTTTGTGCTATTTTATGTTCATCTCTATGTCAAGTATTGTAATGTGATATTATTCGAGATTGACTTATTGTATTTAGACTTGTCTTGAGAATACGACGAATACAACATATTTGATAGTTATTAAAACAATTGATTATGTCAGATTCAATAAAGTTACTGTTAGATTAATACTTGTAGTCAATGAATATATTTTAAGTTGGCTGACAGATAAGATGAAAGACAACAAATCTTTCAATTGTTATAAACTCTATAATGACTGATAGATTAACTATGTATTCAATGATGTGTGATACTCAATATCCATTGGCCGGATACCATCAGCAACAACCTCTCTGTGAGAGAGAACAAACTAGCTTCCAGCTGAAGAGGAAATTAGGAAAAGACAATGGAAATAGATAGGATATAGATGACTGAAATCACCAAACTGCATCACGAAACAAGTGTTAACTTGAAATGCTGAAGGGAAGTGGAAAAGTGGAAGGCCAAAGAACACATTACGTCGAGAAATAGAAGCAGATATGAAAAGAATGAATAACAACTGGAAAGAACTGGAAAGGATTGCTGATGACAGGGTTGGATGGGGAATGCTGGTGAGCGGCCTATGCTCCTTCACGAGGAGTAACAGGCGTAAGTAAGTAAGTAAGTAAGTAAGTCAATGATATGTCTTCTGATTGAACGCTACTTGTTAGATATGATCATTACTGATTATTATATCGGAATCGCTTATCACTTATACTCAAAAATAAGGAATTACTGCAATTCCAACGATGAAGATTTCTTAACACTAGATGAAATCACATATATGTAAAGTAATTAGATTTATAAGAAAATCATATGCTACATATCATACTGAGCATAGTCCATGTTCATTAAATACAAGAATATCGTATGTTATACTGAATAGAATATCATACTGAAAAAAACAGAAACAAACACTAGATGATTATTATATTAAGTAAAAGAATATCATATTTAGTTGAAGTCAGACATTGGCCGGCAGGCTCAGTGGTCTAGTTGGTTAAGCGCCTGGTGCGAGACCGGTAGGTCCTGGGTTCGAATCTTGCGGAGGGCGGGATCGTGGATGGGCACTGCTGAAGAGTCCCATACTGGAACGAAACAGCCGTCCAGTGCTTCCATGTTTTCCATGGTGGTCTAGCTTCAATTGACTCATGATTTCAACCAGTGAAATATCATATTTACCTTTACATATTGTTATATTAATCAATCTATTAAATGTGTAGAATAATTGGAAATTTCTTTCTTTTCAATTTCAGGTTTTCTACGATTTTAAACAAAATCATGTTTGATAGTGTTCATTACATTGTAATAATCATATTAGTTTAGAAATGTTTTTTTGTTGAGATTATTACATAATTGTATTGACATTTAATTGGTTACTTTATGAATAAAGTTTAAATTTAAAGAAAAAAAGTAGATTAGTCTGATAAATCTTGTTTTATTCTGTTAAAAGTATTTTGCAAACAGTCATCATAGGTGTCTTCAAAGGATTGCTCGTATATCTTGGGATCACCAAGTAAGTAATGCAGATGTTAGGAAACAGGTACTAGGTAAGGTTAGCAAATCAATTGATGAAGTAGTGAAACTTCACCAGTTGAGATGGCTGGGACATGTGTTACGTATGCCCAACGACCGACAGCCGTGACGTGCGATGTTTTGTGGTGTAAGAGTAAGTTGGAAGAAAGCCAGGGGTAGTCAGGTCAAAACGGCACAAATCTATGAAGTCACTGATAAGTGAACTGGGCCATGTTGGTAGGTGTAGACTACCTGGTTGGGATCCGCAAGACGAAATCAACCGATGGTTAGAGACCTTGAATGATATGACTCAAAATCGTTTGCAATGGCGCAGGTGCATCCACTCTTTGTGTTCTCACAAATTCTATTCTTCTGAATTCTTCATATCATTTTTTTCTCTTTCCGAATTTATTTCACTGGATTACACTTTTTGAATAACATTTTCAAACCCTAATCTTTCCGATTACTGCCTGCAATCTTACTACCACTATCACTATGGGATTTGAATCGACAATTGTATCCGTGTACTAATATGGTATGGCAACTCGAACTGATTACGTACGTACGAAGTTCTGCGTTGTTGCTGATGACTAAATAAACGTGGACGAAGCTGTTTCATACCAAGCTGCCAAACCATATTACATGATAATTTGAAATGATGATAAGAAATATAGAATCCTTAGGTGTTTTAACAAGTCTCTGTGAACACAGGATCTAGAGAACGATAAAATGTGAAAGTATCTTTCAATTGTGATCGATTCTAAACCATGTCATTCAACATCTCCATAGTCGACGACCATAGTCCAGACGATCTTAATCGTTATCAGTTTCCTTACAGACTACTTCTACATCGGTCAGTATCATGCATCTAACTTGACGGTGGTTTGACTAGTGTGATACCAGTCCGGAACACTTTATTTGTGAGGATCCAGTCTCATAAACAAATTACGGAGTTTCTGAAAAGGCTTTGAAATAAACTCAATATTGTTCACTTAGTGATTCCACAATGAGTCGCCTAAACAAGGCTTTTATTGTAATTCTAGGTTATCAAGAGACCCTGTATTCTGTCACCATTCACACTCAACATATATGTGTGATCTGCATATATTAAGTCGAGAAACGAATCTATAATTAAGAGATCAGTCATTGCAATGATGAACAGAGTATGACCTGTAAGAGGACGTTCATAGTAAAAGCGAATCAAAAGTCTGATTGTAAGGAAGTGATAAACAGTATACATGAACCCAGAAACTAAGGGTTCATAGCTTCAAGTAGAACACACGGAATCAGAAACAACTAAATCAATTGACATTATAATGAAACGCGATGTTTGAATAAGGTTTAGAGTAGTTAACAAATATTTACTGAAATCTTGAGGAGAAATACTATCGGAATCGTTGACATACAACAGATGAACATAAAAAATGCCTTCTTTTAAATATCATATACTTACGTTATGCAAACAGTATGTTAAACTGGAACAACATTATGTTCTCCATACATTTAGTCTCATGTAAATTAACATTTAATGAGCTACAATCACTTATTCCTGAATATTTATTATTTTACCCTAAACTTTTAAAAAATATGTCAGAAATTTCAACCGCCGGTATGACAGTCCCAGTGAAACAACAAAACATGTCTGTTAAAATGGTTCCTTTCATGCTGCTGATGTTTATCATTTAAGTCTCCCAGCATAATCGAGTATGGCTTTCAACTTGAAGTTTACCCTATACTACAAGTAGCCACTTTCGGCTGTAGATTACATCATATTTCAAACACTTCGCCATGATATACTCTAAGTGATCGAATTCGTATAGATATTCCTCACTGTTAACTAGGTAGTGTTCGTTTGTTCTCACTGGATACTCATTTTATTGATAACTAATTTAATTGTAATACTGATACGGACAATCAGTGATATAGTCTTAAGCAACTTGAAACCAACACGCAACTTCCAATCATTGTATTTAAACCGAAGTATCATTGACTGTTGAATGATAAAATTTCACGTATTTAGATTGTTACTACATTGAATATCGTCTATCGGATCCTGAAGAGTTAATGACATGTCTGACTTCATGTGCCAAAAACTAGAGTAGAAATTCAGCTGATTGTTGCACATCACAAGTAAGATTAGGGTATTTGACTTTTAATTATCTCAACAAACTGAGTTTTAAGCGTCCAAGTGTGTGGTCAAATGTGTCTGTAGTAGGGGTATCATTATTGAGTCGTCAAACAATGAAGGACAGCTGTAACCAAGAATTAAAACCAACGACCACTTGACAGACATTTTTCAAAGCCAGCAAACAGCTACAACGAAAATTACATTTCTGAAGATCAACATCAAGAATTCGACAGCACAATTCATACTCACTAAACTTCAGCTCTTTTAAAGGAACATGAGATCTCAAACAACTGTTATTACAGTCAAATCTATATTTCAATAGCTTTGTGGAGGTGCCACAAACAATGTTGGATAGAACTTGAAAATGACAACTGAGAAGTAATACTTATCGCTTGAAGTATTTTAATTGACGAGTCTAAAATTTAAGAATTTATCATAGGCACATATACTCAGACATTTCACCCAATCAACTGAAAGTACTTTAATTTCAGAAATGACTCAAGTCCTTCAGGAAATTGTATTACACATTTACGCGTCCATCATGGATTCAATATAAAAGCTTGTGTACAGATATCATCACGACAGATCATGAAATATATTATTGCATGTGTTAATGATAAATGTCAGTTAATTTCCCTAGTAGATTATGCTTATCCGCACTTTATAAGTAACAATCAGTAACTTGAAGCTCTCATCATTTGAACAACAGTATAGCATACTTAGTGTTCATGAACCCTGATTAGTAGTTCAATAATAAAATTTGTGGACTTATATACATGTGATCACAGCTTCAGGCTAAATGAGATTGAATGACAGCTATCGTTGTTTACTTACAATAAAGAAGAATATCTCATAAAAGGAACTTTCTTGCATTATCAGTTTTGACTGATGTAGATATTTCATTGACTGTTTTATAAAATTTCAAAATTATGTACAACCTTGAGTAACGTACACGACTATAGAAACATCATAGTTCCAGCACTTCAGATATTAATTAAGGAGTTTGTCATTACATTTTTTGTCAATAATTCTTGTCTAGTTGGAATATAACAAGACAATTTCAGCAAAATCAATCGAATGATTAAAATCGTCTATTTTCCGAAATACTATGCCATTTTTATCTATGAATCTTTGTTGATGCTGACATGATGTATGTTAATGAAGTAAAATTTCAACAACCACAAAAATGCATCGAAATTTCACTTAGTGGTAGATATGGTTGGGCATTTCTACTGAAATGTGGCACATTGTCTATATACAAAGATGAAGTCTTAATTGAGAATCACTATACTCAATATTCTCAATTAAACTCTGAACTTGGCAGCCTGCTTGAACATCTGGGTTACCTGTTCCTGTCATCTAGATATTTCAACAAGTTATCTATTTTCGTTTGATTTAATACATCATTATGTTTATCAATCGCATAACCTATTCAGGTACGTTTCTGAAAACTGTTCAACCTTTCGTTGTACAAAATACAAAAAATCCAATCAAAGATATCGTAGTTGCTGGTAATATGCAGCGAAAAGAATGTATATTATTTAGATGTCTATTCAGTGGACTGCTAACTTCAAACTGGTGATCATTCAATATTTATCGTCGGGATCGATCAAGAAATGAAAAACGGAAACTTGTTGAAATACTTTGTGCTGAGAATTTGTGGCATTCGAATGAACTAATGATAATTCATTGAGGAGTTGCGATGCAGTTCACGAAAATGGGCACAAGACTGATCAATGTTTGTCCTGTGGCAGGTTCTACTCTTTTAATCCATGTAAATTTCGTAATTCTAAATGCTTTAAATGTGGTGATATTGGACATATTCAGTCAGTTTGTAATACTACTGTTCATTTTGCTGCAACGAATATTAAGTCTTGTAATTCTGATTCTATTAAGTCCAGTGTTCCTATTGATTATTTATCCTTATCAACGATTTCAAAAGACAGTGTAGAGTCATATAGCAGTTCAGAGTTAAGTAAAACTCAGAATTCTTGCGAGACAACAGTTTCTAATCAATCGACTTATCAGATTTCTCATGTTATTGTACTAGATATGGTTTTTCCTAATGACTCACTTATTTCTGACGAAATTCCTTACAAATCTGAGGATAATATGTTGAATGAACCTAGTCAGGATCGAAAACCTGATGTAGTTTTGATAGATGCTGATTTTTCTAATGATCCATTACTCTGCAATGACATTCTTAATAAATTTTAGCAAACTATTTCAGAAGAGTCAAATCTTGATTTTCTATCAAATATTATTTGTCCTCATAATGCATTTGTTTCTTGTGGGAAGCACAAGTACTAAATGACCTCGATTTTGATTACAATTCAGATGATTTCATATCAACTGCTGTTTATCCTTATCAACAAAACACTTCTAATGTTTTCTCTAACCAATGTGAGAAATATGTTTTAAATAAAGCCACATCATTCGTAACTTGGGGATATAAAGATCCAACATTATTCCGTTGGGGAGGATAGTGTTGGAAAATCCGTGCTTTAAATTCTAGATAGTGGTTTCGGTACACAGCCGCCACGGCGATTGTATACAATCCCAGGAAACAGGTGATTCTGTTCCGATTTCGGTTGTTAGTTCCAATACTAATGAGCACATTCTAGATAAAACAGAGTTTTTATCCAATACAGTGTCGGACAGACACAGGATGAACTTAAGAAGAAGACGTACAATCAATTACAGACACTTAGACTCTAATATAAGCTGTGGAGGATGTGGTGTTTGAATGAACTAATGATTCTTTTGTACTTGGTGAATGCTTGATTTCGAATTCTAAATACAGTACATTCGTTCGTGCTTATCTAGTACTTCTTGATCCGATTACGTTATTTCTGGGATTCTTAGTTCATACTATAATTCAAATACTCCTAATCATCATAGAATTCTATACTGTACTCATGGAAGTAGGATAAATGAATGCATGTACATAAATTCATTGCAATTTGAAAGAACAGATGACCTATTCAGTTGACTTAAACAGTAATTTGTGCCTGAAGTGAACATTCATTTGAATGTACACAGTTATTAGTTTCTAACATGCATTTCATCATTAAAATGTCTAACTAGAATGATATTAAACAGAGAATACCTTACTTTTTAAAGTGCTAAACCTAAACACTCTTTTATAACTTGTACTGAGTAGCAGTAATACTTAATTAGTTACTAACACTGTTTAAAATGAAACCAAGCTATTTTGAATAAATACCCAATGATAAGTAAAAGAGATTTCTCAATCCTAAGTTGTTGTTGTTGTTGTTTATAGACTTTTATGTACACCTGAACAATGATATGGTCACTGATACATCAAAATAATAGATTCATTCATTGAATAAATTTAATTGTCTAGACTTTCTGGTAAAATAGTTTGTTATATTACCATATACTTCAAAATAACCTTTGAAAACATAGTCAATATAGGGCTGTCTTATCATCAGATATTCCGACATTACTAATTTTCATGTTACAGATAATTAGAAATTATTTGTATTAATTCATTTCAACATTAACAAAAATCCGCCTTATTGTTCATTCTATCTTTGAAGTTAAACAATACCATCCTTTATTTTGACACTCAATTCAAATATTAATCAAGAAAGCATTATAGTAGTGGTAATATATCGTCTGACGACTGAAACAACTTCCATTTTCATGATGAAAATTGACTTATTTCAGTCAGACTGACAATAATCAGCTTAGATTATTATATTCTCAAGCATACAAAATTGACTTCGAAAAAGTCATTAGTTTGAATTCATTTGAGGTACGTTCTTTGGTGAAACTATAACTGGATCATCATAATCGTCATAAAACCTGTGGAAAACTTAATAAATTCCACTGTAGTCAACCGAAGTCAAAATATTCTGAATGTGTTAAGATTCTTTTGTTCACAATTGGTTGATCATTGGGTGGTGATTAATGTCATGTGTGTCAGGTCATTCTTAGTTCAGATCGAATCCTATCGACCAAGTTCAAATGTGGCCACCAGTCTAGGTGACTCAAAATTACGGCTCAGTCCTTCTGGAGGTCAGTCGCGGCTCGGATAGCTTAGTCTATGACTGTGAAGCTGGCCTACTCGACACTAATTCCATGAGGAAATGTGAACACAAATAACCAAGATGAAGTAATAGGAAGATTATAATATTAGATTACGTAATGAGGATAGTAACAATAAATTTAGTGAATGTAATAAGATGATTAAAATGTTTTCGTTACAATAATTAAAGGTCATTAAAGGTCATAGAAGTATAAAAATAAATAAGGTGATATGCTGAGCGTTTATGAATAAAATAATTGGAACATAAGACATAAATAAAGAGGAATGCAGTAATAATAATGATAATATTAATTAAGGCCAAGGAGACGATAACGATAAGATGTACTTCTTTTGTACGCATAGTTCTGGTTTGAGCTCATGGATGGTAAGAGCTTCGGCTATTTTTAAGAGTTTGATACGATGAAACCTAGGTAGATTTGAATGAATCATATATACAACCTTAAAATCAAACTGTGGATCCGTAGAATGATTACGATCGATTAGTTGTTCAAGTATAGAACTCCTATCTGCTTTCCTATCATCCTTTCAGAACCTAACTGGGACATGTATTAATTGATGGTAGATAGTAAATTGTATTCCATCGTTAATTTTATGTAAAACACTAAGCATACAAACATTGTACAACACCTACATATTCAGCAACTTACCATTCATCTTTTGTAATAGGAGAATTGTAATCACCGACACATCACCAATTAACATATCAATAAGTTGCCATACGAATATGAAGTTAATTTATGTTCATCAGTAGAACGATTAACAAACATGTAATTACCAAACATACAATTTAGCTAGTGTAAATAATGTAACGCTTAATACACCTTTCATCCTCGTTTTGAACAGTTTAATAATAATTATATTGATTAATTACATTTAATTGCAGCTTATGTATTGTGAAAAGCATTGTTTAACTGGAAAAATGTTTACTTTCCTGCTATTATTACTTATAGTTTAATTTCTTCAGATGAAGTTTGGTTCGAAATACTCATAAGAATATAAATGATCACTTTGAATAGTAGGCGATACGTTGTGACAGATACCTAATGAAGAGAACTATAATAACGTATAGTTTATTGGGAATAACTTGAGTATCTATGCGTAATCTACTGTTACATAACTCATATCATTTCGTAAAGTACATTTCATTACAGACGTCTACATTTGTATCAACTACAAATCCAATGGAGGTGTCGGTTATCAGTAATGTCTATTATCTTTTTAAGGTTCAATTCTGGATGGTCATTACTCGATAAACTACTCAAAATTATACACCATTATGAATTATTCAAATCCTGTTAGGTGAAAGATAAACTGTTGTTGGTCTGTTTGTGCGAAACAACTGATTGAACTATCAAGGATGAATTTCACCGTTTTCTCAGAATTATTTCACACTAATAACTAATTAATTTTGAGTCAATTGAAACTAGACCACCACGGAAAACCTGGAAACACTGGATGGCCGTTTCGTCCTACTGTGGGACTCCTCAGTAGTGCGCATCCACGACTCCCCCTGCGAGGTTCATATCCAGGACCTAACGGTCTTGCGCGCTAACAGTTAACCTCTAGACCACTGAGCCGACCGCCATCCAGCGGTGTTATTGTCTAACTTCAACTAATCCACGAAATTGAGCGACACATCTATCATTGTCTTCAGTGAGTTACTATCTCACAATTGACCTGGTTGAACTCCACTGATCACGGCTTCTCACTAGAGCTCCAATAAATGCATGTTGAAGTCAGTCACTAGTGAGTATATGATGGTTATAATCAGAGAGGGGTTTCATGGAGATTGTAGTAATTTAAAAATTGAATTAATGCGTCAACTGAGGTTAGACCTCCACAAAACCCTTCTCTGATTATAAGTAATCTTTACTTAAACTTCACTACATCAAAGTTACCCCTAATTATTTAATAACATTGAATCTGACCAATTTGTAATCACTATATTGTCGAAATTGCAATAGCAAACATAAAACAGTAAGCTTCTCTTTAAATTTTGATCTGTTTTCTGTTCAGAAATGATCTGTTCCGGATCACACCAACTATGAATTTTCAACCTATTTAAATGATAAATTGATAAGACGAGCAAACAGATCTCTGTTTTTCAATGATTGGACTAGAGACATTAAATTTCTTACCAGATCAGAGTTTTGTCCATTTTTCTGACATCCACTAAAATGATTTCCCTTATAAGGACAGCTGTTTATGGAATTCTGACTATTTAAAAAGCGTGAAAACCTTTGCTCTAATTTTTAGCCCTAACATTTAACTGTGAACTCTAATCTTAATTCCTCATACCATAATTATAATACTGATATGGACAATGAGTAGTTCACTTTTATGACATTCAGTTAACAGATATGCCTTATAAGAACAACTCCTAGTAGAATTCTAACTATTTAAAAAGTGTGAAAAGCATTTGATCATCTCAATCAAACTGAGACGTCGTTAAATATTGGTCAACAAAGTGTCGTGCTTTTAATTGTCATCACTTCGGGAATTGTCTTTCATACCATAAACAGTTATTTACAGTTTTTTTGTTCCAAACGTGAAACAATCCGAGTACACAAGTAACAATCAAGTGTTCGACTGTTACTTATCTTAACAGATTCACATCTGTTATTAAATTTATGAACAAGATAATCATCATCAAGTCACTTGAATAATAAAAAGTGACTTAAACAAATATCGAACACAAACGACCACCTGACAAGCATCATTTAAAACATCTAGACAAAGTCATCATAGATTATATCACTGAATCTATTTATTCTTCGTAACCATTTGACCTTGTCACTTATAGACTTATTTATTCTGATTGTTGTTACCTGATAGTATATTTGGTGATTGCTTATCCCATTCATCATATGTCTGTAACTTGTTTTTGGTCTGACTACAAATATTGAGTAACCCTTGATTGAATTGAGTTGGCTCACTCACCTTCTTCACAGTGCATCATTTAGCTTCGCTTCTCCTTCCCTTCCTTCGCCCCGTCTCTCTTATTGTCTGTTCTGATCAACGACTATACAAAATAAACATATCCGAAATCCACTCACGTATTTCACTTATTCAATTCCATGATTCACTTACACCATTTAAATTGATGATTATAAAAGAGGGTAGCCGGAATGTATATCTCGACAACAATCACAATACCATCTAATTGGAGTCAAATATACGACCACCAATACTTGCTAATCGTGGATAGTTGTCAGTGTTGAATGACGACATCGATTAATTTTTCGGTTGTCGATGAATTTGTATGATGGAAAGATGAATAATTACCTAGTGAATCCGCATTATGGTCTTCAGTCAGATTCACTTACAAAGCACGTCTCATGGAGCTTTCCTGATCACTCCACATGAGTAACGAGTCAAGAATTCAAAGGGAACGTGAAACCTGGATCACATGATACATATCTGACCTATATTTACAAACACGTATATGTAAACCAATGAGTGTGACCAATGAAAATAGCTGGTTTGTTGATTCGCTTACTCGAAGCAACAGATCAACACTTGTATTTATCACTTCTCAATTGATCTTATATTGATTTGAAATAATGTCACAAAATAAAATTATTCTCAACTAGTCTAGAATTTCAACAAAACACAGTCAAGAACTCGAATTCGAATTACACAGTATAAGGTTGAACTGTATTACCATGATTAGTTTTAGTTTTTGTAACTTATCTGACAGAATGTATTTTTTATCCTTTTATCCTTTTATATTTGCTAAAGATTGTTAACATTCTGTGGACCTTTTAACGACGCCAATTCAAATTTTGAACAATTCGATACACATTTCTGGAATCCTCCTCATTCGGATTATTATTTTCTAATCGTTGGCTTGTACATATGATCATTTAAAAACACTGTTCTGAAGACTTTTGAATTGATTTCACAATCCCATCATCAAAAAAAATGAAACTGCCTATACTTGTTTGTATAACAAAAGGTAAATCATTTACTAGACTTCTTTGTAATATACAAATTACATCGACTACGTTATACAAGTGATTAAGGTTTGTTCGCTTCCAAAAAACATCTCTAGAATCATCTCATAGATTTGAAAACTTTTGTAGTAAACGTCAAACACAATTGACATATTCGCTTCAGTTTATCGACTACACATCAAACTAGGCAATACAAAGGGAAGACTAACACGGTATCATTTACAAAGCTAATAAACTAAAAAAATATTATAGATGTCACTTGTGAACCGTAGAACTGAGAAAGTATGAACATATTCAAATGATAAACTTGAAATGTTCAAGTGGAATGAAAAAAATATTAGCTAATGTATTAGGTAAATTATTTGGTCGATCTAGTGTACATAGCGATCATTACATTGCAAACATTACAATTTGTCTCCATTTTGATTCGACAAAGAATTATGATCGATTCGGTAAATATTATAATGCGATCAATTTACATTCTTTCCTAGTATACATAGATAGTCTTGTTTCGGATACATTTGAATGAAATACAAACCTTACAGTATTATGTATTTATACTATACTGAAGGGACTACACAAATCTATCCATCTCAAAAATGTCATTCTAGGTTAATGTTAGTGTTAACACCTAATCCAGAATAAACTTAATTACAGTTGTGTCGACAATTATCTTATGTTCATGCCATTTTATATTGCATTCACACACATACCTCGACCAATACACAAATTTTCAAGACTGATGATGAGTTTATGGCTTGAATCAAGGTAGTGGACTTTTCAACTGGATTCGTGGAATCATTAATTTGTGTAAAGTTATTTCCTTATGGTTTTTAATGGAAGCTTTATGAACGTCCAGTCACTATGTTTCGATCACCCAAATGTATTACGTATTCATCTCCAAACTGATTTAAAAATGTTTCTTCGAATTCAGTCTTTATTCTAACTGCTATCTGTTTCACCTCCTGTTCTCTTCAATTCAGTCTTCTGATACATCCTTTCCACTTCCGATTACTGCCGCTTATTACTTATATCTGTCAACATAATATGGCTGTTCTCACCTTTCAGTAAGGTGTTACATACATGGAATAACAAACTTTAACGATTTGTTCATTTCAGTCACTACGTATGCATGATAATATCAATAAAATATGTGCTAGTGTGGTGTGTGCCACTTGTGTTGACATATGTAAGTAGTATGTAACACCAGTCAGAGGTGGGATGCTTATCACATCAACATTAAGAAGGTTAAACTGAAGGGAACAGAGATGAAAATAGAGAAGATGCAGAACAAAAACAGAATTGGAAGAATTATGAAGTATGTGAAGGACAACTGACAGATATGCAAATGATGTATTTGAAGTATGACTTTAGCATTCTAATGAATCACTGTGTGATTTTGCACTAGACAGAACAATTGATCTTCCGCCACTTGTCGTTCACTTCAATACTATATTATACTACAAGTGTTTATGTCAAACAGTGGTTATTAAAGTAAGTTCATGTTACCACATTTAAGGAACTATTATGCCAGTTTTCAACCTCAACTCTGTTACGATCTCCCTCCAAAAACATCCATCCACGATAGAATTAATCATCTGAAGCTTGCTGAATTTACATAACCATGTGAAAAGCTGTTCACAGTTTAAAGATTAACAAGTACATGTACATTCAGTTCTCCATCAATCGTACATCTTACGTCAATATTACTTTAAACTATGAAATACTGATTCTGGTTATGACATTTAATGCATGTCTGATTACATAAACTCATTACAGTTTTGTTTCAATAAAGAGTTGAACATTGCGGTCATAATCACTATGACTGTCTTATCACCGCGTATCTCATTAAACGTATTCAAAAACACATCTTTGCATTTTCAAGTTAGTTAGTAAATAAAGAGAAATTATCTCGTTTGTTATGCACTCCTCAATGGGATTCTTGTGAGATCGTATTACCTTTTTCTTAGAAGTAACAAATTACTTCACAAATGCCGCTGTACTAAATCGATATTAAACAATCTGGATTAACAGTTTGAATCAAATATTTAACTTTCCAGAACCTAATACCTCGGATACATTTCTAACGATATATTTCAAGATATTAAACATAGTTTGATAGTGGGTAGCAGTAGAATCAAGGATGTGTATTTCATTCCATTTGAAACTCGTTGGCTAGAAGTGGCTATACCCTGGTGTTGATGCTCATACCATGACTCGAATCTGGCACTTTTCAAACATTCAACACATTATTCACTGAACTACAGAGTTCAGTTAACCATTAGTTGGTGCAGTAGGGCGATGTTCGATTCGTTTGTAAAGGTTGTCCGACTATCCGACTAATTAACGCTAACAATAAAGTTGTGTGGATAACGTGTTCAGTATGTTAGGTGAAAGGTACCGGGTCCGAGTCCTGACATGAGAATCAATATTAGGATGGAGGCAGATCAAGCTGATTAGCCCGACATAATGAAGCACGCCTTTTGGATTGCCCTGCTATTCACTAGTAGTGTATTTCCTTACTGTTAATATCTGTTTGAGATGTAGCAAAATCACATATTTCACTATAAACTTTTTCAAAACACACAGTTAAGATAATGAATCAAAATCGTTGTTCTTTTAACTTTAATTGAGTTGGATTTTCACGCTACTATTCAAACATACTGTAACATGGTGTACTTTAACCTCCTAGATCTTTACTTAGTACTTCTAATAAACATCTCCAAGTACCAGCTAAGCGTTCGTATAAATTGGTCCTGAAAACAGATACAAAAAAGAGTTAGTGAAGATAAAATGATAACTGATCGCATTCACTCAATTGATATTCATATCGTCAAAAATATTTTTACCAAAGATTTATAAGATTATTAAAAACATTTCTTGTTCAGTGTATATTGAATACGAATCAGTTAATCAGTCATAATCAACGTATATCTTAGCACAACAGAAAAATTAAACATTGATAATCTGTTTAGAAAAGACAAAGTAAATGTGATGTGCAAAGGAATACTGGAACTCAATATCTGGAGGAGACACAAGGTAGATACATCGTTGACATTGTGACAGATCCTGAGCCATATAATAATACAACCTCTCCAACTACTGACAGGATTAACGCTAGATGGTGGTTGGAGGTAGTCGACAGGAAACCCTGGACCCGGGTTTTGTGCTACTTGGCACTCATCAGCAAGGTGTACCTGTAATCTTGAGGGAACTGGTGGTCCCTGACGGTTTCGATCCCGTGTCACTCAGCTTCACAGTCAGAGACGTTACCAGTGTCGAGTCACCTAGACTGGTGGCCAAATTGCAACATGGTTGATGGCATTCGATCTGCACTAATAAGGACTTGACACACATGAAATTGATCACCACACGGTGATCAATCAATTGTGAGGGTTAACGCTCGAATCATAAGTAGGTATTTTACACCTTTAAAACTGTGCAGACTATCAGCCATAAACTCATGAACTGATACTTAGTCTTGCTTAGTAAATCCCTAGATTTCTTCCAACTTGATATCGATGTGGACGATGGTTATGACAACGTATTGATACCCTAAATATCTCAGTCGATCTAAACTGGTTGCTTCATCAACACTAAACTAAACTCAACACCAAATTCATCATTCTGCGATATGAGAGCAGTGGTCAGAAGAAACTTAAGGTTTATATCTTGTAGTCAACCTCTGTCTCCTTCATTCATAGACCATGTTTCATACTTCGATTTCAAGTATTCGTTCAGATGTTGATGCGATTCAGTCCCGAAACAATCTTTCGTATTACCAAGAACCGAAGTACACACCAAACATAAGTATATAATTAAAGTATGCAATCATAACACTCTGTAATTTGTCAACGTCTCCACAAAACTCAGCTACCTCGTCTGCGTACGTCAAGTCGATCAATCAATCACTGGATATGTATGAACCAATTGTCTTTATAATCAATGTTAAGTTGATGTTTGAATAAAACAAATACAATACAGTGATAGTCCTGAGATCCCGAAACACTAAACAACTGTGGATGTCTGCGAATCAACATACAGATCAGCTAAAACTTATCTCCTATAAACACAATACGTGAAGTTGAACTACACAAAGTAACAAATTCTGTGTAGTGTGATTGGCGTTACATTTTATATCAATACATGGATACATACTGATTTGTCTAACTTGGCAAACAACCAAACGAAACGTACATCCCAGAATCTCTTGCTAATTACAAATTATTGAACAGAGTAAGTTTTATTATAGTTTCAAATATGGTTTGTGATATGGTATGTCAGCAATAAGTAATTTTAAGTTATATGTATATTGTGGTCCAACTCACCAGATACCCAAAATCAATTCTCTTTAAATAAAAATAAGTTCATGGCATTCACTAATTCTGTATATTTCAATGAGTAATTGCATAATGATGATTACCGTGCATGAGACTACAGTCAAATAACAAGGAAGTGTATGAACATTTTGTTGAAAACACTATCTGAAATAACCTATACATAATGACTTCACAACTTAAATTAACACTCCATATTTATGTCAATTATCTAATGCGTAACCTATGTCATGGGATGACACTGTTATCCTGAGTTGACTGAAGTTATATGTCAATTACTGAATGCTCACTCAGTAGTCTAAATGTGACCCACTTGCCAAGAAGTCTAGAGGTTATGGTTCCGATTTCTGGTGTGTTTGCCGACTCGTGAAAAGTTGCTTGTAGGCACAAAACAACTCTCTTGTCCTTCTTAGCTTTCAGTGGTTATTTTCATTAAATCTCTCCTTCACAAAACCATTAATTGTAAACCGACAACGATGTTGGTAGAAGTTCATTAACGTATATGACTAAAATTAACAGGCATTGCTTACAACAAATGAAGCACTAAGTTACATTCCAACAATAATTGATATCACCTCGAACTTGAAAATGTACACATGTAATGAAAACATTCACTCAGATAGATTCAGAATATTTCTGTTGCTAGTGGTATATATATCAACGCATACGTAGCCAGAAACATTCCGTAAGCAAAATAAGAACTCCGGTAACAGATTCGTTGTAATCTCCCAATCCAGTCAAATCTTTATGAAAGAAGGGTTTAGTGGATATTAGCTTCTAGCATTGTACCCTGTTCAATTGCACCCTGATCTCTTCTATTTAATTATGAAGAATGTGTAACTGGACCTTGAAATCAGTTATGGCATTGATAAATATCTTGCACTTACTCCAAATTGAAAATCACTAATGAAATCATCAATGATACAAACATCAAAATGTATAATGTGAGTCATATGTAATATGTAACTCTGCATTGTATTACACAGTTGTTAAACGGTGATTAGAACCCATAATTTGACAGAATTTAATCACCTAACTACTTATCAACCACTTTTGCTGTCGAAATTTCAAACTCCGCCTGTTGCTCTTCTAAAATAACTGCTGGTCTCAACACCGGGTAATGGAGGAGGATTGAGCATGTAATTAGCGACCCCATCCTGTAGAAAACTAACTCGCTAAAAAACGCTAACCAGAAAACGTATTTCAAAACTTCACCACTCAACACCATTTTCTGATTGATAAATGAGAAATAAGAGGATGTATCACATCAGTTCTTTTAGAGAATATTTCACACTTCTGAAATCACTTAACCTAGGAATTGTTCCCTTTAGTGGGATATCTAAATACAAAGAAACCCGTAATCAATATGATGACCACTTGTGATATTTATTATATTGATTGTATATATCTCATTAGTCTATAGCCTGAATGAATAAGTGAGTTTTATTTCAGTACATTTCAATGAACTTACCACCTCCTAATATAGAATAAACAGATAACAATATTAGGAATAAAAAATTGTTATACAAGTTACATCTCAAATGATAGGAAGAACGAATCAGTTCATCTTAGATAAAACACGAAAAGATACCTCGTATTAAATGCACAGATTTGTCAATGATTAAACACCGAAACAAACATTCTATCCTTATGATCGATATTCATAAGATCAGTATCTCTTATGATGTAATAGGGACAGTGTCAATTACCCACCAAGCGTTGACACACCTTGTTTTTAGTGGTGTATAACGTGTTACTATTTTGTTTCTACCAGCTTCTCAAATTATTTCATACATGTCAGGTACATATTTCAGTGAGAAAGGGGAATATAATTCAACATATTGAATTCATGCATTGTCGATTCCCAATATTTTCACGTTCGCTTTCTTCAGGTCAATGTTTTATCCGGATGATATTCGTATACTTAAAATCTAAATAATTATATTTATCCTGAAATATGAACGCACATTCGAAATATTCTTGATATATCATTTACTCTACTTATCTCTTGAAATAAGACCCGTTCTAAAAGAATCACGAAACAATAAATAATGCTTATCAAATAATTAACACGTCATTTCTATGAATTGCCGATTCAAACTACAGCATTACAATGTTAACAGTCATGTAGACACAACACTTTCACTTCACATTCTGAAGTACTCACTCAACTAGACTGTGTGTCATACATTCAACTTAAAATATATCATCTTGTATTTGAATCCTTTTAAAAAGATTAACAGCTGCTAAACCTCATTCATTCTGTGATGTTATCGAAATATGTTAGCAAACTAAGATATTTTTGATCAGCACATTCATAAGACAAACAAATCAATGCTTACCTTTCCCTTCATGTAGTAGAAAGAATGAAAAAAACAGGAAGAAATAACCATGAAACTTATTCGTAAATCCAAGGGATTATCTATGACATATAAATGGAATCGGTTATATTTCCATGATAATCTATGCTAGAATGCGAGTTTTATACAGTTTAAACTGAGAAGGAGAATTGTTCTTTAGCTCTTATGGACTATAAAAGCATTATATCATCGAATGGATCTAGTTCCTTTCACTTCCAAATGCCACCATAGGATCAATTAGTCTGGATAGTCAAAGATCTTATCCGACAAATCAATTCTAGTTAACTGTTTCAAGTGAATTCAACATAGACCTGTTACAACTTCTCTACTGAACTCATAATCTTACTACGCTGAAAACGAATTCTTTATCGATGTCTTCATATTGAAGTTGTATCTGGACAAGGTTTTAAAATGAAACAGAGCTGACATATGATGATGGCTGATTGGTTCCAATGTCTTGAATAAACTTTGTTTGGATATGTGTTAGCTAAGTATAATACGACAATGATAATTAGAACATATACCAAGCTACATAATGCACTTCATTAGGTATAAACATGTGTTAGTTTAGTTATGTCTTACAGTAAACTATTCATTCACATTTCTGGCCTTTCTAAATTTTCATCATACTTTCATCAGAAAGCATCTCGTTGTTACCCTACAGCATTGAATTACAAATGAATGATTAAATGCATCATGACAGCTCATATCACAGTAGTACGTGTAATTCACATGCGGAGTAGGTTTTTAATAAATAGGTACATACTGAATGAGTACAGTGATCGCTTACAATGAAATTGTTCTCCTTTGTCTACCATGGTTTTCAGATGATTTCTTATTCTAGCGTTCACTCAAAACTACTGGACTTTTAAGAAATTCGCTTAAATATTGCAAGTTTTACATGTGCACTAAAGAAAATCCATGTTAACTGCCGTTGAAATTTCAGATCAAGAACCTTGATACTTTAAGCTTTGTTGACTGGTATAGTGAGTGTACTCACTGCACATTTTGTACTCGGTAACATGTTTCTATGGTTTATTCTTACTGAATTTAAATAATCTGAGTAATCACATTATGTTGACCACTGTTGCTCATCATTTCACTGAGTTAATCTTTTCAATGACTACATTATCTTAAAATTATATAACACCAGAAATTAAAATTCATCGTGCATTTTGTTTTTTATCCTAACCTATACATGAGTGACCCTTGCCGCCAATAGTTGGATCCATTCCATCTAAAAGGCATTTGAAAGTTCCACTTAGTCGTCCGCAGAAATTCTTCCTGTAAAAAGATTAATGAAAACGCTGATAAGCGTCATCTATTAACAAATGATTTAAATTAACAATGAGATAATTCATATATATTGGTTGTTTAGATGTTTCTATTAATGTTGAGGGCCGCAATAGACAAGTCTCATCCAACTGACAATTCCTAACTGGGACGAAACCATCACCCTGGATTCCACCCCTTATCACCATACGTCACTGTCATAAAGCGATGTTCTGAAAGTTCAATAAATAACATTGACTAGTCACCATTATTTGCCTGCTACATAACGCAAAACCTATTGGAGTAGGATAATTAATCATACATATAAGTTAAAACATGTGATACACTTCCAAGTATTTTATCATGCAGTAGTAATTGCTGAAGTGTAGCGAAATGTGCCATTTAAAACGTTGCAAAGCATGTTTTGGCTTCAAGAGGATGGATAATGTGAGCATATCAATATATGAATCAATGACCAATCACATATAGTTTGTGACAACGTGTTGTAGTTGCCAATCCGAAATGACTATTGAACTGTACGCATTAAATCAACTCGAACCGAAACTAATTCAGTCAAAATATTAAATGAATAAAACCACACCTCCAGTTTAACAAAGTCACTTAAGAGTACATTAACGTAAACGTATGCATTCGAAAAACTTGTTTTCATGATAAAGACAGGACAAACTCAGAATGATATTTGAAATGTCCCTTCAAGAAATGTATATGAATATTTGAATTCATCAATAACTTCAGAGATAAAGTACTGAAGTTAAACTTACTTCAAAGAATAACTTATGAGTGTGAAAGTCGAATTTGCGTGAAATCTAGACCAGTATTCTAATGAGAAACCATGATTAGTGGAGCTTAACTGTGTTGGCTGTGAGGCAGTAACCCACTAAAAACAATGAAAGATGATAACGCAATGTTGTGGATTGATTCATGTTATACGTGCACACTATTGAAAGCCAACTCAGTGAGCTCAAGAGGTTGCGCACACGACAGAAAGTCATGTGTTCGATTCCCACTCCCATCCCTGTTTGTATACGAGTACAGCTGAAGGGCCCCATAGTAGGACGAGACAGCCGTCATATGTGATAGCATACACTTTACACCAGCAATCACATACGCAGTTATATCACATGGTCATGAAACTCTGAAATCGTTATACAGCATATATCATGACTCTACAATTTAGCAAATATTACATAGATACAATCATAAATTCAATAAACAATCATTGACAGATATTTATTATTCAACAATTTCTTTTAAGACAACATCATAAAATCACACTCACCATAGTTCTACAATAAACTCTCTAACAAAAATCATTCATAATATCTGACATAAAATTTCAAAATATAATACATCACTATTAATGAATGGACAGTAAAATGTGAACTGTGTTGATGATAGATTTTAATGCTTCGTTTAACAGTATTTTACAAAAGACTATTTCAATCGCTTGTTCAGTGTTTTGTGAGGTATATATAAAAGTCTTCATTATCTTTACAACGCTTATGAAGTATTCTCTATTAATCGTTCACCAATGACGACGGTATATCCATGAAGCTAAAATTTCAAAACTACTGTACTGTAGTTCATGATTAGATTTTAAAAAAGTAGTCTTTATTTAAAAGTGTAGAGATAAATAAATCCCCGAAATCAATAGAACTGCAAGTCTTCGACATTTGATGCTGACCACATTAGCTTTATTGGACTCATATAGTTGAAAGTGCTCAGTCACGCACCCGCACCAGATCACGACTGGGTACACCGTGCTATACATCTTCTACAACCGCTAGACAACTCAGATTAGTCACTTCTCGATATATCGATAGCATTTCATAAAGTATCTTCGAACCTCTTCGATTCTGACTTCTGATTTCACCGGGTTGGCATATTTTGATTGTAAAATGTGTTACTGGTTAAGGTGTTGTCAAACTCCGAATACTCGTAACATCTTTAAAACAAATTTTATGTAGACATCATTTACTATCTGTCATTTAAATCGAATGTAACACATGTGTTGTGTTGTGAATTTCAATGTACCAGTTATAAGAGAAAAAATGATGTTTCAGTTTGTGGAATTATCGAAACCATGAAGACTGACATTCTTCTATTTTAACTGATACAGAAAACGTAGAAGTAATCACTCTGTGTATGATTAAACAAATTACCACTTGTAGACACTAAAAGTACAACTAAACGTTTCTGTCCAACGAAAAATGATAATCCCACATTTCAATTAGTTCCTGGTTCTCAGTGGTTGAACAACTAAGGTTATAACACAAAGCACTAACATACACTTGCATGTTTCATCTTAGCATTTAGACAGATTTTAATAACTAAGATAGCATATACCAATCAGATCATTCTCATTTTCCTAATACATCTATTCTCTTCATAAGAAGTTATGATTGACTTTAAATATAACAATTATATCCATGCTTTCGTAGTTCGACTCTTATGCAGCTCATTTATGCTTGCTTATATGTTTGTACACTTATTAGTTTAACAAACGCTTGTTTAGTTGACTAAATACGAATTAGCTCTTATGAGTTATATTAACGCTTGTAATCCGTAATATTTTGATTAGGCTCGATCGTCATTATCGCTTCACATCTTACTGTCTGTCTGATTACATAAATGTCAGAAATAACTTCGTTCAACTCCTTCCGCACTCAGCCGAAGTAAAATATGCGAAGTCAAACAGAGAACTTATGTTCATGGTTCATTCGTCGTTTCTTCCTTCATTATTCCTTATAGAATTATTAGGTTGTCAAAAGATTAACACGCGCTGTAGACGATGAAATTCAATAATCTTCACAGTACCCTGTAAACGGAAATTCATTCAATGGTTATGAACAAAATTCGAAAGTGGGGTGATGAATAAATTCATCATAAAAATATATACATAAAACATAAATAAAACCAGGTAAAACTATGGGTATACTTACACGAGATCAAAGACTCCTTCAAAAGTAAATTGACCATATATTTAATCAAACGGTTATGTGTGTTATAGTTTAAATTCTACTTTATGGAAGAACATTCATTCATTGATTCATTAACTCAGTAAATGCAATGACAAAAGCAACATTATTCACTACACATGTTGTATGGTCATTATCTGGCGAGCTTACTTACTTACGCCTGTTACTCCCAATGGAGCATAAGCCACCAACCAGCATTCTCCAACCCACTCTGTCCTCGGCCTTCACTTCTAGTTTCATCCAATTCTTGTTCATTTGTCTCATGTCTATCTCCATTTCTCGGCGTAATCTGTTCTTTGTTCTTCCTCTTTTCCTTTGACCTTCAGGATTCCATGTGAGGGCTTGTCTTGTGACACAGTTGGGTGCTTTCTTCAATGTGTGTCCTATCCACTTCCAGCGCTTCTTCCTGATTTCTTCCTCCGCTGGGATCTGGTTTGTTCTCTCCCACAGTACGTTGTTGCTAATAGTGTCCGGCCAATGGATCTGAAGTATTTTGCGTAGACAATTGTTAATAAACACCTGTATTTTCTGGATGATGGCTTTCGTAGTTCTCCAGGTTTCTGCCCCATACAGTAGAACTGTCTTGACATTTGTATTGAAAATCCTGACCTTGGTGTTGGTTGACAGTTGCTTTGAGTTCCAGATGTTCCTCAGTTGTAAATATGCTGCTCTTGCTTTGCCGATCCGCGCCTTCACATCTGCATCAGATCCACCCTGTTCATCAATGATGCTGCCCAAATACGTAAAGGTTTTTACATCTTCCAAATCTTCTCCGTCAATTGTGATTGGATTGGTGCATTCTGTGTTGTATCGGAGAATCCTGCTTTTCCCTTTGTGTATATTGAGACCTACTGCTGCTGAGGCTGCTATTACACTGGTCGTCTTCTCCTGCATTTGTTGTTGCGTTTGGGATAGAAGGGCCAGATCATCTGCGAAGTCTAGATCGTCCAACTGCATCCTAGATGTCCATTGTATCCCATGCTTCCCTTCAGATGTTGACGTCTTCATGATCCAGTCGATCACCAGGAGAAAGAGAAAGGGTGAGAGTAAGCAACCTTGCCTGACACCGACCTTTACTTCGAACGACTTTGTCAACTGTCCTCCATGCACGATTTTGCAGTTTAATCCATCATATGGACTCTGTATGATATTGACTATCTTCTGAGGCACGCCGTAGTGTCGAAGAAGTTTCCATAGTGTTGTTCTGTCCACGCTATCAAATGCCTTTTCGTAGTCAATGAAGTTGATGTAGAGTGATGAATTCCATTCAATTGATTGTTCCACAATGATCCGTAGAGTTGCGATTTGGTCTGTACACGATCTATCCTTACGGAATCCTGCCTGTTGGTCACGAAGTTGGGCGTCTACGCAGTCCTTCATCCTGTTTAACAATACCCTGTTGAAGACTTTTCCCGGTATTGAGAGAAGAGTGATGCCCCTGTAGTTATCACACTTGCTGAGATCGCCTTTCTTCGGTATTTTGATCAGAAGTCCTTCTTTCCAGTCTGTTGGTACTTGTTCCTCATCCCAAATCTTATTGAAGAGAATGTGGAGTATCCTTGCAGTTGCCGCTACGTCTGCTTTTAGTGCCTCTGCTGGGATGTTGTCCGGTCCTGCTGCTTTGCCACTCTTGATTTGTCTGATGGCCATGCTGATTTCTTCAATTGTTGGTGGGCCAACATTGATTGGGAGGTCCGTGGGTGCTGCTTCGATGTTGGGTGGGTTCAGTGGAGCTGGTCGATTCAAGAGTTCTTTGAAGTGTTCTACCCACCTGTTTTGTTGCTCTTCAATGTTGGTGATTACCTCGCCTTCCTTGCTTTTCACTGGTCGTTCTGGTTTGCGGCGATTTCCAGAGAGTTTCTTTGTCGTGTCATACAATTGTCTCATGTTTCCTTCTCTTGCAGCCTTTTCCGCCGTCGTTGCTAAATCTTCCACATATTTACGTTTGTCGGTTCTGATGCTCCTCTTCACTTGTTTGTTTACTTCTGTGTATTCAGCTTGTGCCTTGGCTTTTTCTGCTCTTGTTCGGCTGGTATTGATTGCTGCTTTCTTGTTCCTCCTTTCTTGAATCTTATCCAGTGTATCAACAGTGATCCATTCCTTGTGATGGTGCTTCTTGTGACCCAGGACCTCATGACATGTTGAAGTGATTGCCTCTTTGATCCCCTTCCAGTTGCTCTCCACAGTAGTTCCTTCTCCATTGAGTAGATCATGAAAGGCCTGGAACTTGTTGCTGAGGACTATCTTGAATTTGTTGAGTTTGTTAGTATCCTGAAGAAAGGCCGTATTGAACTTTTGTGATATTGTCCGCCCCGTTGTCCAGTGCTTCTTGAGTTTCAATTTCATCTTGGCGACCAGCAAGTGATGATCTGATGCTATATCAGCTCCTCTCTTGGTTCTCACGTCCTCTATAGTCCTCCTGAACGTTTTGTTGATGCAAATATGGTCGATTTGGTTTTGCATGGTGTAATCCGGTGAAGTCCATGTGGTTTTGTGTATGCGTTTATGTGGGAATATGGTGCCGCCTATGACCAGCTTATTGAAGGCACATAGGTTTGCAAATCTCTCACCATTTTTGTCCATTCCAACCTTGCCGTTTAAATGTCCCATCAGAACGGTCAGGTCATTTGTTGAGCACTTCTCGATGATTGGCAGCAGCCTATTTTATAATTGATCTTTAGCGTCTTCATTGTAGTCGTTGGTAGACGCATAGCATTGGATGATGTCCATTAAAATGCCCTCTTTCTTTGTTTTGAAGGAGGCTTTGATGATCCTTGGTCCATGAGATTCCAATCCTATAAGCGCATTTTGCGCTTGTTTGGACAGCATCAATCCAACTCCTTGTGTGTGTGGTGCATTTTCTTCTTCATGCCCGGAGTATAACAGAAGCTCTCCTGAAGCTAGTCATTGTTGTCCAACTTGTGTCCAATGTGTTTCACTGATCCCAAGTACCTCTAGGTTGTATCTTCTCATTTCTGCAGCAATTTGGAAGGCTCTCTCGGTGTCCCACATTGTACGAACATTCCACGTACTTAAAAAAGTGGTTGCTCTGGTTGTCAGAAGGGGCGTCAGTCTCGTGACTTCCGAAGGAATTCGGCTTTCATCATCAGGCGTCATAATTCTTCCAAATGAAGACCTTCTGACTCCCAGGGTAGAGTTTAAAAGATTTGAATAATTTTTTCTGGTTAGCGTTTTTTTGGCGAGTTAGTTTTCTAAGGGATGGGGTCGTCAACCTCATGTCCAACCCTCCTTCTTTATCCGGGTTTGGGACCGGCAGTAGCCGCCAGAGGGACTCCGGGCGGTGTTTGTATGGTCATATAAGAAGCTTATTTAACGATATGTGGTTATAATGGGATAATATTTTGATAAGTAAGTTTAACTAGTTATTTTCAAGAACGTGTTTGTTCTTGAAAAATCTAATCTAAACAGTTTAATAACAAAAGTAACTGACTAACATTTGAAACAACACTACAAGGTATTTGGACTGTTAAAATTTTGAGACAGTATAGTTTGCCCATATTTAAAACTACTCAAAAGACGTTAACACTCGAAGTCCTTCGTCTAACTCAACATTTATCATCATCATCATCATCATCATCATCATCATCATTCGACTCCATTTGAGATGGTTCTACTTGTTTTTTATCGTAGGTTTTGTTTCCATTACATCTTCATTGAATCTTCATGTTTTTCCTGAACTTCGTTTAAGTGTTTTATCCGATATTTAGTTATGGCGGCTGCCATGTTGATTTGCTCCCCTTTTTGATTGTGTATTTATTTTAACACATAGATATTGGTACAAGGAAGCACCAAATACATATGCGCCACACAAATCTCATTCGATATGAGTGAGGGCTGTGATACTGCCGAGGTTCCCAAACCGAAACAGGTGGTTCTCTTAAGGGGCCACTCCCCGAGCCTTCGACCTGAAGGTCTGATCCACAAAGCAGTGGAGCATCGTAAGGAGATGCAGTCCCATGGAAGCCGGTGACCAACAATTGGTTCATACGCCATTTGTTCTCGCACGATACTGGAGCCCATGTGCACCATTGGTTTGGAATCCGGTTAAGGTGCTGGACATTCGCTTTTTGTCCTCTCATTTTCGTAAACAACAACTCCGCCACGAGAAGGCAGTGAGTGGGACTTCCCTGGCAGAGGCTATATACGCGTGGCCATGTGAGAGCATTTCAAGAGGGAGGGCCGGTTCACCGCACTCTCGGCCGTACCAGGGCAATTGGGGGCCTATTGATTGTGTTGCTTGAACCAATTGAAAGTGTACATTTTTGATTGTCCAAACGAAGATTTCTTCCTGAATTTGAAACACTCCTTGTCATAAAGTAATATATCCACAGAGGATAGAATAACATGTATTCGTCCCACTTGCTAATTCTCTTAAATTCCCTATCAATTTATCTATATCATGTAATTTAGATCTGACTATTGACTGAACAATTATCGGTTCGAAAACAGGGTGGAAATATTTCTATACGTAAAAATAAACATTTGCATTTATGATGAAATTTCAAACCATTTCACATCCAATAATCTTCATTGGTGTTCGACTGAGAAATATCACGTATCTAAACTAATCTAAACAGATATACCTCTTTACAAAACATTTTGATTTGGAAGGTATATCACCAATTCCGTGAATGAAAACACATAATACAATAGAAATGTATATTACAACGAAATCAAAGAGTCCGTCTGAATTCATCTCCTTTGCTTAATGTTTCAACTACCATTATTTGATCACATAATCATATATTTAAATGAGCAAATATTATTCTATCAGTGTATTCACTTCTTATTCTTATTCAATTAGATTTCTATAACTGTAATAGTGAATACTTCACTGTGATAAATTAGCTTTATACGATACTCGTGTCAGCCATGATATACTCTTAGTTCCTTTTCGAAAATAGGTTCAGATTTGTTCAATAGAATATTCATTCTTGTCTAAACATAAACTAACTTCAGTAGAACTCTGTTAATGTTGTTTTGCAGCTTCATTTACAATGTAAGAATTTAAATGTCTTTTAACAGTTGGATTCATGAGTCGGTTAAAACTGGATAACCATGATAAACATGGAAGCACTGGGAGTTTGCACCCGAAACAGTAGTTCCTGGATTCGAGTCTCATGAGCGTAATCGTGGATGAGCACTGTTGAGGAATCCCATACTAGGACGAAATGGTGGTCAAACACTGCTTCCAACATTTCCATGGTGGTCATGCTTCATTCAATTATTAAATTACTTAAATATCCACAAAACCCTACTTTCTGATAATTTAAAAGTCATTGTCAGATAAAATAGCACATAGGCCGATACGAATATCATTGATTATTAAACTGTGAAATGAAATACATTTGCAAAAACAGCTTAATTTATCAGATTCGTAAAATTTCAATGAGTAGTTTCAATGATCAACATTTTCACTCTCATTTCCATTCATTGTTCACAGTTCCATTTATGAAAAATAAATAATCACTCTTATGAACTTACCTTTATCAGCTGAAATCAAAGAGAACTGTCGATGTTGACTATACTAAATATTGGTCAGTCAATATGCATGTATTTAATACTGTAGGGACACCAGTAGATCTATTTAAAATTGGGTACTTGTTGTTGACGCTTTTCAAGATAGCATGAGTATTTCAAAACTCAACATTATGAGAACACGACAGTGATCTACCAGATGTTCATACATGACATGTAGATAAACGCCTCCTTCTGTCACAGAACTGTTTCACAAGACTAGTTTCACTCGCTAATCAACTTTTACAAATATATGTATTACGTTTTCTTCGCGATTTCATTCTGGTCAATATATTTAACCGCACTTTGTGCATATCCAGTGTTATAGCACTCGATACTTCAATGACATGTTTTCGTAATCTGTAAAAACTACATTGAAGTTAATGTGTACTGAACGTCATTCAAATGACTTCACATCGTTACATACCAACGCCAACCGACAACTACTCTTCATAGACTTGACGGATCACCAATATTACTCTGGTCAGATCAAAATATTCAATCTGTCAAAATGACGTCTTTGTTTACTCAGATTTAAAATAACTACACAGTGAAGATTGAATAACATTCAGTTTGTTTATGCATTGTTTCATCATTGCAATAGGTGGTTATATTGATAACAATCAAAGCTAAACAATTTCTTCTTCCTTCACTGAAATATCTGTGAACTAAGGAGTTGCAGAACAAAAAACACAATCACACTCTCATGATATACTTTCGAGTTTTATAATACAAACGGTCAGTTTTATCTTTTTCAATTATGTATTCCCTACTTCGAACTCATTAACATGTCATTATTGACAAATTTCACAAGTCTAATACGAATTGTATTGATTTAACTAACAAGAAAATCTTGTAACTAAATCAATATAAACATCTATACCCATAGGATCATTTTACTTGTTCACATCCGGCATTACACAACATGATGGAATTCGGTTATCACCGATAACACCTCATAATTAGAAACATAATTATTCATACAAATTTATAGTCTGAATGTTACAAGACTCACCATTCACTCCATTAAGTGAAAATATTGGCAATATGAACACTATACTCAACAGAAAATTACTAATACTCATGATTATTTATTATTCTCTAATCAGTTAACTTTGCAAACACACGTTCAGTAAAATCGTAAAATACAGGCGCCAAAAACCAACGTGATGATCCACATTAGTATGACTAACATGTGTACAGTCACTACCAATCATTAACATTTCTAGGAAAAAAATGGAGTGTCTACTTCTCACTCGCGTTCGAATGTGAACAATTTATTAACCAATAAAGTGAATGTATTTAAAACAAGAACAATAGACGTAGTAGAATAACAATGGATTCATTATATTTCTCAGATCTTTCTTCTCATCATCTGCTTACAATCTAAACATAATAGTGTTGATCATTCAAATCAGTGTACATGGGAAAGTAGTGTATGAGAACACTGTCATCTTACTGGATTAGTTAAATTAACCAATGTTTACAAGATCTACATATTAACAAATGTGAGATACAATGGTCGAACAATAACATACATGTTTTATAATTGACAACTGTTGAATTTCATGACAGTTGTGTTTCTGTAGCAACTATTTCTCCCCCGTGCTTCCACTAATTACATTTATACTCCAACATGCATTTCAAAGTGTATCGTCTTCTCAGAATGCATCTGTGATACATTCCGAGAACATAATAAGTACAAACTTTCAAAAGAAGCGATCGAACCTAGTCAAATCACAAGTGTGTAAATATGAAATTTCACTTGTCACTCAGTATCCGAACACTCATGTTTAGTATCTGTTTCAGCGAGTGGACGGATACGGTATATTCAATACATCCATTGTCTTCTGAGTCATCTTACTTCCACTATTCTAGCAGTGCTCGTACTTTCCCAGAGTTCATTTTGTTAAGTATCCTAACGCTTTCCATTCAAATATATGTCTATAACTGTTCACATTGATATAAAAGAACTCAGCTCTTTCAGTTTCATAGCCAAACACTGTTGAGATAAATTAAGATAGAAGGAGGAATTTATTTGCTCGAAATTATATCAATCAAAGCTCACATAACCCATCCAATAGAAGTTGATTGACTTAACTTCTTTTGTCATCTTGTCATTTTGAACACATCAAACTGACTGTACCAACTTCCAAACGCCCTAATCATCTTATCGAAATCGTTTCAATCCCCTCCACGTAGTTTATGAATATCCGTTGGCTAGTATCTACATTTCGTAAATCGTAAACACCTTTACCGTCACAACCACGTTATTAAATATATCACAGATATTTGTGGTTCGACAACGCCTTCGCTCGTAACAATTTCATGATCGAAGTATACCAATCCAGCCATACTTAAAAATCACGAATTAATGAGTCCGAGTATATGTATTCAAGCGGTTGTGAATGTGACGAGTGTATCGAATGGACACCAGAGTGAAAACAACAGAATATCTTGGTAAAATATGAGAACCATACACTGAATACTTCATTTGCAAATCTTCACCATGTGTACTTCACATTCTATATGATTCTTTCAATTCACAATTTCTTTCTATTTCCATTTGCATTCTCTCCAACTCGATCCTCTTAGCCTTCTGATCCAAGATTTTCCGCTTACGATTGGTGTTATATACTAATTATGTCTGTCGACATAAGTAGTACTCACCACATTAGTTGCAGGGGATGGGTAGCACATCATACACACTCATGATCTGATGCATTTGAGTTGACGATGGCCTTCATCTACTCTATATTCACTAACACTAATGAGGTTGAGTTAAATTTTGAAGACCAACAGAACTATGTATTTGGGGAAGCGGTTTACCATCAAATCATTGAGTAACGTAGTTGTGACGGTAAAGGTGTTTACGATTTACGAAATGTAGATACTAGCCAACAGATATTCATAAACTACGTGGAGGGGATTGAAACGATTTCGATAAGATGATTAGGGCGTTTGGAAGTTGGTACAGTCAGTTTGATGTGTTCAAAATGACAAGATGACAAAAGAAGTTAAGTCAATCAACTTCTATTGGATGGGTTAAGTGAGCTTTGATTGATATAATTTCGAGCAAATAAATTCCTCCTTCTATCTTAATTTATCTCAACAGTGTTTGGCTATGAAACTGAAAGAGCTGAGTTCTTTTATATCAATGTGAACAGTTATAGACATATATTTGAATGGAAAGCGTTAGAATACTTAACAAAATGAACTCTGGGAAAGTACGAGCACTGCTAGAATAGTGGAAGTAAGATGACTCAGAAGACAATGGATGTATTGAATATACCGTATCCGTCCACTCGCTGAAACAGATACTAAACATGAGTGTTCGGATACTGAGTGACAAGTGAAATTTCATATTTACACACTTGTGATTTGACTAGGTTCGATCGCTTCTTTTGAAAGTTTGTACTTATTATGTTCTCGGAATGTATCACAGATGCATTCTGAGAAGACGATACACTTTGAAATGCATGTTGGAGTATAAATGTAATTAGTGGAAGCACGGGGGAGAAATAGTTGCTACAGAAACACAACTGTCATGAAATTCAACAGTTGTCAATTATAAAACATGTATGTTATTGTTCGACCATTGTATCTCACATTTGTTAATATGTAGATCTTGTAAACATTGGTTAATTTAACTAATCCAGTAAGATGACAGTGTTCTCATACACTACTTTCCCATGTACACTGATTTGAATGATCAACACTATTATGTTTAGATTGTAAGCAGATGATGAGAAGAAAGATCTGAGAAATATAATGAATCCATTGTTATTCTACTACGTCTATTGTTCTTGTTTTAAATACATTTACTTTATTGGTTAATAAATTGTTCACATTCGAACGCGAGTGAGAAGTAGACACTCCATTTTTTTCCTAGAAATGTTAATGATTGGTAGTGACTGTACACATGTTAGTCATACTAATGTGGATCATCACGTTGGTTTTTGGCGCGTGTATTTTACGATTTTACTGAACGTGTGTTTACAAAGTTAACTGATTAGAGAATAATAAATAATCATGAGTATGAGTAATTTTCTGTTGGGTATAGTGTTCATCTTGCCAATATTTTCACTTAATGGAGTGAATGGTGAGTCTTGTAACATTCAGACTATAAATTTGTATGAATAATTATGTTTCTGATTATGAGGTGTTATCAGTGATAACCGAATTCCATCATGTTGTGTAATGCCGGATGTGAACAAGTAAAATGATCCTATGGGTATAGATGTTTATATTGATTTAGTTACAAGATTTTCTTGTTAGTTAAATCAATACAATTCGTATTAGACTTGTGAAATTTGTCAATAATGACATGTTAATGAGTTCGAAGTAGGGAATACATAATTGAAAAAGATAAAACTGACCGTTTGTATTATAAAACTCGAAAGTATATCATGAGAGTGTGATTGTGTTTTTTGTTCTGCAACTCCTTAGTTCACAGATATTTCAGTGAAGGAAGAAGAAATTGTTTAGCTTTGATTGTTATCAATATAACTACCTATTGCAATGATGAAACAATGCATAAACAAACTGAATGTTATTTAATCTTCACTGTGTAGTTATTTTAAATCTGAGTAAACAAAGACGTCATTTTGACAGATTGAATATTTTGATCTGACCAGAGTAATATTGGTGATCCGTCAAGTCTATGAAGAGTAGTTGTCGGTTGGCGTTGGTATGTAACGATGTGAAGTCATTTGAATGACGTTCAGTACACATTAACTTCAATGTAGTTTTTACAGATTACGAAAACATGTCATTGAAGTATCGAGTGCTATAACACTGGATATGCACAAAGTGCGGTTAAATATATTGACCAGAATGAAATCGCGAAGAAAACGTAATACATATATTTGTAAAAGTTGATTAGCGAGTGAAACTAGTCTTGTGAAACAGTTCTGTGACAGAAGGAGGCGTTTATCTACATGTCATGTATGAACATCTGGTAGATCACTGTCGTGTTCTCATAATGTTGAGTTTTGAAATACTCATGCTATCTTGAAAAGCGTCAACAACAAGTACCCAATTTTAAATAGATCTACTGGTGTCCCTACAGTATTAAATACATGCATATTGACTGACCAATATTTAGTATAGTCAACATCGACAGTTCTCTTTGATTTCAGCTGATAAAGGTAAGTTCATAAGAGTGATTATTTATTTTTCATAAATGGAACTGTGAACAATGAATGGAAATGAGAGTGAAAATGTTGATCATTGAAACTACTCATTGAAATTTTACGAATCTGATAAATTAAGCTGTTTTTGCAAATGTATTTCATTTCACAGTTTAATAATCAATGATATTCGTATCGGCCTATGTGCTATTTTATCTGACAATGACTTTTAAATTATCAGAAAGTAGGGGTTTTGTGGATATTTAAGTAATTTAATAATTGAATGAAGCATGACCACCATGGAAATGTTGGAAGCAGTGTTTGACCACCATTCCATCCTAGTATGGGATTCCTCAACAGTGCTCATCCACGATTACGCTCATGAGACTCGAATCCAGGAACTACTGTTTCGGGTGCAAACTCCCAGTGCTTCCATGTTTATCATGGTTATCCAGTTTTAACCGACTCATGAATCCAACTGTTAAAAGACATTTAAATTCTTACATTGTAAATGAAGCTGCAAAACAACATTAACAGAGTTCTACTGAAGTTAGTTTATGTTTAGACAAGAATGAATATTCTATTGAACAAATCTGAACCTATTTTCGAAAAGGAACTAAGAGTATATCATGGCTGACACGAGTATCGTATAAAGCTAATTTATCACAGTGAAGTATTCACTATTACAGTTATAGAAATCTAATTGAATAAGAATAAGAAGTGAATACACTGATAGAATAATATTTGCTCATTTAAATATATGATTATGTGATCAAATAATGGTAGTTGAAACATTAAGCAAAGGAGATGAATTCAGACGGACTCTTTGATTTCTTTGTATTATGTGCTGTCAATTCCCGGATCTCTGTTATTTTATCTTTCAGAATAAAACTACGGAAATGTATCTTTTCGTGTTTTATCTAAGATCGAGTGATTCGTTCTTCTTATCATTTGAGATGTACCTTGTACAAGAAATTTCTATTCTTAATATTGTTATCTGTTTATTCTATATTATGAGGTGGTAAGTTCATTGAAATGTACTGAAATAAAACTCACTTATTCACTCAGCCTATAGATCAATGAGATATATACAATCAATATAATAAATATCACAAGTGGTCATCATATTGATTACGAGTTTCTATATATTTGGAAATCCCACAAAAGGGAACATTTCTTAGGCTAAGTGATTTCAGAAGTGTGAAATAGTCTTTAAGAGAACTGTTGTGATACATCCTCTTTTTCACCATTTATCGATCAGAAAATGGTGTTGATTGGTGAAGTTTCGAAATATTGTTTCTGGTTAGCGTTTTTTAGCGATTTCTACGGGATGGGGTCGCTAACACCATGCCTAACCCTAATCGTCCCGGTGCTGAGACCAGCAGTAACTCTAGAAGAGCTACTGGCGGAGTTTGAAATTTCGAAATTGAAAATAATTGATAAACAGTTAGGTGAATAACTTTTGTCAAATTGAGGATTCTAACAACCGTTTAATAACTGTGTAATAAAATGCAGAGTTACATATTACATATGACTCACATTATACATTTTGATGTTTGTATCATTGATGATTTCATTAGTGATTTTCAATTTGGAGTAAGTCGGAGTATATCCACTAAACCCTTCTTTCATAAAGATTTGACTGGATTGGGAGATTACAACGAATCTGTTACCGGAGTACTTATTTTGCTTACGGAATGTTTCTGGCTACGTATGTGTTGATACATATACTACTGGCAGCAGAAATATTCCGAATCTATCTGAGTAAATGTTTTCATTACATGTGTACATTTTCAAGTTCGAGGTGATATCATTTGTTGTTGGAATGTAACTTAGTGCTTCATTTGTTGTAAGCAATGCCTGTTAAGTTTAGTCATACACGTTAATGAACTTCTACCAACATCGTTGTCGGTTTACAATGTATGGTTTTGTGAAGGAGAGATTTAATGAAAATAACCACTGAAAGCTAAGAAAGACAAGAGAGTTGTTTTGTTCCTACAAGCAACATTTCACGAGTTGGCAAACATACCAGAAATCGGAACCATAACCTCTAGACTTCTTGGCAAGTGGGTCACATTTAGACTACTGAGTGAGCATTCAGTAATTGACATATAAGTTCAGTCAACTCAGGATAACAGTGTCATCCCATGACATAGGTTACGCAGTAGATAATTGACGTAACTATAGATTGTTAATTTAAGTTGTGAAGTCATTATGTATAGGTTATTTCAGATAGTGTTTTCAACAAAATGTTCATACACTTCCTCGTTATTTGACTGTGGCCTCATGCACGGTAATCATCATTATGCAATTACTCATTGAAATTTACAGAATTAGTGAATGCCATGAACTTATTCTTATTTAAAGAGAATTGATTTTGGGTACCTGGTGAGTTGGACCACAATATACATACAACTTAAAATTACTTATAGCTGACATACCATATCACAAACCAAGACTATTGCTGTTGGGCATTCGTTTTATTGATATATCAACATTACATTGATTATATTGGCGATTGGTTCATACTTATCTAGGGATTGATCTCTAGTATGAAGATTGACTAATCGACTTGGAATACGCAGACGACGTAACTAAGTTTGGTGGAGACGTTGACAAGTTACAGTGTTATGATTGCATTCAGTGATTATCTAATTATATTCGCAATCTAGTTCTCTCTTTGGTATTGCAAAACCTTGTTTCGAGAATGAAGCACATCAACATATGAGAGAATATTTGGAAGTGAATTGTGAAAATTGGACTGTGAGTGAAGGAGATGTAGACTGACTACACGATATAAATCATGCATATCTTCTAACCTCCTCTCTCGTATAAGAGAATGATGAAGTGGGGGATAACTTAGGGTTAGGTTAAGCATTGCTGAGGTAATTAATCTTCATCGACTGAGGTATATGGGGTATCATTACGTAGTCATAACTATCGTCCATATCGATATTAGCTTCTGTATAATCAAGTTGGGAGAAATTTAGGTATTTGCTCATCAAGACATAGTACCAGATCAGGAGTTTAATGACTGTTGGTTTGTACAGTGTTGGAAGATGTAAAGTATTTATTTGAGGTTTGGTTGTTGACCCTGTTGGTGGTTGAAGTTGGATTATTACATGACTGAGAATCTGTGACAATGTCAATGAGTGTCGATTGGAGGAATGAGATCAGTTATTCGTTTTATCCTCATTAACTCTTTTATTGTATCTGTTTTCAGGAAAAATTTATACGAACGTTTAGCTGGTACTTGGAGATGCTTATTAGAAGTATTATCTGAAGATCTAGGAGGTAAAGGTGAATCGTGTTACAATTCGACTTAACAGTAGCATAAAACTCTAACTCAATAAAAGCTAAAAGAACAACCGCTTTCTGACTTATTTTCTTAAATGTGTGTTTTATAAGATTTTATAACGAGATATATGACTTTACTACGTTTCAAACAGATATTATCAATGAAGGAATACATGACTATACAGACAGTGATGAAACTGCTAAAGTCGATTTATAAAAGCTTTTGCTGTTAAGGAAACTAGTTCCTAGTTTGTTTCGGAATATCTGCATCCCGTTCAGGTTACCTCAATATTGTCATTACGTCACAAACATGTTAAGCTATGTCGTATGGTGGTTGGCAGGACAATCCAAAACGCGTGTCGGGATCGTCAGCTGGATTTATCTGCATTCTAATATTGATTCTCATACCGAGACTCGAACCTCGTACCATTCGCTTAAAATACTGAACACGTTATTCACATAACTACATTGTTCGAATAATCACTAGTTTGTTCAACAGGGTAAATGTTACTTATATTAGAAAGTAGTCGGACAACCTTTACAAACGAACTGAACTTCGCCCTGTTGCACAAGCTAGTGGCCGTTTGAACGACAAGTAGAGGAAGATCAATTGTTCTGTCTAGTGCAAAATCACACAATGGTTCATTAAAATGTTAAAGTCATGTTTCAAATACATCATTTGCATATCTTTCAGTTGTCCTTTACATACTTCATAATTCTTCCAATTCTGTCTTCATTCTACTTCTTCTCTATTTTCATTTCTATTCTCTTCAGTTTAATCTCCTCAATGTTGATGTGATAAGCATTCCACTTCTGATTGTTGTTACATACTGATTACATATGTCAACACAAGCAGCACACACCACACTAGCGAACATGTTATTGATATTATCGTATATACGGACTGGTTGAATGGAACAGATGGGTATTATGGTTATTCCATGTATGTAACACCTTACTGAAAGGTGAGAGCAGCTATATTGTGTTATTGCTATTTATGTAGATAGACATAAATAATACGTAGGAGTAATCGGAAGTGTTAAGGATGTACCAGAAGATTGAATTGAAGAGAACAGGATGGGAAACAGTGAACAGTTAGAATATCGACTGAATTGGAGGAATCACGATACCAACATTTGTAAATCTCTGTGGTTGAGACGTTAATTAGTCTGCAGACGAATACGTAATACATTTGGGTGATCGAAATACAGTGAATGAACGTTTATAAAGCCTCCATTAAATACTGTTAGGAAATAACTTCGAACAACTTAATGATTCAATGAATTCAGTTGGAGAGTCCACTGGTTTGCTTCAAACCAAAGACTTGTAGCGTGGTGTCGAGTTGAGATTAACTATGAACACCGCTAGCAAGAAACACGTGACAAGTAAATCAGAAGGCGAGGTCGAACGTAACCAGGTTTATTTGGTTGGCGACCTCGTGGTATTGAACGAATACCGAGATCGTGCCAAGAAGTGGTACAAGTGGAAGCAGAAGACAGGAGTACGTGCGAACAGTACCAAAAACCGCGGAACAATGATGGAAGGTAATGGAAGCACAAAATGGCTATAATTAGCACAGTTAAACAAAAGCACATTAAAACAAACACTGGTACAGTTGGTTATAATAATAATTGTTTTTATTAAACCAGTCGTGTTCTCGTGATAAATGTGAGTCACTACAGGAGCCCCCCGCTAGAAAGGGTTTACACTTTCGATAAATAGCGGTTTGAATCGTGGGACTGATCGGCTGACGAGCGATTGTAGGACGGAAGAATTGGCGAACAGGAAAGCGATCGTTGATCGTCGAGTTGCCAACGAAGGTCGTTTTCGGAGAACGGTACCAGGAGCGATGTGTTGTATTTATTGCTTGAGTTGGCATGCTACACCAGAGTGGTTTGTATCCAGAATCTGAAGATGGCGTTCGTAGGGGTGGACCAGAAACGCTGCAGACGTAGGACGAAACCACGTTGAGCCGATGAACCAGAAGCGACCATAACGACCAAGTTCGAGACCAAGCGTATGCCAAGCATTCGAAACCAATATATCGACTGAGTGCGTTGACAAGAGCGTGGGTGGCCAGGCCAGCTTTCGCCAAAGTTGACTGAAGTCGACGGAACCAAACGGAGATGGTCGAAGGCGTGGGCTCAGGAAACAAAAAGAAAATCAAAAAAGAGAAGAGTGTAGCATGCGTGTAGTATAGGAATAATCCTACACCGTATCGGTTGTTGACTGTGCGACTAGTCGCGGAAGCGTACGGGTAACCGTACTCGGCGACCGGAACGTGAGACGGCAGTCTCGTTCGCGTCGCGTGAGCCTGCAATCTCATCCGAAGTCAAGGGCGGCGTGGTCTGCTGATCTGGACGTGAGACTGTCGTCTCGTCCGTAGACGGTGCAGATGACGCGTGCTGTTGACTGGGACGTGAGAATGAGGTCTCAGATGTATCTAGCGTGGGACCTGAAGATGGTTTGAGGATCCCGCTAGTAGGTTTGCTAGGTCTAGCATTGAATCTCAGGTTATCAGATAGGGCACTGTCATCGACGTGTGCTGGTTTGAGACGATCAATGCTGACGATCTCGACGCGGCCGTGTCGATCAACCTTGAAGGTCTTTTCGTGACGAGCGATCACGCGAAAAGGGCCTTCGTAAGGTTGTTGCAAAGGTTTGCGTACCGAATCTACTCGTATGAAAACATGTGAACAGGTAGATAACTCTCGAGGGAGAGCGACCTGTCGATGTTGTATTCGAGTTGACACCGGAGACAGCGTTCGCATAAATGCAGACAGTCGTTGGACGTAGTCTGATTTAGCGAAATTAGGTCTGCTCCGTGGTGTGAAGAATTCCCCGGGCAGACGCAATGTCGTGCCGTATACAAGTTCAGCGGCGGAACATTGGATATCTGCCTTTAAGCTCGTTCTGATACCTAAAAGAACGAGCGGTAAGGTTTCGTACCAGTCGTCGTTTTCGTGTGCTCGAAGAGCACTTTTAAGTTGCCGTGAAACCTTTCAACTAAACCGTTTGAAGCTGGATGGTAGGCGGTAGTGCGTATTCGTTCCGTACCAAGCAGCCGAGTAAGTGAGGAGAATAGTGCGGACTCAAATTGTTGTCCTCGGTCAGTCGTGACAGTCGAGGGACAACCATATAGAGCTATCCATCGTTCTACGAAGCGGTGAGCAACTGTCTCCGCCGTGATAGACGTGATGGGTATAGCTTCGGGCCATCTGGTGAAGCGGTCGATGCACGTGAGTATGTGATCATACCCGTGCGATGGTGGCAGTGGTCCTACAATGTCTAAGTGAACGTGATCGAAGCGAGCATCAGGCGTAGCGAATGTACCGAGGGGGGCGGCTACGTGCCTGTGCACTTTTGATCGTTGACATTGTAAGCATTGCTTAGCCCACATACGAACATCTTTATTCATGGACGGCCAGACGTATCGTGCAGCGATGAGGCGTAATGTAGCTGCGATACCTGGGTGAGATAATCCATGCAGGGCATCGAAAACGAGACGGCGATAAGCAGAGGGTACGATGGGTCGAGGAAGACCGGTAGAAGTATCACATAGAATGGTGCCAGAAGTCGTGGCTAGAGGTACTTCCTGATACTGAAGGGACGTAGAGTGTGGTGCTTTTGTACAGCTGGGATCGTTTGCTTGGGCAGCGGCCATAGCAGGAAGATCGAGCACCGGCAGGGTAACTGCATTCATTTGGATTCGTGATAGAGCATCGGCAACACAGTTCGACTTGCCTTGGATGTGACGAAGGTCTGTCGTGAACTGGGAGATATAGTCCAAATGTCTGCACTCTCGTGGTGAGTAGCGGTCAGACTTGGTATGCAAAGCATACGTTAAGGGCTTATGGTCGGTGAATAAAATGAATCGACGTCCTTCTACTGCGTGCCGAAAATGTTTGATGGCGCAGTAGGCTGCTAGCAGCTCGCGACCAAAAGCGCTATATCTCGTCTCCGTGGTAGTAAGGCGTCGTGAGAAAAACTCGAGAGGTTGCCAACTACCGGAGATGTTTTGTTGCATGACTGCTCCTATAGCAACATCGGATGCATCAACCGCTATACTAAGCGTGGCTGATGGATCGGGATGGGCGAGAAGAGTGGCTTGCGCAAGAGCCGTTTTGATTTCAGTGAATGCAGTACGTGCAGAATCGTTCATTTCCAATCTGCGTGGGTTGCCGCGTAGTAAGTCGGTTAGTGGTCGTAACCGTTCTGCCGCGTGTGGGATGAAACGACGGTAGAAGTTAACCAAACCGAGAAAAGCCTTCAGTTCCTTGAGTGAGGACGGCACGTTGTACTCCTTTATTGCTTGCACTTTGTCCTCACAAGGTAGAATACCCTCTTGCTTGATAACATGACCCAGAAATATGATTTCTCGTTTACCTAACTCGCATTTGTCTGGGTTAACTACTATTCCATTATCCGAAAGGCGTTGGAATAATAGCGTAAGATGTTGATAATGTTCATCTACGTTTGATGATGCGATTAGCAGGTCATCAATATAGACGTGAACAAAATCGAGGTCTCGTACAATGCTATCGATAAACCTTTGAAAAGTTTGAGCAGCATTCCGTAATCCAAATGGCATTCGTAGGAACTCAAACAAACCGAAAGGAGTCGTGATAGCAGTCTTTTCGATGTCTTCAAGAGCGACTGGGATCTGATGATATGCTCGTACCAGATCGATCTTAGAAAAGATAGTCGTGCCCTTGAGCGATGCCGTGATGTCGTGTATGTGGGGGATGGGGTAGCTATCAAAGCGCGTAACTACGTTTAGAGCTCGGTAGTCGCCGCATGGTCTCCAACTAACCCCATCTTTTTTGCGCACCATGTGTAGAGGAGAGGCCCATGGACTGTGAGAAGGACGAATAATACCAGTAGCTAGTAAATTGTCAAACTCACGCTTAGCAAAAGCTAATTTGTCCGGTGCCAGTCGGCGAGGTCGTGCCGTGACTGGCGGTCCGCGGGTGACTATGTGGTGTACCACACGATTGGTCACCGATGGAAGCTCCTCGAGTGGTTTAGTGATTACGGGGAATTTCTCGAATAAAGCGTGGAATTTATCGTCACGCGAATAAAAAGTGCCCAGGATTCGGTACGCGTTCATGTGGGCTTTACAGCCCATGAATTTGCTGTTCGACGAAGTATCGATTAGCTGCAGCCTACGTGAATCGACAAGCAATTCATAGTGCTGTAGAAAATCGATACCTAGTATGGCTGTGGGAACATCAGCAATGATGAACGTCCACAGATACCGTCGTCGGTTGCCCAGGTTGACCGCGAGTTGTCGTGTACCGTAGGTAGGAATGACTGAGCCATTCGCAGCGCGTAGTCGAAGCACTGTGGCTTGTGACTTGCTGCTACCTCGTGGTACGACAGAAACTTGGGCCCCAGTGTCTACTAGGAACCTAGCGTTCGTGCGGTAATCGTGCACATAGAATAGGCGACCAACCTGGGGTAAAGGGCCGGCGAGTACGGCCGCTTTTACTCGCCGGCGCTGGCGTTTCCCGCCTTGTATGAGCATGGTGCTCGACAACGGCGGGCGCCAGACCCGAAGGACCTATGGAACCAGCACCAACTGTCACTCGCTTCCGTAGCCGCCTTTCGGCGTGGCTTGGAAGATGCCCTTTTTGGGCGAGTGGTGACGGGTTTGCGAGAACTTGAGCGAGCTCGGGGGACGTAGGGTTGGGGTACGTTACAACGGTCTCGAAAACTAAGACGTGTGTGAATACACCCGTCCCTGTCACCATGAGCTGAGGAATGACCGGCGTCCATGTCTACTTTAGGACGTGCCGTCGAAGCAACTACATAGGTGTCTCTATTACTAGTCCTCGCTAAAATTTTGTCTGCTATGAGGGCTACCTGGTTAAGCGGTGAGTCCTCGAGCAGTGCCGTCACAGTAGGTTGGATATGAGCTGGTAGTGACTCGAGCCACAATTCCTTAACTATTTCCGAGTCAGATGCTGTTGGTCCTGCAAGAGATTGCAGGCGCGTGAGGTGGTGGCTTGGTTTAGCATCACCCAGGGGGTGACGTGCTAACAATGTCCTCAATCGTTCCTCCCTCGATGGGAGGAAATGTCGGAGAATTGCCTCTTTGAGGCGATCATAAACATTAGGCACATTGGAATTGAGGGTGACCTCACGTACAGCAACTAAATGGTCCCCGGGCAGTGATTCGAGAGCGAAGGCGTACTTTTGCCTTTGGCTCGTAATGCGACGAGTCTCGAACTGAGACTTTAATGCAGCAAACCAAACCTCTGGGTCGTGGGGAATGAATGATACAGGTCAAATGTGAATGGCCGGTACGTCTGAGTCTATAACATTAATATTATTCTTGTCGCTATCCGTCATGTCGTGTATATTATATATTAAAAATTATTATGAAAATATACGACAGACGTGGATAGATAAACTATAGACTCACCGAATTGGCTTCTTTGAAGATTTGACCAGAGGTTGAGGCGTGTTCCAAACTTTGGGATCACCAATTGTAGCGTGGTGTCGAGTTGAGATTAACTATGA
Source organism: Schistosoma mattheei (assembly GCA_944470405.2). NCBI lineage: Eukaryota > Metazoa > Platyhelminthes > Trematoda > Strigeidida > Schistosomatidae > Schistosoma > Schistosoma mattheei. Next base: position 16,449,128 of record OX103948.1, on the reverse strand, counting down.
ACACCGCTAGCAAGAAACACGTGACAAGTAAATCAGAAGGCGAAGGTCGAACGTAACCAGGTTTATTTGGTTGGCGACCTCGTGGTATTGAACGAATACCGAGATCGTGCCAAGGAACGGTACAAGTGGAAGCAGAAGACAGGAGTACGTGCGAACAGTACCAAAAACCGCGGAACAATGATGGAAGGTAATGGAAGCACAAAATGGCTATAATTAGCACAGTTAAACAAAAGCACATTAAAACAAACACTGGTACAGTTGGTTATAATAATAATTGTTTTTATTAAACCAGTCGTGTTCTCGTGATAAAAGTGAGTCACTACAGATTCATCATCAGCCTTAAAAATCTGGCGATATCATCTTCAAAGTCTAAGGCGCAAACTCTTTACTATGTATCAGTTGCGGTATGTGTGTGAATGCAATAAAAAATGGCATGAACATAAGATAATTGTCGACACAACTGTAATTAAGTTTATTCTGGATTAGGTGTTAACACTAACATTAACCTAGAATGACATTTTTGAGATGGATAGATTTGTGTAGTCCTTCAGTATAGTATAAATACATAATACTGTAAGGTTTGTATTTCATTCAAATGTATCCGAAACAAGACTATCTATGTATACTAGGAAAGAATGTAAATTGATCGCATTATAATATTTACCGAATCGATCATAATTCTTTGTCGAATCAAATGGAGACAAATTGTAATGTTTGCAATGTAATGATCGCTATGTACACTAGATCGACCAAATAATTTACCTAATACATTAGCTAATATTTTTTCATTCCACTTGAACATTTCAAGTTTATCATTTGAATATGTTCATACTTTCTCAGTTCTACGGTTCACAAGTGACATCTATAATATTTTTTTAGTTTATTAGCTTTGTAAATGATACCGTGTTAGTCTTCCCTTTGTATTGCCTAGTTTGATGTGTAGTCGATAAACTGAAGCGAATATGTCAATTGTGTTTGACGTTTACTACAAAAGTTTTCAAATCTATGAGATGATTCTAGAGATGTTTTTTGGAAGCGAACAAACCTTAATCACTTGTATAACGTAGTCGATGTAATTTGTATATTACAAAGAAGTCTAGTAAATGATTTACCTTTTGTTATACAAACAAGTATAGGCAGTTTCATTTTTTTGATGATGGGATTGTGAAATCAATTCAAAAGTCTTCAGAACAGTGTTTTTAAATGATCATATGTACAAGCCAACGATTAGAAAATAATAATCCGAATGAGGAGGATTCCAGAAATGTGCATCGAATTGTTCAAAATTTGAATTGGCGTCGTTAAAAGGTCCACAGAATGTTAACAATCTTTAGCAAATATAAAAGGATAAAAGGATAAAAAATACATTCTGTCAGATAAGTTACAGAAACTAAAACTAATCATGGTAATACAGTTCAACCTTATACTGTGTAATTCGAAATTGAGTTCTTACCTGTGTTTTGTTGAAATTCTAGACTGGTTGAGAATTATTATATTTTGTGACATTATTCTAAATATACATAAGGTCAAGTGAGAAGTGAAAATACAAGAGGTGATCTTTTTCTTCGAGTAAGCGAATCAACAAACCAACTATTTTCATTGGTCACACTTGTTGGTTTACATATACGTGTTTGTAAATATAGGTCAGATGTGTATCATGTGATCCAGGTTTCACGTTCCCTTTGAATTATTGACATCTTAATCAGGCGAAGTGATTAGGAAAGCTCCATGAGACGTGCTTTGTAAGTGAATCTGACTGAAGGCCATAATACGGATTCACTAGCTAATTGTTCATCTTTCCATCATACAATTACATCGACAATCGAAAAATTAAAAGATGTTGTTATTCAGTACTGACAACAGTCCACGATGAGCAGGTTCTAATGTTTGTATATGTAACTCCAATTAGATGGTATTGTGATTGTTGTCGAAATATACATTCCGACTACCCTCTTTTATAATCATCAACTTGAATGGCGTTAGTGAATCACGGAATTCACTAAGTCAAATATATGAGTGTATTTTGGATATGTTTATTTTGTATAGTCGTTGATCAGAACAGACAATAAGAGAGACGGAGCGAAGGAAATGAAATGAAAGAACGTGCAATTGAGAAGGAGAGTGAGCCAACTCAATTTAATCATGAGTGTTTTAATATTTACAACCAAACAAAAATAGGCTACGTCAGGAAATAGAAATAGATATGAAAATTATGAATAACAACTGTAAAGAGCCGGAAAGGATTGCTCAGGACAAGTTTGGATGAAGAGTGCTGTTTGGCGGCCTATACTCCTCAACTAGGATAAACGAACATAAGTAAGTAAGTAAGTAAGTAAGTAAGTAAGTAAGTAAGTAATTAAAAATAGTTTACAGACATGTGACAAGTAGGATAAGGGATTGACATGCTGTCATATAAAAACAGTCAAGTTTAATGAACGAATAAATAACAAGGTCAAACAATTAATTCAGAAGAATGAATACATAGGTTTTTTTTAAACTAGGATGACCTGTGTGAGATTGACATAAAACAGTTCACTACAAAGTCACAAGAACTCATATCTGATTTTCACACAATTATAGACTTAATGTTTCACTTTTCATTCTCTCTGTAAATCAAATTTAGTGATTCTTCAATTTAGAGTAATGGACATGGTTTTACTGTACTCTTTATTTTTAAATTAGTGTAAATAAGTTTCTCTCACTTCTGTTTAGCCAGGTGTAAAATAAACATTTCCTTATGTTTTTAAAAGTATTCTGTTATGTTCTAGAGATTGATATCAGTGCAGCATTTGATTATCAGTTTAAATGACCACACATTGAAAGTGACTAATGTTACTTTCATGGAATTTCACTTGAGACAAGTCCACTTAGATTGTATTCATCTCAAAATATAGGTAACAAAACACACGAAACAACTTTAAACATCATGACATAGGTCATTTCGAATGATAAGCTTTTGACTTGTTGGTCTTCCACCTGATGTTAGTGTGAAGATAATTTGAATATTCACTATCGTTCTTGAATGATGAGTTATATTCAACTTAAGTTAGGAGAGGCATGAAATACTGAAGTGGCAGTGGTTTCGCAATTCATGTATTAGATAAGCAATAGTCGAATACTTTATTGTTACTTGTGTTTTATAACAAACAGCTGATTCTCTACTCTAATTCTTTCATATATAGAATGAAAACCGGAAATAAATATTTAGGGTGTGACAGACAATTCACAAAGTGTTGAAAATTTAAATCACGACACTTCGTTTACTAACATTTGATTGAGATGATCAAATGCTTTTCACACTTTTTAAATAGATAGAATTCTACTAAGGGTTGTTCCTATAAGGCATATCATTTTAGTGGATGTCATTGTGGTGGTCGGTATTCGATATAATCCTTAAACTTCGTATACAGCTCGTCTAGATAACCGTTCTATATAACGTCCCAACGGTATATTAATCAGAAGGCAAATACAAAGTCTTGATTACGTTTATTACGAGACCACACACATATATCCAAATGTACATATGCTTTAAACAAACAAGCGAGCGAGAGCCATAGCAAGAGCGAGACGAGAGTTTGTGAGTGAGTGAGTGAGTGAGTGAGTGAGTGAGTGAGTTTGTGAGTGAGTGAGAGTGAGTGAGTGAGTGTTGAATATGAATAACATGGACATATATATACCAGGTGAAATGAATGAGAAATCGAATCAAATAATCAGTTAGTAGTAAGATTAGCAGAGTGAATAAATGCGTAGGCCGTAAGCAATATTCAAGAATACGTATTTCATACAAGCACAAAACAAGAAGGGTACAATAAATTGTTATAGTGCGGATAACTTTGTCCGCTAAAAGAGTTAGCAAAAGGGCTTAACTGAGTTAAATGGGAATGAACCCAATTGCACGTGAGTCGCTATATCATAAAAGTCAACTACTGGTTGTCCATATCAGTATTTTAATTATGGTATGAGGAATTAGGATAAGAGTTTACAGTTAGATGTTGGGGTTCAAAATTAGAGTAAAGGTTTTCATCACAAACTGACATCAACTGCGCTGACAAAATGCTGATAACCATTTGGTTGAATGAATTCCGCTTCACAAACATAAGAATATCATCTTCATAGAAGACACTATAGTTTGTTATAGTTTGCTATTTCTGTATATTAGGCGAAATCTAGAATTTGTGTGTGAATGATGTTCTATCATGATCTGAACTAATACTCATAATCTTATTTACAATATTGTAATTCATTTTACACTGCTCTACTTGTTCATGATAATATTTACTCTACATGTCCATGTGAAAACAAATAAACTTGTGTAAACTGCCGACTACAAGTTCTATAAAGTATACGAATTAGATATGGTGTTTGTATTCTAGATACGCTTGTCTGAAACAAGATCAACTATGTGTTACAGATGAGAAAATCAAAGAAATGAGTCTAGAATTTCACCTTCGATGACTGACTTCTCACATTTATCTAATCAATGGTAAATGTTGGTTGAATGTAAAGTAAATTTATTCACAATGTAAATAGAAAAGAATTAGAATTAGATACTATTTTATGATAGAAAATTCTTATTGTTTGCATTGATATGATCATTATGTACACTGAATCAACCAAGTTAACTACTTTTTACATCGATTTCCATATATCATTCCTTACGTATTTCAAACTTATCGTTTGAGCGAATTTCTATGTGGATTGATGGTTAGTTCGGAAGTGACATATTTGCATACTAACGACACATAACATGTTCGATCTGATTGATTTCATCAATGTTATTTCATTACTGTACTCGCTATACTGTCTTGAATTTGATGAGCAATCATTGGATTGAAACGAATGTGTTCATTGTGATTGATATTCTCATTTCGAAATGTTCCTAAACCCATATAATGATATTCGAGATATTTCCTCTCCGAATATGGAGGAACGATTCACAATCTGACTACATTGTGATTTAGTTCACGTGTTTTAATGAACTCAAAAGCACATTCATTGTTGTAAAAGGCGATCAAGTACAAATCTTTCAGGTTTACTTAATGATGTGATGGTAAACGGCTTCCCCAAATACATAGTTCTGTTGGTCTTCAACATTTAACTCAACCTCATAAGTGTTACTGAATATAGAGTAGATGAAGGCCATCGTCAACTCAAATGCATCAGATCATGAGTGTGTATGCTGCGCTACATATACCCTGCAACTAATAAGGCAAGTGCTACTTATGTCGACAGACATAATTAGTATATAACACCAATCGTAAGCGGGAAATCTTGGATCATAAGGCTAAGAGGATCGAGTTGGAGAGAATACAAATGGAAATAGAAAGAAATTGTGAATTGAAAGAATCATATAGAATGTGAAGTACACATGGTGAAGATTTGCAAATGAAGTATTCAGTGTATGGTTCTCATATTTTACCAAGATATTCTGTTGTTTTCACTCTGGTGTCCATTCGATACACTCGACACATTCACAACCGCTTGAATACATATACTCGGACTCATTAATTCGTGATTTTTAAGTATGAATGGATTGGTATACTTCGATCATGAAATTGTTACGAGCGAAGGCGTTGTCGAACCACAAATATCTGTGATATATTTAATAACGTGGTTGTGACGGTGAATGTGTTTACAATTTACGAAATGTAGATACTAGCCAACGGATATTCATAAACTACGTGGAGGGGATTAAAACAATTTCGATAAGATGATTAGGGCGTTTGGAAGTTGATATAGTCAGTTTGATGCGTTCAGAATGACAAGATGACAAAAGACGTCAAGTAAATTAACAGTTATAGACATATATTTGAATGGAAAGCGTTAGAATACTTAACAAAATGAACTCTGGGAAAGTACGAGCACTGCTAGAATAGTGGAAGTAAGATGACTCAGAAGACAATGGATGTATTGAATATACCGTATCCGTCCACTCGCTGAAACAGATACTAAACATGAGTGTTCGGATACTGAGTGACAAGTGAAATTTCATATTTACACACTTGTGATTTGACTAGGTTCGATCGCTTCTTTTGAAAGTTTGTACTTATTATGTTCTCGGAATGTATCACAGATGCATTCTGAGAAGACGATACACTTTGAAATGCATGTTGGAGTATAAATGTAATTAGTGGAAGCACGGGGGAGAAATAGTTGCTACAGAAACACAACTGTCATGAAATTCAACAGTTGTCAATTATAAAACATGTATGTTATTGTTCGACCATTGTATCTCACATTTGTTAATATGTAGATCTTGTAAACATTGGTTAATTTAACTAATCCAGTAAGATGACAGTGTTCTCATACACTACTTTCCCATGTACACTGATTTGAATGATCAACACTATTATGTTTAGATTGTAAGCAGATGATGAGAAGAAAGATCTGAGAAATATAATGAATCCATTGTTATTCTACTACGTCTATTGTTCTTGTTTTAAATACATTCACTTTATTGGTTAATAAATTGTTCACATTCGAACGCGAGTGAGAAGTAGACACTCCATTTTTTTCCTAGAAATGTTAATGATTGGTAGTGACTGTACACATGTTAGTCATACTAATGTGGATCATCACGTTGGTTTTTGGCGCCTGTATTTTACGATTTTACTGAACGTGTGTTTGCAAAGTTAACTGATTAGAGAATAATAAATAATCATGAGTATTAGTAATTTTCTGTTGAGTATAGTGTTCATATTGCCAATATTTTCACTTAATGGAGTGAATGGTGAGTCTTGTAACATTCAGACTATAAATTTGTATGAATAATTATGTTTCTAATTATGAGGTGTTATCGGTGATAACCGAATTCCATCATGTTGTGTAATGCCGGATGTGAACAAGTAAAATGATCCTATGGGTATAGATGTTTATATTGATTTAGTTACAAGATTTTCTTGTTAGTTAAATCAATACAATTCGTATTAGACTTGTGAAATTTGTCAATAATGACATGTTAATGAGTTCGAAGTAGGGAATACATAATTGAAAAAGATAAAACTGACCGTTTGTATTATAAAACTCGAAAGTATATCATGAGAGTGTGATTGTGTTTTTTGTTCTGCAACTCCTTAGTTCACAGATATTTCAGTGAAGGAAGAAGAAATTGTTTAGCTTTGATTGTTATCAATATAACCACCTATTGCAATGATGAAACAATGCATAAACAAACTGAATGTTATTCAATCTTCACTGTGTAGTTATTTTAAATCTGAGTAAACAAAGACGTCATTTTGACAGATTGAATATTTTGATCTGACCAGAGTAATATTGGTGATCCGTCAAGTCTATGAAGAGTAGTTGTCGGTTGGCGTTGGTATGTAACGATGTGAAGTCATTTGAATGACGTTCAGTACACATTAACTCCAATGTAGGTTTTACAGATTACGAAAACATGTCATTGAAGTATCGAGTGCTATAACACTGGATATGCACAAAGTGCGGTTAAATATATTGACCAGAATGAAATCGCGAAGAAAACGTAATACATATATTTGTAAAAGTTGATTAGCGAGTGAAACTAGTCTTGTGAAACAGTTCTGTGACAGAAGGAGGCGTTTATCTACATGTCATGTATGAACATCTGGCAGATCACTGTCGTGTTCTCATAATATTTTGTTTTGAAATACTCAGGCTATCTTGAAAAGCGTCAACAACAAGTTCTCAATTTTAAATAGATCCTTTTCGCTACCAATATACCATTGATAAAATTCATATAGTCGCAGTGTGTTCGATTTAATTGGTTTAATTGAGTCATGTATGTTAAACCCACTGGATCGAACACAACGTGACTATATGGTTTACCCTAAGTTCACAAGACAGGTCATCCTCTTCGCCCAGTTTCAGATATGTTTAATTCACCTTATTGATAAAAAATGACAAATGTTGAATGTTTGAACTGTTTCAAAATCCACATCATAACAAAACACAGATATATGAACAGGGTATATTGTTTTCAATGAATTCTACTGGTATCCCTACAGTATTATATACATACATATTGATCGACCAATATTTAGTATAGTCAACATCGACAGTTCTCTTTGATTTCAGCTGATAAAGGTAAGTTCATAAGAGTGATTATTTATTTTTCATAAATGGAACTGTGAACAATGAATGGAAATGAGAGGGAGAATGTTGACCATTGAAACTACTCATTGGATTTTTACGAATCTGATAAATTAAGCTGTTTTTGCAAATGTATTTCATTTCACAGTTTAATAATCAATGATATTCATAGCAGCCTATGTGTTATTTTATTTGACAATGACTTTTAAATTATCAGAAAGTGGGGGTTTTGTGGAGATTTAAGTAATTTAATAGTTGAATAAAGCATGACCACCATGGAAAAAAGCAGTGTTTGACCACCATTTCGTCCTAGTATGGGATTCCTCAACAGTGCTCATCCACGATTCCGCTTGTGAGACTCGAATCCAGGAACTACGGTTTCGGCTGCGAAATTCCAGTGCTTCTATGCTTTTCATGGTTATCCAGTTTGAATCGACTCATGAATCCAACTGTTAAAATACATCTAAATTCTTATATTATAAATGAAGCTGTAAAACAACAGTAACATTTAGCAAAAGAAGATGAATTCAGACGGACTCTTTGATTTCGTTGTAATATACATTTCTGTTGTAATATTTACTTTCAGTTTACGGAACTTCGATGTTGTACCTTCCAAATCAAAACAGTTTGTAATGAGGAATATTTGTTTAGGTTAGTTTGTATACGTGATATTTCTCAGTCGAACATAAAAGAAAGTTATTGGATGTGAGGTGGTTCGAAATTTCATCATAAATACAAATGTACATTATTAGGTAAACAAATATTACCACACTGTTTTCGAACTAATAATTGTTCAGTCGATAGTCAAATCTAAATTACATTAAATAGATCAATTGATAGGGAATTTAAGAGAATTACAAAGTGGAACAAATACATATTATTTTATTTTTTATGGATAGATCTCGTTATGACAGGGAGTGTTTCAAATTCGGGGAGACAGCTTCGATTCACAATCAGGAATGTACATTTTCAGTCGATTCAATCAACACAATCAAAAAGGGGGGCGAATCAATATGGCAGCCGCCATAACTAAATATCGAATAAAACAACTTAGACGTAGTTCAGGAAAACCATCAAGATTCAATGAAGATGTAGTGAAAACAAAACCTACGACGAAATACAAGTAGAACCATCTCAAATGGGATCGAATGATGATGATCATCATCGGTATATTCAGCAATGCAATTGTACTGTAAATGTCAGTGGCATTTACTAATTATGACTCTATTAATTGAGCAATATGAAGATCTTATAAACAAGTAACAATTGGCTTCAATCGCAATATAACAGATACAATGAAATACTCGATTACTAACGATCATTCAAGGAGAATCCGTAGAAGTTTGTTGTAATGGTTTATAACAATTCAACGAAATCTGAAGAGTGTGCGAACAGAATCATTTATTGAAGGAGACATGTGAAATATTCTCGAACAATCCTGAAGTACAAACTGAAAGTGTCCATTGGTTAAGATTTTTTAAGATACTTTCAGTAATATTTAACGGGATTACTACCGTATTTTTGTTTTTACAGTTGAAATATAAAGTCGTCAATGGAGGGATAAATGTAGAGTTACTCGAAGGACTTCGGGTGTTAACGTCTTTTGAGTAGTATTAAATATGGGCAAACTATACTATCTCAAAATTTTAATAGTCCAAATACCTTGGTAGTGTTGTATCGAGTTTTAGTTAGTTACTTTTGTCATTAAACTGTTGAGATTGAGTTTTACAAGAAAAAACAGCATTCTTGAAAATAAATAGTTACGCTCACTTATCAACATATTATCCCACTATAACCACATATCGTAAAATTAGCATCTTGTATGATCATACGACATGTGTAATGAATAATGTTGCTTTCGTCATTGCATTTACTGAGTTAATGAATCAATGAATGAATGTTCTTCCATAAGGTAGAATTTAAACTATAACGCACGTAACAGTTTGATTAAGCATATGGTCAATTTATTGTTGAAGGAGTCTTTGATCTCGTGTAAGTAAACCCGCGGTTCCACTTGGTTTTATGTATGTCTATATATATATTTTATGATGAATTTATTCATCACCCCACTTTTGAATTTTGTTCATAACCATTGAATGAATTTCCGTTTACAGGGTGCTGTGAAGATTATTGAATTTCATCGTCTACAGCGCGTGTTAATCTTTTGACAACCTAATAATTCTATAAGGAATAATGAAGGAAGAAACGACGAATGAACCATGAACATAAGTTCTCTGTTTGACTTCGCATATTTTACTTCGGCTGAGTGCGGAAGGAGTTGAACGAAGTTATTTCTGACATTTATGTAATCAGACAGACAGTAAGATGTGAAGCGATAATGACGATCGAGCCTAATCAAAATATTACGGATTACAAGCGTTAATATAACTCATAAGAGCTAATTCGTATTTAGTCAACTAAACAAGCATTTGTTAAACTAATAAGTGTACAAACATATAAGCAAGCATAAATGAGCTGCATAAGTGTCGAACTACGAAAGCATGGATATAATTGTTATATTTACTGTAGATCACAATTTCTTATGAAGAGAATAGATGTATTAGAAAAGTGAGAATGATCTGATTGGTATATGCTATCTTAGTTATTAAAATCTGTCTACATGCTAAGATGAAACATGCAAGTGTATGTTAGTGCTTTGTGTTATAACCTTAGTTGTTCAACCACTGAGAACCAGGAACTAATTGGCAGCTTCTTTGTTATAGTATGTGATTCCTACGTAGTGGTCGAGGAACGTCGTAAATCAATTGAAATTAGAAACCTAAACCATTAGTAACCTTTTCAATAGTCCATAAGTTAAACGCTTTTTGTTGGACGTGAAAGTATTGAGTAGGTTCTTTGATGAAGTCCGCCTTGATGATGTGTTACATTCTATGACGAAACGGCTGTCCAGTATATCCTGGTTTCCAATGAGTGCCTAACTAAGATCAGTTTGTGCTATGAAATGTGGGATTATCATTTTTCGTTGAACAGAAACGTTTAGTTGTACGTTTAGTGTCTACAAGTGGTAATTTGTTTAATCATACACAAACCGATTACTTCTACGTTTTCTGTATCAGTTAAAATAGAAGAATGTCAGTCTTCATGGTTTCGATAATTCCACAAACTGAAACATCATTTTTTCTCTTATAACTGCTACATTAAAATTCACAACACAACACATGTGTTACATTCGATTTAAATGACAGATAGTAAATGATGTTTGCATAAATTTTGTTTTAAAGGTGTTACGAGTATTCGGAGTTTGACAACACCTTAACCAGTAACACATTTTACAATCAAAATATGCCAACCCGGTGAAATCACAAGTCAGAATCGAAGAGATTCGAAGATACCTTATGAAATGCTATCGATATATCGCGAAGTGACTAATCTGAGTTGTCTAGCGGTTGTAGAAGATGTATAGCACGGTGTACCCACCAGTGATCTAGTGCGGTTGCGTGACTGAGCACTTTCAACTAGATGAGTCCAATAAAGCTAATGTGGTCAGCATCAAATGTTGAAGACTTGCAGTTCTATTGACTTCGGGGATTTATTTATCCCTTCATTTTCAAATAAAGACTACATTTTTTAAATCTAATTATGAACTACAGTATAGTAGTTTTGAAATTTCAGCTTCATGGATATACCATCGTCATTGATGAACAATTAACAGAGAATACTTCATAAGTGTTGTAAAGATAATCAAGACTTTTATATATACCTCACAAAACACTGAACAAGCGATTGAAATAGTCTTTTGTAAAATACTGTTAAATGAAGCATTAAAAACTATCATCAACACAGTTCACATTTTACTGTCCATTCATTAATAGTGATGTATTATATTTTGGAATTTTATGTCAGATATTATGAATGATTTTTGTTAGAGAGTTTATCGTACAACTATGGTGAGTGTGGTTTTATGATGTTGTCTTAAAAGAAATTGTTGAATAATAAATATCCGTCAATGATTGTTTATTGAATTTATGATTGTATCTATGTAATATTTGCTAAATTGTAGAGTCATGATATACGCTGTATAACGATTTCAGAGTTTCATGACCATGTGATACAACTGTGTATGTCATTGCTGGTGTAAAGTGTATGCTATCACATATGACGGCTGTCTCGTCCTACTATGGGGCCCTTCAGCAGTACTCGTATACAAACAGGAATGGGAGCGGGAATCGAACACATGACTTTCTGTCGTGTGCGCAAACTCTTGAGCTCACTGAGTCGGCTTTCAATAGTGTGCAAGTATAACATGAATCAATCCACAACATTGCGTTATCATCTTTCATTGTTTTTAGCGGGTTACTGCCTCACAGCCGACACAGGTAAGCTCCACTAATCATGGTTTCTCATTAGAATACTGATCTAGATTTCACGCAAATTCGACTTTCACACTCATAAATTGTTCTTTGAAGTAAGTTTAACTTCACTACTTCGTCTCTGAAGTAATTGATGAATTCAAACATTCACATACATTTCTTGAAGGGACATTTCAAATATCATTCTGAGTTTGTCCTGTCTTTATCATGAAAACAAGTTTTTCGAATACATACGTTTACGTTAATGTACTCTTAAGTGACTTTGTTAAACTGGAAGTGTGGTTTTATTCATTTAATATTTTGACTGAATTAGTTTCGGTTCGAGTTAATTTAATGCGTATAGTTCAATAGTCATTTCGGATTGGCAACTAAAACACGTTGTCACAAACTATGTGTGATTGGTCATTGATTCATACATTGATATCCTCAGATTACCCATACTCTTGAAGCCAAAACAAGCTTTGCAACATTTTGAATGGCACATTTTGCTACACTTCAGCAACTACTACTGCATGATAAAATATTTGGAAGTGTATCGCATGTTTTAACTTATATGTATGATTAATTATCCTACTCGAATAAATTTTGCGTTATGTGGCAGGCAAATAATGGTGACTAGCCAATGTTATTTGTTAAACTTTCAGAACATCGCTTTATGACAGTGACGTATGTTGATACGGAGTGGAACACTGGATGATGGTTTCGTCCCATGTAGGAATTTTCAGTTGGATGAGACTTATCTATTGCGGCCCTCAACATTAATAGGAACATCTAAACAACCAATATATATATGAATTATCTTATTGTTAATTTAAATCATTTGTTAATAGATGATGCTTATCAGCGTTTTCAATAATCTCTTTACAGGAAGAATTTCTGCGGACAACTATATGGAACTTTCAGATGCTTTTTAGATGGAATGGATCCAACTATTTGCGGCAGAGGTCAAACATGTATAGGTTAGAATATAAAGCAAAATGCAAGATGAATTTAAATTTCTGGTGTTATAAAATTTTAAGATAATATAGTCGTTGGAATGATTAACTCAGTGAAATGATGAGCAACAGTGGTCAACATAATGTGATTACTCAGATTATTTGAATTCAGCAAGAATAAACTATCGAAATATGTTACCAAGTATAAAATGTACAGTGAGTACACTCACTATATTAGTCAACAAAGCTTAAAGTATCAAGGTGCTTGATGTGAAATTTCAACGACAATTAACATGAATTTTCTTTAGTGCACATGTAAAACTTGCAATATTTAAGCGAATTTCTCAGAAGTCCAGTAGTTTTGAGTGAACGCTAGAATAAGAAATCATCTGAAAACCATGGTAGACAAAGGAGAACAATTTCATTGTAAGCGATCACTGTCCTCATTCAGTATGTACCTATTTATTAAAAACCTACTCCGCATGTGAATTACACGTACTACTGTGATATGAGCTGTCATGATGCTTTTAATTATTCATTTGCAATTCAATGCTGTAGGGTAACGACGAGATGCTTTCTGATGAAAATATGATGAAAACTTAGAAATGCCAGAAATGTGAATGAATAGTTTACTGTAAGACATAACTAAACTAACACATGTTTATACCTAATGAAGTGCACTATGTAGCTTGGTATATGTTCTAATTATCATTGTCGAATTATACTTAGCTAACACATATCCAAACAAAGTTTATACAAGACATTGGAACCAATCAGCCATCATCATATGTCAGCTCTGTTTCATTTTAAAACCTTGTCCAGATACAACTTCAATATGAAGACATCGATGAAGAATTCGTTTTCAGCGTAGTAAGATTATGAGTTCAGTAGAAATGTTGTAACAGGTCTAAGTGTGAATTCACTCGAAACAGTTAACTAGAATTGATTTGTCGTATAAGATCTTTGACTATCCAGACTAATTGATCCTATGGTGGCATTTGGAAGTGAATGAAATTAGATCCATTCGATGACATAATGCTTTTATAGTCCATAAGAGCTAAAGAACAATGCACCTTCTCGGTTTGAACTGTATAAAACTCGCATTCTAGCATAGATTATCATGGAAATATAACCGATTCTAAATATGTGTCACAGATGATCTTTTGGAATTACGAATACGTTTATTGTTTATTTCTTCCTGTCATTTTTAACATTTCTACTACATGAAGGAAAAGGTAAGCATTGATCTGGTTGTCTTATAAATGTGCTGACCAGTGTGGTGTCTACATGACTGTAAACAGTCCTAACTACATTGTAATGCTGTAGTTTGAATCGGAAATTCATATCAATGACGTGTTCAATTATTTGATACATAAGGTTTATTGTTTCGTGATTCATTTAGAAGGGGGCTTATTTCAAGCAAGCAATAAGTAAAGTAAATGATATTTATCAAGAGCATTTCGAATGTGGGTTCATATTTCAGGGTAAATAGGATTATTTAAATCTGAAGTATACGAAAATCATCCCGATAAAACATTGACCTGGAGAAAGCGAACGTGAAAATATTGGAATTCGACAATACATGAATGCAGTATATTGAATTATATTCCCCTCTCTCACTAAAATATGTGCCTGACATGTATGAAATAATTTGTGAAGCTAGTAGAAACGAAATAGTAACAAATTATACACCACTAAAAGCAAGGTGTTTCAACTCTTGATAGGTAATTAACACTGTCCCTATTACATCATAATAGATACTGATCTTATGAATATCGATCAAAAGGATAGAATGGTTGTTTCAGTGTTTCATCATTGACAAATCTGTGCATTTAATAAGAGGTATCTTTTCGTGTTTTATCTAAGATGAAGTGATTCGTTCTTCCTATCATTTGAGATGTAACATGTGTAAGAAATTTCTATTCTTAATATTGTTATCTGTTTATTCTATATTAGGAGGTGGTAAGTTCATTGAAATGTACTGAAATAAAACTCACTTATTCATTCAGTCTATAGACTAATGAGATATATACAATCAATATAATAAATATCACAAGTGGTCATCATATTGATTACGGGTTTCTTTGTATTTAGATATCCCACTAAAGGGAACAATTCCTAGGCTATGTGTTTGCAGAAGTGTGAAATAATCTCTAAGAGAATTGATGTGACACATCCTCTTTCTTCTCATTTATCAATCAGAAAATGGTGTTGGGTGGTGGAGTATCGAAATATTTTTTAGCGAGTTAGATTTCTACGGGATGGGGTCGCTAACATCATGCCTAACACTCCTCCTTTACCCGGTGTTGAGACCAGCAGTAACTCTAGAAGAGCTACTGGCGGAGTTTGAAATTTCGAAATTAAAAATAATTGATAAATATTTAGGTGAATTACCCCAGTCAAATTAAGGATTCTAACAACCGTTTAATAACTGTGTAATACAATGCAGAGTTACATATTACATATGACTCACATTATACATTTTGACGTTTGTATCATTGATGAATTCATTAGTGATTTTCAATTTTGAGTAAGTTCAATAAATATTTATTCAATGCCATCAACTGATTTGGCAAGGTTCCCAGTGTACACATTCTTCATAATTAAATAGAAGAGATCAGGGTGCAATTGAACAGGGTACAATGCTAAGAAGCTCATTAAGTAATTGCTTATATATAATAAACTATACTTTCAGAAACACAAAATTATATGTGTTTTGTAAAGTAGGAAACGGCCATCCAGTGCTTCCACGTTCTCCATGGTAATCTAGCTTCAATTCACTCATGATCTCAACTATTAGAATAATTATAATATCCACTAAACCCCTTCTTTCATAAAGATTTGACTGGATTGGGAGATTACAACGAAACTGTTAACCGAGTTCTTATTTTTCTTACGGAATGTTTCTGGCTACGTATGTGTTGATGCATATACTACTGGCAGCAGAAATATTCCGAATCTATCTGAGTAAATGTTTTCATTACATGTGTACATTTTCAAGTTCGAGGTGATATCATTTGTTGTTGGAATGTAACTTAGTGCTTCATTTGTTGTAAGCAATGCCTGTTAAGTTTAGTCATACACGTTAATGAACTTCTACCAACATCGTTGTCGGTTTACAATGTATGGTTTTGTGAAGGAGAGATTGAATGAGAATGACCACTGAAAGCTAAGAAGGGCAAGAGAGTTGTTTTGTTCCTACAAGCAACATTTCACGAGTTGGCAAACATACCAGAAATCGGAACCATAACCTCTAGACTTCTTGGCAAGTGGGTCACATTTAGACTACTGAGTGAGCATTCAGTAATTGACATATAAGTTCAGTCAACTCAGGATAACAGTGTCATCCCATGACATAGGTTACGCAGTAGATAATTGACGTAACTATAGATTGTTAATTTAAGCTTGTGAAGTCATTATGTATAGGTTATTTCAGATAGTGTTTTCAACAAATGTTCATACACTTCCTCGTTATTTGACTGTGGTCTCATGCACGGTAATCATCATTATGCAATTACTCATTGAAATATACAGAATCAGTGAATGCCATGAACTTATTCTTATTTAAAGAGAATTGATTTTGGGTACCTGGTGAGTTGGACCACAATATACATATAACTTAAAATTACTTATAGCTGACATACCATATCACAAACCATATTTGAAACTTTAATAAAACTTAGTATGTTCAATAATTTGTAATTAGCAAGAGATTCTAGGATGTACGTTTCGTTTGGTTGTTTGCCAAGTTAGACAATTCAGTCTGTATTCATGTATTGATTCAAAATGTAACGCCAATCACACTACACAGAATTTGTTACTTTGTGTAGTTCAACTTCACGTATTGTGTTTATAGGAGATAAGTTTTAGCTGATCTGTATGTTGATTCGCAGACATCCACAGTTGTTTAGTGTTTCGGGATCTCAGGACTATCACTGTATTGTATTTGTTTTATTCAAACATCAACTTAACATTGATTATAAAGACAATTCGTTCATACATATCTAGGGATTGATTGATCGACTTAGAATACGCAGACGACGTTGCTCAGTTCGGTGGAGACGTTGACAAGTTGCAGAGTGTTATGATTGCCCTCAGTAATTGTTCATTTATGTTTGAGGTGTATTTCGTTTCTTGGTAATACAAGAGATTGTTTCGGGACTGAACCGCATCAACATCTGATCGAATAATTGAAAAGGAAGTATGAAACAAGGTCAATGAATGAAGGAGACAGAGGTTGAATACAATATATAAATCTTAGACTTCTTTTAATCACTGCTATCATATCGCAGAATGATGAATTGGGGGTGCGAGTTTAGCGTTGATGAAGCAACCAGTTTAGATCTACTGAGATATTTAGGGTATCAATACATTGTCATAACCATCGTCCACATCGATATCAAGTTGGAAGAAATCCAAGTATCAGTTCATTAGTTTTATGGCTACTAGTCTGCACAGTTTTAAAGGTGTAAAACGCCTACTTATGATTCCAGCGTTAATCCTCACAATTGATTGATCACCGTGTGGTGATCAATTTCATGTGTGTCGAGTCCTTATTAGTGGAGATCGAATGCTATCGACCATGTTGCAATTTGGCCACCAGTCTAGGTTACTCGACCCTGGTAACGTCTCTGACTGTGAGGCTGGATGACACGGGATCGGATCCGCCAGGGGGCACCAGTTCCCTCAAGATTACAGGTACACCTTGCTGATGAGTGCCAAGTAGCACAAAACCCGGGTCCAGGGTTTCTTGTCGACTACCTCCAACCACCATCTAGCGTTAGTCCTGTCAGTAGTTGGAAAGGTTATATTATTATATGGCTCAGGATCTATCACAATGTCAACAATGTATCTACCTTGTGTCTCCCTCCAAATTATGAGTTCCAGTATTCATTTGCACATCACATTTAATTTTTCTTTTCTAAACAGATTATCAATGTTTAATTTTTCTGTTGTGCTAAGATATGCGTTGATTATGACTGATTAACTAATTCGTATTCAATAAACACTGAACGAGAAATGTTTTTAATAATCTTATAAATCTTTGGTAAAAATATTTTTGACGGTATGAATATCAATTGAGTGAATGCGATCAGTTATTCATTTTATCTTCACTAACTCTTTTTTGTATCTGTTTTCAGGACCAATTTATACGAACGCTTAGCTGGTACTTGGAGATGTTTATTAAGAGTACTACCTGAAGATCTAGGAGGTAGAACTACACCATGTTAAAGTATGTTTGAATAGTAGCGTGAAAATGCAACTCAATAAAAGTTAAAAGAACAAGTTTTCTGATTTATTATCATAACTGCGTGTTTTGAAAAATGTTTAAGTGAGATATGTGACTTTGCTACATCTCAAACAGATATTATCAATAAGAAAATACACGACTAGTGAATAGCAGGGCAATCCAAAGGGCGTGCATCATTACGTCAGGCTAATCAGCTTGATCTGCCTTCATCCTAATACTGATTCTCATGTCAGGACTTGAGCCCGGTACCTCTCCCTCAAAATACTGAACACGTTATCCACAAAATTTTATTGTTAACGTTTATTAGTCGGATAGTCGGACAACCTTTACAAACGAGTCCAACATCGCCCAGTTGTACAAATTAATGGCTAACTGAACTCTGTAGTTCAATGAATAATGTAATTAGTGTTTGAAAAGTGCCGGGTTCGAGTCATGGTATGAGCATCAACACCAGGGTATGGCCACTTCTAGCCAACGAGTTTCAAATCCTGGATTTTACTGCTAGCCACTATCCACCTTACTTACTTACTTACGCCTATTACTCCCAATGGAGCATAAGCCACCAACCAGCATTCTCCAACCCACTCTGTCCTCGGCCTTCACTTCTAGTTTCATCCAATTCTTGTTCATTTGTCTCATGTCTATCTCCATTTCTCGGCGTAATCTGTTCTTTGTTCTTCCTCTTTTCCTTTGACCTTCAGGATTCCATGTGGGGGCTTGTCTTGTGACACAGTTTGGTGCTTTCTTCAATGTGTGTCCTATCCACTTCCAGCGCTTCTTCCTGATTTCTTCCTCCGCTGGGATCTGGTTTGTTCTCTCCCACAGTACGTTGTTGCTAATAGTGTCGGGCCAATGGATCTGAAGTATTTTGCGTAGACAATTGTTAATAAACACCTGTATTTTCTGGATGATGGCTTTCGTAGTTCTCCAGGTTTTTGCCCCATACAGTAGAACTGTCTTGACATTTGTATTGAAAATCCTGACTTTGGTGTTGGTTGACAGTTGCTTTGAGTTCCAGATGTTCCTCAGTTGTAAATATGCTGCTCTTGCTTTGCCGATCCGCGCCTTCACATCTGCATCAGATCCACCCTGTTCATCAATGATGCTGCCCAAATACGTAAAGGTTTTTACATCTTCCAAATCTTCTCCGTCAATTGTGATTGGATTGGTGCATTCTGTGTTGTATCGGAGAATCCTGCTTTTCCCTTTGTGTATATTGAGACCTACTGCTGCTGAGGCTGCTATTACACTGGTCGTCTTCTCCTGCATTTGTTGTTGCGTTTGGGATAGAAGGGCCAGATCATCTGCGAAGTCTAGATCGTCCAACTGCATCCTAGCTGTCCATTGTATCCCGTGCTTCCCTCCAGATGTTGACGTCTTCATGATCCAGTCGATCACCAGGAGAAAGAGAAAGGGTGAGAGTAAGCAACCTTGCCTGACACCGACCTTTACTTCGAACGACTTTGTCAACTGTCCTCCATGCACGATTTTGCAGTTTAATCCATCATATGGACTCTGTATGATATTGACTATCTTCTGAGGCACGCCGTAGTGTCGAAGAAGTTTCCATAGTGTTGTTCTGTCCACGCTATCAAATGCCTTTTCGTAGTCAATGAAGTTGATGTAGAGTGATGAATTCCATTCAATTGATTGTTCCACAATGATCCGTAGAGTTGCGATTTGGTCTGTACACGATCTATCCTTACGGAATCCTGCCTGTTGGTCACGAAGTTGGGCGTCTACGCAGTCCTTCATCCTGTTTAACAATACCCTGTTGAAGACTTTTCCCGGTATTGAGAGAAGAGTGATGCCCCTGTAGTTATCACACTTGCTGAGATCGCCTTTCTTCGGTATTTTGATCAGAAGTCCTTCTTTCCAGTCTGTTGGTACTTGTTCCTCATCCCAAATCTTATTGAAGAGAATGTGGAGTATCCTTGCAGTTGCCGCTACGTCTGCTTTTAGTGCCTCTGCTGGGATGTTGTCCGGTCCTGCTGCTTTGCCACTCTTGATTTGTCTGATGGCCATGCTGATTTCTTCAATTGTTGGTGGGCCAACATTGATTGGGAGGTCCGTGGGTGCTGCTTCGATGTTGGGTGGGTTCAGTGGAGCTGGTCGATTCAAGAGTTCTTTGAAGTGTTCTACCCACCTGTTTTGTTGCTCTTCAATGTTGGTGATTACCTCGCCTTCCTTGCTTTTCACTGGTCGTTCTGGTTTGCGGCGATTTCCAGAGAGTTTCTTTGTCGTGTCATACAATTGTCTCATGTTTCCTTCTCTTGCAGCCTTTTCCGCCGTCGTTGCTAAATCTTCCACATATTTACGTTTGTCGGTTCTGATGCTCCTCTTCACTTGTTTGTTTACTTCTGTGTATTCAGCTTGTGCCTTGGCTTTTTCTGCTCTTGTTCGGCTGGTATTGATTGCTGCTTTCTTGTTCCTCCTTTCTTGAATCTTATCCAGTGTATCAACAGTGATCCATTCCTTGTGATGGTGCTTCTTGTGACCCAGGACCTCATGACATGTTGAAGTGATTGCCTCTTTGATCCCCTTCCAGTTGCTCTCCACAGTAGTTCCTTCTCCATTGAGTAGATCATGAAAGGCCTGGAACTTGTTGCTGAGGACTATCTTGAATTTGTTGAGTTTGTCAGTATCCTGAAGAAAGGCCGTATTGAACTTTTGTGATATTGTCCGCCCCGTTGTCCAGTGCTTCTTGAATTTCAATTTCATCTTGGCGACCAGCAAGTGATGATCTGATGCTATATCAGCTCCTCTCTTGGTTCTCACGTCCTCTATAGTCCTCCTGAACTTTTTGTTGATGCAGATATGGTCGATTTGGTTTTGTGTGGTGTGATCCGGTGAAGTCCATGTGGTTTTGTGTATGCGTTTATGTGGGAATATGGTGCCGCCTATGACCAGCTTATTGAAGGCACATAGGTTTGCAAATCTCTCACCATTTTTGTCCATTCCAACCTTGTCGTTTAAATCTCCCATCAGAATGGTCAGGTCATTTGTTGGGCACTTCTCGATGATTGACTGCAGCCTATTGTAGAATTGATCTTTAGCGTCTTCATTGTAGTCGTTGGTAGGCGCATAGCATTGGATGATGTTCATTGAAATGCCCTCTTTCTTTGTTTTGAACGAGGCTTTGATGATCCTTGGTCCATGAGATTCCAATCCTATAAGCGCATTTTGCGCTTGTTTGGACAGCATCAATGCAACTCCTTGTGTATGTGGTGCATTTTCTTCTTCATGGCCGGAGTATAACAGGAGCTCTCCTGTAGTTAGTCGTTGTTGTCCAACTTGTGTCCAATGTGTTTCACTGATCCCAAGTACCTCTAGGTTGTATCTTCTCATTTCTGCAGCAATTTGGAAGGCTCTCCCGGTGTCCCACATTGTACGAACATTCCATGTACCTAAATAAATGGTTGCTCTGGTTGTCAGAAGGGGCGTCAGCCTCGTGACTTCCGAAGGAATTCGGCTTTCATCATGAGGCGTCATAGTTCTTCCAAATGAAGACCTTCTGACTCCCAGGGCAGAGTTTAAAAGGTTTGAATAATTTTTTCTGGTTAGCGTTTTTTTGGCGAGTTAGTTTTCTACGGGATGGGGTCGACAACCCCATGCCCAACCCTCCTCCTTTATCCGGGCTTGGGACCGGCAGTAGCCCCCAGAGGGACTCCAGGCGGAGTTACTATCCACCTACGCTAAAAATATTGAACATAAGTGGTTATAACTGAGATTTTATGTTAAATGTTTGTTTCAAACTGTTAATCCAGATTTTCTAATGTCGATTTAATACAGCGCTATTTGTAAAGTAATTTATTTCTTCTTAGGAAAAAATAATAAGAGTTTAAGGTAATTCCACTGAGGAATGTATTGTATCGAGATAGTTTGTCTTTGCCAAATAATTAACTTGAAAATACAAAGATATGTTTATGAATACTTTTAATGAGACACGCGTTGATAAGACAGTAATAGTGATTATGACCACAATCTTCACCTCCTTATTGAAACATTCATTAAATGTTTTAACCAGAATCAGTATTTCATAGCATACATATAAAAGGATATAAGAATAAAAAGTACATTCTGTCAGATAAGTTACAGAAACAAAAAACTTAGCACAGTAATACAGTTCAACCTTAAACTGTGTAATTCAAATTCCAGTTCTTGACTGTGTTTTATTAAAGTTCTAGACCAGTTGAGAATAATTCTATTTTGTGACATTATTCTGAATATGCATAAGGTCAAGTGAGATGTGAGAAATAAGCAAATCAACGAGTCACCTATTTTCACTGACCACATTTATTGGTATATATATAAATGTTTGTCACTGTGGGTCAGATGTTTAGAATGTGATCCGGGTTTCATTTTCGCTTTGGATACTTGACTCATTACTCAGGCGAAGTGATTAAAAACGCTCCTTGAGACGCGCTTTTAAGAGGACTTGACTGAAGGCCATAATACGGATTCACTAGGTAATTGTTCATCTTTCCATCATACAATTACATCGACAATGGCAAAATTAATAGATGTCGTTATTCAACACTGACAACAGTCCACGATGAGCAAGTATCGGTGATGGTATATTTAACTCTAATTAGATCGTATGGTAATTGTTGTCGAGATATACATTCCGGCTACCCTCTTTTATAATCATCAACTTGAATGGTGTAAGTGAATCATGGAATTCAATAAGTGAAATACGTGAGTGGATTTGAGATACGTATATTTTGTATAGTCGTTGATCAGAACAGACAATAAGAGAGACGGGTTGAAAGAAGGAAAGAAGAAGAATAACTAAGTAACAGTTGAATACTTGATTGCCACTTGTGTACTCGGATTGTTTCAAGTTTGGAACAAAAACACTGTAAATAACTGTTTATGGTATGAAAGGCAATTCCCGAAGTGATGACAATTAAAGCACGACACTTTGTTGACCAATATTTAACGACGTCTCAGTTTGATTGAGATGATCAAATGCTTTTCACACTTTTTAGATAGTTAGAATTCTACTAGGAGTTGTTCTTATAAGGCACATCTGTTAACTGAATGTCATAAAAGTGAACTACTCATTGTCCATATCAGTATTATAATTATGGTATGAGGAATTAAGATTAGAGTTCACAGTTAAATGTTAGGGCTAAAAATTAGAGCAAAGGTTTTCACGCTTTTTAAATAGTCAGAATTCCATAAACAGCTGTCCTTATAAGGGAAATCATTTTAGTGGATGTCAGAAAAATGGACAAAACTCTGATCTGGTAAGAAATTTAATGTCTCTAGTCCAATCATTGAAAAACAGAGATCTGTTTGCTCGTCTTATCAATTTATCATTTAAATAGGTTGAAAATTCATAGTTGGTGTGATCCGGAACAGATCATTTCTGAACAGAAAACAGATCAAAATTTAAAGAGAAGCTTACTGTTTTATGTTTGCTATTGCAATTTCGACAATATAGTGATTACAAATTGGTCAGATTCAATGTTATTAAATAATTAGGGGTAACTTTGATGTAGTGAAGTTTAAGTAAAGATTACTTATAATCAGAGAAGGGTTTTGTGGAGGTCTAACCTCAGTTGACGCATTAATTCAATTTTTAAATTACTACAATCTCCATGAAACCCCTCTCTGATTATAACCATCATATACTCACTAGTGACTGACTTCAACATGCATTTATTGGAGCTCTAGTGAGAAGCCGTGATCAGTGGAGTTCAACCAGGTCAATTGTGAGATAGTAACTCACTGAAGACAATGATAGATGTGTCGCTCAATTTCGTGGATTAGTTGAAGTTAGACAATAACACCGTTGGATGGCGGTCGGCTCAGTGGTCTAGAGGTTAACTGTTAGCGCGCAAGACCGTTAGGTCCTGGATATGAATCTCGCAGGGGGGGGCGAGGATGCGCAATACTGGGGAGTCCCACAGTAGGACGAAACGGCCATCCAGTGTTTCCAGGTTTTCCGTGGTAGTCTAGTTTCAATTGACTCAAAATTAATTAGTTATTAGTGTGAAATAATTCTCTGAAAACGGTGAAATTCATCCTTGATAGTTCAATCAGTTGTTTCGCACAAACAGACCAACAACAGTTTATCTTTCACCTAACAGGATTTGAATAATTCATAATGGTGTATAATTTTGAGTAGTTTATCGAGTAATGACCATCCAGAATTTAACCTAAAAAAGATTATAGACATTACTGATAACCGACACCTCCATTGGATTTGTAGTTGATACAAATGTAATCTGGTATTATAATCTTTCTATTATTTCATCTTGACCATTTGTGATAATATTTCCTCACGAAATTAGTAATTTTACAAAAATAAAAAATTCATATATATACGATTGTACAGCTTGATAATAAATTCGTTGAAAAGAGATCCCTTCACTGAACTTCGTGTTCTTATTTTTAATGTTTAAATGGGAAGTATCTGTCAGTGTGCAAAGTACTACATTTCCAACAGTTGAGAACATGAGTCAATTGAATCTAGACCACCATGGAAGACCTAGAAACTCTGGACGGCCGTTTCGTTCTATTGAGGGACACTTCGGCAGTACGTATTCACTTGGTGGGTGGAAATCAGTTTATCGATCCATACATAACTACACAGCGCTTTCATAAACTATGGACATCATACATCAAATACACTATCTTCCTTCATTTTTCTCTTATATGATTCATGATTCCTCCAATTGACTCGTTATTCTAATTGCTCTCTATTTCACCTCCTGCTCCCTTTATTTCAGTTTTGTGTTGCAGCCATTCTACCTCCGATTACTGCTACATACTTCTTGTGTCTGTCAATATAAGTAGCATACACCAAGATACTTGTCTGGAATAACACATCTCACCAGCCCATTCCCTTCAGTCAGTCCGTACATGCGACAACATCTTCAACACATGTGTTAATGACATGATTTTGGGCTTCGCATCTTTCGATTCTTTGTAGGTTTGTTGATTCTCAACCACACGATCCCCGAAACCGAACGCAAGGTATCGATGATATAACTAGTTATTCATAATCGTTTATAGATATTGTCATAAATCATTGTCTTCACTTCACGATCACACAATATGATCAATGAAATTGATTAAACTAATAACACAAACTCGGTCGACAAATTGATCGAGAACTGCCACTAATCAGTGCTGTTCTCTAGTGGTCATCTTCATCTAACCGAGATGATTAAACCATGTTATTCAATCAGCTGTTCATTTAGTAAATAGATTATAACCTTGACAGTTTAACTGGAGATCAAGTGATACAACCATTCATGCAATCGAGCAGTGCAAGCCAATGAGCAAACCTCCTGCAAACTGGAAACATCAATGTCGCATTTGCACCAACATTGACAAATGTTCATACCGTTATAATAGACATGGGTTAGAAGTTGTTCTCCGCTTCGTTATATTACATGTTCTCCATGACAATCGCATCAGCAGCACCTACAGTTTATCATATCATAAAGATTTATTTAGCAAGAAGCATTGTACAACATATAGTGTTTGTATGAATTAATGATTCTTTTGTACTTGATATATGTCTCGTTTCGAATTCTAAATAAAATACGTTCGTTTGTGCTCACCTCGTTCTGTTTGGCTTAAATTACCCTGTTTCGGGAATTCCTAGGTAATACAATAACTCGAATACTTTCATTTATCATGATGCCTCTTTATTTTGGCTGTGTTTCCCACTGATCTGATCCCTGTTTTGTTCAAATAATTCCACCTTAATGCATCTAGATCAGTAGGTGATGAAACATTCTAGTACTTGCATAACGTCAAATATATCACAGCATTTTTGTCACACTTGCTCTTTGGTCTCCGTTGTCGTTTTCATTGAAGTTGCAGATGACTACAATTACAGTGTAATGTCACCTGAAATAACCCTATTGATACATAATTCTGAACGTCCTAGCTCTCCTACTACGAATTAGTGTCTTCCAACTACTACATCATGCATGATTGTGACAGATTTCCGCAAAAATCAATTTGTCAACCTTATTATTTCCAACAAATTAAGCATATTCTGACATTTATATCTACTTTTTGCGTTTGACAATGGTTTCTGTGTTAACCAGATCACATCTATATGTCAGCATGGATGATGAATTTATTTTCAAAATTATTATCATTATTATTAGTTTATTTTTCCAGTCCACCTCTCAAAAAATAATATAGATGTCACTTGTGAACCGTGGAACTAAGGAAGTATGAACATATTCAAATGATAAGCTTGAAATGTTCAAGTGGAATGAAAAAAATATTAGCTAATGTATAAGGTAAATTATTTGGTCGATCTAGTGTACATAGCGATCATTACATTGCAAACATTACAATTTGTCTCCATTTTAATTCGACAAAGAATTATGATCGATTCGGTAAATATTATGATGCGATCAATTTACATTCTTTCCTAGTATACATAGATAGTCTTGTTTCAGATACATTTGAATGAAATACAAACATTACAGTATTTTATATTTATACGACACTTAACAGATCACACAAATCTATCCATCTCAAAAATGTCATTCTAAATTAATGTTAGTGTTAACACCTAATCCAGAACAAACTTCATTAAAGTTGTGTCGAAAAGATAGTAAAGCAGTCGACAATTAACTTATGTTCAGACCATTTTTTATTGCATGCACACACACCTCGACTAATACACACTCAAGTGTTTGCGTCTTAGACTTTGAAGGTGATATCATCAGATTTTAAAGGCTAATGATGAGCCTATGGTTTGAATCAGACTAGTGGACTCTCCAACTGGATTCATGGAATCATTAGGTTGTCCGAAGTTATTTCTCAACAGTATTTAATGGCGGCTTTATGAACGTTCAGTCACTGTGTTTCGATCATCCAAATGTATAACGTATTCGTCTGCAAACTAATTAACGTCTCAACCACAGAGATTTACAAATGTTGGTATCATGATTCCTCCAATTCAGTCGATATTCTAACTGTTCCCTGTTTCCCTTTCTGTTCTCTTCAATTCAATCTTCTGATACATCCTTTCCACTTTCGAGTACTATTAAGTATTACTTATATCTATCTACATAAATAGCATATAACATAATATAGCTGTTCTCACCATTCAGTAAGGTGTTACATGCTTGGAATGGCCAACAATAACGATTTGTTCCATTCAACCAGTCCGTACATACGACAACATCACTAATACATGGTTAGTGTGGTGTGAGCTACTTGTGTTGACATATGTAATCAGTATGTAACACCAATCAGAAGTGGAATGCTTATCACAAGATCATTGAGGAGATTAAACTGAAGAGAACAGAAATGAAAATAGAGAAGAAGTAGAATGAAAACAGAATTGGGAGAATTATGAAGTATGTAAAGGACAACTGAAAGATATGCAAATGATGTATTTGAAGTATGCCTTTAGCATTCTAATGAATCACTGTGTGATTTTGCACTAGACAGAACAAATGATCTTCCGCCACTTGTCGTTCACTTCAATACTATATTATACTACAAGTGTTTATGTCTAACAGTGGTTATTAAAGTAAGTTCATGTTACCACATTTAAGAAACTATTATATCAATTTTCAACCTCAACTCTGTTACGATCTCCCTCCAAAAACATCCATCCACAATAAAATTAATCAACTGAAGCTTGCTAAGTTTACATAACCATGTGAAAAGCTGTTCACAGTTTAAAGATTAACAAGTATATGTACATTCAGTTCTCCACCAATCGTACATCTTACGTCAATATTACTTTAAACTATGAAATACTGATTAAAAGAGTCTGGATTAACACTTTCATTCAAACATTTGTCTTTTCAAAATCCAAAATGCTGAATACATTTATAACGACTTATTTCAATATTTTTAGTGTAGTTGGATAGTGCCTAGCAGTTGAATTCAGGATGTGTGTTTCATTCCATTTGAAACTCGTTGGCTAGAAGTGCCTGTACCATGGTGTTGATGCTCATACTGACACCCGAACCTGTCACTTTACACTTCAAACACTCAACACGTTGTTCACTGTACTACAGAGTTCAAATGGCCACTAGCTTGTGCAACAGGGCGAAGTTCAGTTCGTTTGTAAAGGTTGTCTGACTATTTTTTAATATAAGTAACATTTACCCTGTTGAATAAGCTAGTGATTATTCGAACAATGTAGTTATGTGGATTACGTGTTCAGTATTTCAAGTGAATGGTACGAGGTTCGAGTCCTGGTATGAGAATCAATATTAGGATGCAGGTGAATCCAGCTGACGAGCCCGGAATAATAAACACGCCTTTTTGATCACCCTGCTAGCCACTATCCTACACGCTAACATTCTTGTGACGTAATGACAATATTTAGGTAAACTAAAAGGAATGCAGATATTCCAAAACAAACTAGAAGCTGGTTTCCCTAACATCAGTAACTTTTACAAAATTAATTCAGTAGTTGCATTATCATCTGTACAGTTGTGTGTTCTACCATTGTTAATATCTGTTTGAAATGTACCAAAGTCCCATATGTCCTTATAAAATATTTTAAACCCACATTTATGATTTTATAAAAACCAGAAAAGTTGTTCTTTAGCTTTTATTAGGAGGCAGTCGTATTGTAACACGATCCCCTTTTCCCCCTAATTTATTAAGGAGTTTTTCTAACAAGCATCTCCAAGTACCAGCTAAACGTTCGTACAAATTGGTCCTGAAGAGAGATACAATAAAAGAGTTAGTGAGGTAAAAATGAATAACTGATCGCATTCCCCCAATCGACACTCATTGACATTGTCACAGATTCTCAGACATGTAATTATCCAACTTCAACCACCAACAGGGTCAACAACCAGACCTCAACTAAATACTTTACACCTTCCACACTGTACAGACCAACAGTCACTAAACTACTGATCTGGTGCTTTGTCTTGCTTAGCAAATACCTAAATTTCTCCCAACTTGATTATACAGCATCTAATATCGATGTCGTCGATGGTTATAGCTACGTAATGATACCCCATATACCTCAGTCGATGGAGATTAATTACCCCAGCAACGCTTAACCTAACCTTAAGTTATCCCCAGTTCATCATTCTCTTATACGAGAGAGGAGGTTAGAAGATACGCATGATTTATATCGTGTAGTCAGTCTACATCTCCTTCATTCATAGTTCAAGTTTCAAAACTCACTTCCAAATATTCGCTCATATGTTGATACGGTTCATTCGTGAAACAACGTTTTGCAATACCAAAGAGAGAAGTAGAGTTTGAATATAATTAGATAATCACTGAATGCAATCATAACACTGTAACTTGTCAACGTCTCCACCAAACTCAATTACGACGTCTGCGTATTCCAAGTCGATTAGTCAAACTTCTTACAAGAGATCGATCCCTAGATATGTATGAACCGATTGTCTTTATAATCAATGTAATGTTGATATATCAATAAAACGAATGCCCAACAGTAATAGTCTTGGTTTGTGATATGGTATGTCAGCTATAAGTAATTTTAAGTTATATGTATATTGTGGTCCAACTCACCAGGTACCCAAAATCAATTCTCTTTAAATAAGAATAAGTTCATGGCATTCACTAATTCTGTAAATTTCAATGAGTAATTGCATAATGATGATTACCGTGCATGAGACCACAGTCAAATAACGAGGAAGTGTATGAACATTTGTTGAAAACACTATCTGAAATAACCTATACATAATGACTTCACAAGCTTAAATTAACAATCTATAGTTACGTCAATTATCTACTGCGTAACCTATGTCATGGGATGACACTGTTATCCTGAGTTGACTGAACTTATATGTCAATTACTGAATGCTCACTCAGTAGTCTAAATGTGACCCACTTGCCAAGAAGTCTAGAGGTTATGGTTCCGATTTCTGGTATGTTTGCCAACTCGTGAAATGTTGCTTGTAGGAACAAAACAACTCTCTTGCCCTTCTTAGCTTTCAGTGGTCATTCTCATTCAATCTCTCCTTCACAAAACCATACATTGTAAACCGACAACGATGTTGGTAGAAGTTCATTAACGTGTATGACTAAACTTAACAGGCATTGCTTACAACAAATGAAGCACTAAGTTACATTCCAACAACAAATGATATCACCTCGAACTTGAAAATGTACACATGTAATGAAAACATTTACTCAGATAGATTCGGAATATTTCTGCTGCCAGTAGTATATGCATCAACACATACGTAGCCAGAAACATTCCGTAAGAAAAATAAGAACTCCGGTAACAGATTCGTTGTAATCTCCCAATCCAGTCAAATCTTTATAAAAGAAGGGCTTTAGTGGATATTATAGTAATTCTAATAGTTCAGATCATGAGTCAATTGAAGCTAGATCACCATGGAGAACGTGGAAGCACTGGATGGCCGTTTCCTACTTTACAAAACACATATAATTTTGTGTTTCTGAAAGTATAGTTTAATATATATTAGCAATTACTGAATAAGCTTCTTAGCATTGTACCCTGTTCAATTGCATCCTGATCTCTTCTATTTAATTATGAAGAATGTGTAAACTGGGAACCTTGTCAAATCAGTTAATGGCATTGAGTAAATATTACTTGGACTTACTCTACATTGAAAACCACTAATGAAATCATCAATGATACAAACATCAAAATGTATAATGTGAGTCATATGTAATATGTAGCTCTGTATTGTATTACACAGTTATTAAACGGTTGTTAGAATCCTTAATTTGACAGAAGTAAGTCACCTAACTATTTATCAATCATTTTCAATTTCGAAATTTCAAACTCCGCCTGTAGCTCTTCTAGAGTTACTGCTGGTCTCAACACCGGGTAAAGGAGGAGGGTTAGGCATGGTGTTAGCGACCCCATCCCGTAGAAAGCTAACTCGCTAAAAAATATTTCGAAACTCCACCACTCAACACCATTTTCTGATTGATAAATGAGGAAAAAGAGGATGTATCACATCAGTTCTCGTAGAGATTATTTCACATTTCTGCAAACACATAGCCTAGGAAATATTCCCTTTAGTGGGATTTCTAAATATAAAGAAACTCGTAATCAATATGATGACCACTTGTGATATTTATCGTAGTGATTGTATAAATCTCATTAGTCTATAGCCTGAATGAATAAGTGAGTTTTATTTCAGTACATTTCAATGAACTTACCACCTCCTAATATAGAATAAACAGATAACAATATCAAGAATAGAAATTTGATTATTATCATTTACTCTTGTTATTGCTTGCTTGAAATAAGACCCCTTCTAAATGAATCACGAAACAATAAATTATGTATCAAATAATTGAACACGTCATTTCTATGAATTGCCGGTTCAAACTACAGCATTACAATGTTTACAGTCATGTAGACACAACACTTTCACTTCACATTCTGAAGTACTCACTGAACTAGACTGTGTGTCATACATTCAACTTAAAATAAATCATCTTGTATTTGAATCCATTTAAAAAGATTAACAGCTGCTAAACCTCATTCATTCTGTGATGTTATCGAAATATGTTAGCAAACTAAGATATTTCTGATCAGCACATTCATAAGACAAACAAATCAATACTTACTTTTCCTTCATGTAGTAAAAATATTGAAAAAAAGGGAGAAATAACCAAAGCTTACCTTTCCTTCATGTAGTAGAAATGTTAAAAAACAGGAAGAAATAAACAATAAACTTATTCGTAAATCCAAAAGATCATCTGTGACACATATATAGAATCGGTTATATTTCCATGATAATCTATGCTAGAATGCGAGTTTTATACAGTTTAAACTGAGAAGGTGCATTGTTCTTTAGCTCTTATGGACTATAAAAGCATTATGTCATCGAATGGATCTAGTTTCATTCACTTCCAAATGCCACCATAGGATCAATTAGTCTGGATAGTCAAAGATCTTATCCGACAAATCAATTCTAGTTAACTGTTTCAAGTGAATTCAACATAGACCTGTTACAACTTCTCTACTGAACTCATAATCTTACTACGCTGAAAACGAATTCTTTATCGATGTCTTCATATTGAAGTTGTATCTGGACAAGGTTTTAAAATGAAACAGAGCTGACATATGATGATGGCTGATTGGTTCCAATGTCTTGAATAAACTTTGTTTGGATATGTGTTAGCTAAGTATAATACGACAATGATAATTAGAACATATACCAAGCTACATAATGCACTTCATTAGGTATAAACATGTGTTAGTTTAGTTATGTCTTACAGTAAACTATTCATTCACATTTCTGGCCTTTCTAAATTTTCATCATACTTTCATCAGAAAGCATCTCGTTGTTACCCTACAGCATTGAATTACAAATGAATGATTAAATGCATCATGACAGCTCATATCACAGTAGTACGTGTAATTCACATGCGGAGTAGGTTTTTAATAAATAGGTACATACTGAATGAGTACAGTGATCGCTTACAATGAAATTGTTCTCCTTTGTCTACCATGGTTTTCAGATGATTTCTTATTCTAGCGTTCACTCAAAACTACTGGACTTTTAAGAAATTCGCTTAAATATTGCAAGTTTTACATGTGCACTAAAGAAAATCCATGTTAACTGCCGTTGAAATTTCAGATCAAGAACCTTGATACTTTAAGCTTTGTTGACTGGTATAGTGAGTGTACTCACTGCACATTTTGTACTCGGTAACATGTTTCTATGGTTTATTCTTACTGAATTTAAATAATCTGAGTAATCACATTATGTTGACCACTGTTGCTCATCATTTCACTGAGTTAATCTTTTCAATGACTACATTATCTTAAAATTATATAACACCAGAAATTAAAATTCATCGTGCATTTTGTTTTTTATCCTAACCTATACATGAGTGACCTCTGCCGCCAATAGTTGGATCCATTCCATCTAAAAGGCATTTGAAAGTTCCACTTAGTCGTCCGCAGAAATTCTTCCTGTAAAAAGATTAATGAAAACGCTGATAAGCGTCATCTATTAACAAATGATTTAAATTAACAATGAGATAATTCACATATATATTGGTTGTTTAGATGTTTCTATTAATGTTGAGGGCCGCAATAGACAAGTCTCATCCAACTGACAATTCCTAACTGGGACGAAACCATCACCCTGGATTCCACCCCTTATCAACATACGTCACTGTCATAAAGCGATGTTCTGAAAGTTTAACAAATAACATTGACTAGTCACCATTATTTGCCTGCTACATAACGCAAAATT
Organism: Schistosoma mattheei; assembly: GCA_944470405.2. Classification (NCBI taxonomy): domain Eukaryota; kingdom Metazoa; phylum Platyhelminthes; class Trematoda; order Strigeidida; family Schistosomatidae; genus Schistosoma; species Schistosoma mattheei. The sequence goes on along the minus strand of OX103948.1, from coordinate 16,415,353 downwards.
TATTCGAGTAGGATAATTAATCATACATATAAGTTAAAACATGTGATACACTTCCAAGTATTTTATCATGCAGTAGTAATTGCTGAAGTGTAGCAAAATGTGCCATTTAAAACGTTGCAAAGCTTGTTTTGGCTTCAAGAGTATGGGTAATCTGAGCATATCAATATATGAATCAATGACCAATCACATATAGTTTGTGACAACGTGTTGTAGTTGCCAATCCGAAATGACTATTGAACTGTACGCATTAAATCAACTCGAACCGAAACTAATTCAGTCAAAATATTAAATGAATAAAACCACACTTCCAGTTTAACAAAGTCACTTAAGAGTACATTAACGTAAACGTATGCATTCGAAAAACTTGTTTTCATGATAAAGACAGGACAAACTCAGAATGATATTTGAAATGTCCCTTCAAGAAATGTATATGAATATTTGAATTCATCAATAACTTCAGAGATAAAGTACTGAAGTTAAACTTACTTCAAAGAATAACTTATGAGTGTGAAAGTCGAATTTGCGTGAAATCTAGACCAGTATTCTAATGAGAAACCATGATTAGTGGAGCTTAACTGTGTTGGCTGTGAGGCAGTAACCCACTAAAAACAATGAAAGATGATAACGCAATGTTGTGGATTGATTCATGTTATACGTGCACACTATTGAAAGCCAACTCAGTGAGCTCAAGAGGTTGCGCACACGACAGAAAGTCATGTGTTCGATTCCCACTCCCATCCCTGTTTGTATACGAGTACAGCTGAAGGGCCCCATAGTAGGACGAGACAGCCGTCATATGTGATAGCATACACTTTACACCAGCAATCACATACGCAGTTATATCACATGGTCATGAAACTCTGAAATCGTTATACAGCATATATCATGACTCTACAATTTAGCAAATATTACATAGATACAATCATAAATTCAATAAACAATCATTGACAGATATTTATTATTCAACAATTTCTTTTAAGACAACATCATAAAATCACACTCACCATAGTTCTACAATAAACTCTCTAACAAAAATCATTCATAATATCTGACATAAAATTCCAAAATATAATACATCACTATTAATGAATGGACAGTAAAATGTGAACTGTGTTGATGATAGTTTTTAATGCTTCATTTAACAGTATTTTACAAAAGACTATTTCAATCGCTTGTTCAGTGTTTTGTGAGGTATATATAAAAGTCTTCATTATCTTTACAACGCTTATGAAGTATTCTCTATTAATCGTTCACCAATGACGACGGTATATCCATGAAGCTAAAATTTCAAAACTACTGTACTGTAGTTCATGATTAGATTTTAAAAAAGTAGTCTTTATTTAAAAGTGTAGAGATAAATAAATCCCCGAAATCAATAGAACTGCAAGTCTTCGACATTTGATGCTGACCACATTAGCTTTACTGGACTCATCTAGTTGAGGGTGCTCAATCACGCACCTGCACCAGATCACGAGTGGGTACACCGTGCTATACATCTTCTACAACCGCTAGACAACTCAGATTAGTCACTTCTCGATATATCGATAGCATTTCATAAAGTATCTTCGAACCTCTTCGATTCTGACTTGTGATTTCACCGGGTTGGCATATTTTGATTATAAAATGTGTTACTGGTTAAGGTGTTGTCAAACTCCGAATACTCGTAACATCTTTAAAACAAATTTTATGTAGACATCATTTACTATCTGTCATTTAAATCGAATGTAACACATGTGTTGTGTTGTGAATTTCAATGTACCAGTTATAAGAGAAAAAATGATGTTTCAGTTTGTGGAATTATCGAAACCATGAAGACTGACATTCTTCTATTTTAACTGATACAGAAAACGTAGAAGTAATCACTCTGTGTATGATTAAACAAATTACCACTTGTAGACATTAAAAGTACAACTAAACGTTTCTGTCCAACGAAAAATGATAATCCCACATTTCATAGCACAAACTGATCTTAGTTAGGCACTCATTGGAAACCAGGATTTACTGGACAGCCGTTTCGTCATAGTATGTAACACACCATCAAGGCGGACTTCATCAAAGAACCTACTCAATACTTTCACGTCCAACAAAAAGCGCTTAACTTATGGACTATTGAAAGGTTCCTAATGGTTTAAGTTTCTAATTTCAATTCATCTACGACGTTCCTCGACCACTACGTAGGAGTCACATACTAAAACAAAGAAGCTGCCAATTAGTTCCTGGTTCTCAGTAGTTGACCAACTAAGGTTATAACATAAAGCACTAACATACACTTGCATGTTCCATCCTAGCATTTAGACAGATTTTAATAACTAAGATAGCATGTAACAATCCGATCATTTCCACTTTCCTATTACATCTATTCTCTTCATAAGAAATTGTGATCTACAGTAAATATAACAATTATATCCATGTTTTTGTAATTCGACACTTATGCAGCTCATTTATGCTTGTTTATATGTTTGTACACTTATTAGTTTAACCAATGCTTGTTTAGTTGACTAAATACGAATTAGCTCTTATGAGTTATATTAACGCTTGTAATCCGTAATATTTTGATTAGGCTCGATCGTCATCATCGCTTCACATCTTACTGTCTGTCTGATTACATAAATGTCAGAAATAACTTCGTTCAACTCCTTCCACACTCAGCCGAAGTAAAATATGCGAAGTCAAACAGAGAACTTATGTTTATGGTTCATTCGTCGTTTCTTCCTTCATTATTCCTTATAGAATTATTAGGTTGTCAAAAGATTAACACGCGCTGTAGACGATGAAATTCAATAATCTTCACAGTACCATATAAACGGAAATTCATTCAATGGTTATGGACAAAATTCAAAAGTGGGGTGATGAATAAATTAATCATAAAAAATATATATAAAACATACATAAACCAAGTGAAACTGTGGGTTTACTTACACGAGATCAAAGACTCCTTCAACAATAAATTGACCATATGCTTAATCAAACTGTTATGTGTGTTATAGTTTAAATTCCACTTTATGGAAGAACATTCATTCATTGATTCATTAACTCAGTAAATCCAATGACGAAAGCAACATTATTCATTACACATGTTGTATGATCATACAAGACGCTAATTTTACGATATGTGGTTATAGTGGGATAATATGTTGATAAGTGAGCGTAACTAGTTATTTTCAAGAATGCTGTTTGTTCTTGTAAACGTCAATCTCAACAGTTTGCTAACAAAATTAACTAACTAAAACTCGATACAACACTACCAAGGTATTTGGACTATTAAAATTTTGAGATAGTATAGTTTGCCCATATTTAAAACTACTCAAAAGACGTTAACACCCGAAGTCCTTCGTGTAACTCTACATTTATCCCTCCATTGACGGCTTTATATTTCAGCTGTAAAAACAAAACTACTTTAGTAATCCTGTTACATATTACTGAAAGTATCTTAAAAAATCTTAACCAATGGACACTTTCAGTTTGTACATCAGGATTGTTCGAGAATATTTCACATGTCTCCTTCAATAAATGATTCTGTTCGAACACTCTTCAGATTTCGTTGAATTGTTATAAACCACTACAACAAACTTCTACAGATTCTTCTTGAATGATCGTTAGTAATCGAGTATTTCATTGTGTCTGTTATATTGCGATTGAAGCCAATTGTTACTTGTTTATAAGATCTTCATATTGCTCAATTAATAGAGTCATAATTAGTAAATGCCACTGACATTTACAGTACAATTGCATTACTGAATATACCGATGATGATCATCATCATTTGACTCCATTTGAGATGGTTCTACTTGTATTTCGTCGTAGGTTTTGTTTTCATAACATCTTCATTGAATCTTGATGGTTTTCCTGAACTACGTCTAAGTTGTTTTATTCGATATTTAGTTATGGCGGCTGCCATATTGATTCGCTCCCCTTTTTGATTGTGTTGATTGAATCGACTGAAAATGTACATTTTTGATTGTGAATCGAAGCTCTCTCCCTGAATTTGAAACACTCCCTGTCATAACGAGATCTATCCACAAAGGATAGAATAACATGTATTTGTTCCACTTTGTAATTCTCTTAAATTCCCTATCAATTGATCTATTTAATGTAAATTAGATTTGACTATCTACTGAAAAATTATTAGTTCGAAAACAGGGTGGTAATATTTGTTTACCTAATAATGTAGATTTGTATTTATGATGAAATTTCGAACCACCTCACATCCAATAACTTTCTTTTATGTTCGACTGAGAAATATCACGTATACAAACTAACCTAAACAAATATTCCTCATTACAAACTGTTTTGATTTGGAAGGTACAACATCGAAGTTCCGTAAACTGAAAGTAAATATTACAACAGAAATGTATATTACAACGAAATCAAAGAGTCCGTTGAATTCATCTTCTTTTGCTAAATGTTACTGTTGTTTTACAGCTTCACTTACAATGTAAGAATTTAGATGTCTTTTAACAGTTGGATTCATGAGTCAATTAAAACTGGATAACCATGATAAACATGGAAGCACTGGAATTTCGCACCCGAAACCGTAGTTCCTGGATTCGAGTCCCACAAGCGGAATCGTGGATGAGCACTGTTGAGGAATCACATACTAGGACGAAATGGTGGTCATGCTTTATTCAACTATTAAATTACTTAAATATCCACAAAACCCCCACTTTCTGATAATTTAAAAGTCATTGTCAAATAAAATAACACATAGGCTGTTATGAATATCATTGATTATTAAACTGTGAAATAAAATACATTTGCAAAAACAGCTTAATTTATCAGATTCGTAAAAATCCAATGAGTAGTTTCAATGATCAACATTCTCCCTCTCATTTCCATTCATTGTTCACAGTTCCATTTATGAAAAATAAATAATCACTCTTATGAACTTACCTTTATCAGCTGAAATCAAAGAGAACTGTCGATGTTGACTATACTAAATATTGGTCGATCAATATGTATGTATATAATACTGTAGGGATACCAGTAGAATTCATTGAAAACAATATACCCTGTTCATATATCTGTGTTTTGTTATGATGTGGATTTTGAAACAGTTCAAACATTCAACATTTGTCATTTTTTATCAATAAGGCGAATTAAACATATCTGAAACTGGGCGAAGAGGATGACCTGTCTTGTGAACTTAGGGTAAACCATATAGTCACGTTGTGTTCGATCCAGTGGGTTTAACATACATGACTCACTTAAACCAATTAAATCGAACACACTGCGACTATATGATTTTCATCAATGGTATATTGATAGCGAAAAGGATCTATTTAAAATTGAGAACTTGTTGTTGACGCTTTTCATGATAGCCTGAGTATTTCAAAACAAAATATTATGAGAACACGACAGTGATCTGCCAGATGTTCATACATGACATGTAGATAAACGCCTCCTTCTGTCACAGAACTGTTTCACAAAGCTAGTTTCACTCGCTAATCAACTTTTACAAATATATGTATTACGTTTTCTTTGCAATTTCATTCTAGTCAATATATTTAACCACATTTGGTGTATGTCCAGTGTTATAGCACTCGATACTTCAATGACATGTTTTCATAATCTGTAAAAACTACAGTGAAGTTAATGTGTACTGAACGTCATTCAAATGACTTCACATCGTAACATACCAACGCCAACCGACAACTACCCTTCATAGACTTGACGGATCACCAATATTACTCTGGTCAGATCAAAATATTCAATCTGTCAACATGACGTCTTTGTTTACTCAGATTTAAAATAACTACACAGTGAAGATTAAATAACATTCAAGTTGTTCACTCATTGTTTCATCCTGGCAATAAGTAGTTATATTGATAACAATCAAAACTAAACAATTTCCTATTCCTTCACTGAAATATCTGTGAACTAAGGAGTTGCAGAACTAAAAATACAATCACACTCTCATGATATACCTTCAACTAATATAATACAAACGGTCAGTTTTATCTTCTTCAATTATGTATTCCCTACTTCGAACTCATTAACATCTCATTATTGACAAATTTCATAAGTCTAATACCTATTGTATTGATTTAACTATCAAGAAAATCTTGTAACTAAATCAATATAAACATCTATACCCATAGGATCATTTTACTTGTTCACATCCGGCATTACACAACATGATGGAATTCGGTTATCACTGATAACACCTCATAATCAGAAACATGATTATTCATGCAAATTTATAGTCTGAATGTTACAAGACTCACCATTCACTCCATTAAGTGAAAATATTGGCAAGATGAATACTATACCCAACAGAAAATTACTCATACTCATGATTATTTATTATTCTCTAATCAGTTAACTTTGTAAAAACACGTTCAGTAAAATCGTAAAATACACGCGCCAAAAACCAACGTGATGATCCACATTAGTATGACTAACATGTGTACAGTCACCAATCATTAACATTTCTAGGAACAAAATGGAGTGTCTACTTCTCACTCACGTTCGAATGTGAACAATTTATTAACCAATAAAGTAAGTGTATTTAAAACAAGAACAATAGACTTAGTAGAATAACAATGGATTCATTATATTTCTCAGATCTTTCTTCTCATCATCTGCTTACAATCTAAACACAATAGTGTTGATCATTCAAATCAGTGTACATGGGAAAGTAGTGTATGAGAACACTGTCATCTTACCGGATTAGCTAAATTAACCCATGTTTACAAGATCTACATATTAACAAATGTGAGATACAATAGTCGAATAACAACATAAATGTTTTATAATTGACAACTGTTGAATTTCATGACAGTTGTGTTTCTGTAGCAACTATTTCTCCCTCGTGCTTCCACTAATTACATTTAAACTCAGAACGCATCTGTAATGCATTTCGACAACATAATAAGTACAAACTTTCAAAAGAAGCGATCGAACCTAGTCAAATCACAAGTGTGTAAATATGAAATTTCACTTGTCACTCAGTATCCGAACACTCATGTTTAGTATCTGTTTCAGCGAGTGGACGGATACGGTATATTCAATACATCCATTGTCTTCTGAGTCATCTTACTTCCACTATTCTAGCAGTCCTCTTACTTTCCCTGAGTTCATTTTATTAAGCATTCTAACGCTTTCCATTCAAATATATGTCTATAACTGTTCACATTGATATAAAAGAACTCAGCTCTTTCAGTTTCATAGCCAAACACTGTTGAGATAAATTAAGATAGAAGGAGGAATTTATTTGCTCGAAATTACATCAATCAAACCTCACTTAACCCATCCAATAGAAATTAATTGACTTGACTTCTATTGTCATCTTGTCATTTTGAACGCATCAAACTGACTGTACCAACTTCCAAACGCCCTAATCATCTTATCGAAATCGTTTCAATCCTCTCCACGTAGTCTATGAATATCTGTTGGCTAGTATCTACATTTCGTAAATTGTAAACACCTTTACCGTTACAACTACGTTATTAAATATACCACAGATATTTGGGGTTCGACAACGCCTTCGCTCGTAACAATTTCATAATCGAAGGATACCAATCCAGTCATACTTAAAAATCATGAATGAATGAGTCTGAGTATATATATTCAAGCGGTTGTGAATGTGTCGAGTGTATTGAATGGACACCAGAGTGAAAACAACAGAATATCTTGGTAAAATATGAGAACCATACACTGAATACTTCATTTGCAAATCTTCATCATGTGTACTTCACATTCTATATGATTCTTCCAATTCACAATTTCTTTCTATTTCCATTTCTATTCTCTCCAACTCGATCCTCTTAGCCTCCTGATCCAAGATTTTCCGCTTACGATTGGTGCTTTATACTAATTATGTCTGTCAACATAAGTAGCACTCGCCTTATTAGTTGCAGGGGATGTGTAGCACAGCATACACACTCATGACCTGATGCATATGAGTGACCGATTGCCTTCATCTACTCTATATTCACTAACACTTATGAGGTTGAGTTAAATGTTGAAGACCTACAGAACTATGTATTTGGGGAAGCGGTTTACCATCATACCATTAAGTAAACTGATCAACTGCGCTGCCAAAATGCTGATAACCATTTAGTTGAATGAATTTCGTGCCAAAATACAACACGTGCCATTCTTCATTTCATTAGTTCGTCCAAAATATCAAAGACTCACCGCTTCACAGAAGACACTATAATTTGTTAGGGTTACTATTTCTGTATATTAGGCGAGATCTCAAATTTGTGTGTGAATGATGTTCTATCATGATCTGAACTAATACTGATAATCTTATGTACAATATTGTAATTCATTTTACACTGCTCTACGTGTTCATGATAATATTTACTCTATATATCCATGTGAAAACAAATAAACTTGTGTAAACTGCCGACTACAAGTTCTATAAAGTATACGAATTAGATATGGTGTTTGTATTCTAGATAAACTTGTCTGAAACAAGATCAACTATGTGTTACAGATGAGAAAATCAAAGAAATGAGTCTAGAATTTCATCTTCGATGACCGACTTCTCACATTTATCTAATCAATGATAATTGTTGGTTGAATGTAAAGTAAATTTAGTCACAATGTAAATAGAAAAGAATTAAAATTAGATACTATTTTATGATAGAAAATTCTTATTGTTTGCATTGATATGATCATTATGTACACTGAATCAACCATTTAACTACTTTTTACTTCGATTTCCCATATCGCTCCTTACGTATTTCAAACTTATCGTTTGAGCGAATTTCTATGTGGATTGATGGTTAGTTCGGAAGTGACATATTTACATACTAACGACACATAACATGTTCGATCTGATTGATTTCATCAATGTTATTTCATTACTGTTCTCGCTATACTGTCTTGAATTTGATGAGCAATCATTGGATTGAAACGAATGTGTTCATTGTGATTGATATTCTCATTTCGAAATGTTCCTAAACCCATATAGTGATATTCGAGCTATTTCCTCTCCGAATATGGAGGAACGATTCACAATCTGACTACCTTGTGATTTAGTTCACATGTTTTAATGAAGTCAAAAGCACATTCATTGTTGTAAAGGCGATCAAGTACAAATCTTTCAGGTTTACTTAATGATATGATGGTAAACCGCTTCCCCAAATACATAGTTTTGTAGGTCTTCAACATTTAACTCAACCTCATAAGTGTTACTGAATATAACGTAGATGAAGGCAATCGGTCACTCATATGCATCAGGTCATGAGTGTGTATGCTGCGCTACACATACCTTGCAACTAATTAGGCGAGTGCTACTTATGTTGGCATACATAATTAGTATAAAGCACCAATCGTAAGCGGAAAATCTTGGATCAGGAGGCTAAGAGGATCGAGTTGGAGAGAATAGAAATGGAAATAGAAAGAAATTGTGAATTGGAAGAATTATATAGAATGTGAAGTACACATGATGAAGATTTGCAAATGAAGTATTCAGTGTATGGTTCTCATATTTTACCAAGATATTCTGTTGTTTTCACTCTGGTGTCCATTCAATACACTCGACATATTCACAACCGCTTGAATACATATACTCGGACTCATTCATTCATGATTTTTAAGTATGACTGGATTGGTATCCTTCGATTATGAAATTGTTACGAGCGAAGGCGTTGTAGAACCCCAAATATCTGTGGTATATTTAATAACGTAGTTGTAACGGTAAAGGTGTTTACAATTTACGAAATGTAGATACTAGCCAACAGATATTCATAAACTACGTGGAGAGGATTGAAACAATTTCGATAAGATGATTAGGGCGTTTGGAAGTTGGTACAGTCAGTTTGATGCGTTCAAAATGACAAGATGACAAAAGAAGTAAGTCAATTAATTTCTATTGGATGGGTTAAGTGAGCTTTGATTGATATAATTTCGAGCAAATAAATTCCTCCTTCTATCTTAATTTATCTCAACAGTGTTTGGCTATGAAACTGAAAGAGCTGAGTTCTTTTATATCAATGTGAACAGTCATAGACATATATTTGAATGGAAAGCGTTAGAATACTAAACAAAATGAACTCAGGGAAAGTAAGAGGACTGCCAGAATAGTGGAAGTAAGATGACTCAGAAGACAATGGATGTATTGAATATACCGTATCGGTCCACTCGCTGAAACAGATACTAAACATGAGTGTTCGGATACTGAGTGACAAGTGAAATTTCATATTTACACACTTGTGATTTGACTAGGTTCGATCGCTTCTTTTGAAAATTTGTAATTATTATGTTGTTGAAATGCATTACAGATGCGTTCTGAGTTTAAATGTAGTTAGTGGAAGCACGAGGGAGAAATAGTTGCTACAGAAACACAACTGTCATGAAATTCAACAGTTATCAATTATAAAACATGTATGTTGTTATTCGACTATTGTATCTCACATTTGTTAATATGTAGATCTTGTAAACATGGGTTAATTTAGCTAATCCGGTAAGATGATAGTGTTCTCATACACTACTTTCCCATGTACACTGATTTGAGTGATCAACACTATTGTGTTTAGGTTGTAAGCAGATGATGAGAAGAAAGATCTGAGAAATGTAATGAATCCATTGTTATTCTACTAAGTCCATTGTTCTTGTTTTAAATACACTTACTTTATTGGTTAATAAATTGTTCACATTCGAACGTGAGTGAGAAGTAGACACTCCATTTTGTTCCTAGAAATGTTAGTGGTTGGTAGTGACTGTACACATGTTAGTCATACTAATGTGGATCATCACGTTGGTTGTTGACGCGTGTATTTTACGATTTTACTGAACGTGATTTTACAAAGTTAACTGATTAGAGAATAATAAATAATCATGAGTATGAGTAATTTTCTGTTGGGTATAGTATTCATCTTGCCAATATTTTCACTTAATGGAGTGAATGGTGAGTCTTGTAACATTCAGACTATAAATTTGCATGAATAATCATGTTTCTGATTATGAGGTGTGATCAGTGATAACCGAATTCCATCATGTTGTGTAATGCCTGATGTGAACAAGTAAAATGATCCTATGGGTATAGATGTTTATATTGATTTAGTTACAAGATTTTCTTGATAGTTAAATCAATACAATTCGTATTAGACTTATGAAATTTGTCAATAATGAGATGTTAATGAGTTCGGAGTAGGGAATACATAATTGAAGAAGATAAAACTAACCGTTTTTAACGTATTAGTTGAAGGTATATCATGAGAGTGTGAGTGTATTTTTAGTTCTGCAACTCCTTAGTTCACAGATATTTCAGTGAAGGAATAGGAAATTGTTTAGTTTTGATTGTTATCAATATAACTACCTATTGCCAGGATGAAACAATGAGTTAGCAACTTGAATGTTATTTAATCTTCACTGTGTAGTTATTTTAAATCTGAGTAAACAAAGACGTCATGTTGACAGATTGAATATTTTGATCTGACCAGAGTAATATTGGTGATCCGTCAAGTCTATGAAGGGTAGTTGTCGGTTGGCGTTGGTATGTTACGATGTGAAGTCATTTGAATGACGTTCAGTACACATTAACTTCACTGTAGTTTTTACAGATTATGAAAACATGTCATTGAAGTATCGAGTGCTATAACACTGGACATACACCAAATGTGGTTAAATATATTGACTAGAATGGAATTGCAACGTAAACGTAATACATATGTTTGTAAAAGTTGATTAGCGAGTGAAACTAGCTTTGTGAAACAGTTCTGTGACAGAAGGAGGCGTTTATCTACATGTCATGTATGAACATCTGGCAGATCACTGTCGTGTTCTCATAATATTTTGTTTTGAAATACTCAGGCTATCATGAAAAGCGTCAACAACAAGTTCTCAATTTTAAATAGATCCTTTTCGCTATCAATATACCATTGATGAAAATCATATAGTCGCAGTGTGTTCGATTTAATTGGTTTAAATGAGTCATGTATGTTAAACCCACTGGATCGAACACAACGTGACTATATGGTTTACCCTAAGTTCACAAGACAGGTCATCCTCTTCGCCCAGTTTTAGATATGTTTAATTCGCCTTATTGATAAAAATGACAAATGTTGAATGTTTGAACTGTTTCAAAATCCACATCATAACAAAACACAGATATATGAACAGGGTATATTGTTTTCAATGAATTCTACTGGTATCCCTACAGTATTATATACATACATATTGATCGACCAATATTTAGTATAGTCAACATCGACAGTTCTCTTTGATTTCAGCTGATAAAGGTAAGTTCATAAGAGTGATTATTTATTTTTCATAAATGGAACTGTGAACAATGAATGGAAATGAGAATGAAAATGTTGATCATTGAAACTACTCATTGGATTTTTACGAATCTGATAAATTAAGCTGTTTTTGCAAATGTATTTTATTTCACAGTTTAATAATCAATGATATTCATAACAGCCTATGTGTTATTTTATTGACAATGACTTTTAAATTATCAGAAAGAAGGGGTTTTGTGGATATTTAAGTAATTTTGATAGTTGAATAAAGCATGACCACCATATCGTCCTAGTATGTGATTCCTCAACAGTGCTCATCCACGATTCCGCTTGTGGGACTGGAGCTCAGGACCTACGGTTTCGGGTGCGAAATTCCATTGCTTCCATGCTTTTCATGGTTATCCAGTTTGAATCGTCTCATGAATCCAACTGTTAAAAGACATCTAAATTCTTACATTGTAAGTGGAGCTGTGAAACAACAGTAAGATTTTGCAAAAGGAGATGAATTCACAAAAGAAAGTTATTGGATGTGAGGTGGTTCGAAATTTCATCATAAATGCAATTCTACATTATTAGGTAAACAAATATTACCACCCTGTTTTCGAACTAATAATTTTTCAGTAGATAGTCAAATGTAATTTACATTAAATAGATCAATTGATAGGGAATTTAAGCTTATTATCGAATGGAACAAATACATGTTATTCTATCCTTTGTGGATAGATCTCGTTATGACAGGGTGTGTTTCAAATTCAGGGAGAGAGCTTCGATTCACAATCAAAAATGTACATTTTCAGTCGATTCAATCAACACAATCAAAAAGGGGAGCGAATTAATATGGCAGCCGCCATAACTGAATATCGAACAAAACAACTTAGACGTAGTTCAGGAAAACCATCAAGATTCAATGAAGATGTTATGAAAACAAAACCTACGACGAAATACAACTAGAACCATCTCAATTGGAGACAAATCATCATCATCATCACCGGTATATTCAGCAATGCAATTGTACTGTAAATGTCAGTAGCATTTACTAATTGTGACTCTGCTAATTGAGCAATATGAAGATCTTATGATCAAGTAACAATTGGCTTCAATCGCAATATAACAGACACAATGAAATACTCGATTGCTAACGATCATTCAAGAAGAATCTGTAGAAGTTTGTTGTAGTGGTTTATAACAATTCAACGAAATCTGAAGAGTGTTCGAACAGAAACATTTGTTGAAGGAGACATGTGAAATATTCTCGAACAATCCTGATGTACACATTGAAAGCGTCCATTGGTTAAGATTTTTTAAGATACTTTCAGTAATATGTAACAGGATTACTAAAGTAGTTTCGTTTATCACAGAAGAAATATAAAGCCGTCAATGGAGGGATAAATGTAGAGTTACACGAATGACTTCGGGTGTAAACGTCTTTTGAGTAGTTTAAAATATGGGCAAACTATACTATCTCAAATTTTTAATAGTCCAAATACCTTGGTAGTTGTAACGGAAAGAGAACAGTGAAAATCCCTCTGCAGCTTCTTTGTTGAACAGTATTTTCTTTTTTTTTTTTCTTCTCCCTTTTTTGTATTCCAACCTTGGTTTCGATCTCGTTTAACCATGTCTTTTGTTCTTCAGTCTTCCCCGCTTGAGCCTTTATTATGTGATTTTGATTAAAGACTTATTTTTGTTACCTAATTTTCTATTGCATGTTGCCGGACCATTGACAGTAAGGTTGTGTTTGACTAAGCTCAAGGTCACGGCGTGGTTCAGTTTGTGACTGTTAACCTTCTGACTGTCTGCTTGGGAGAATTGCTGCAATCCCTGCAGATAGATATTTGATCCCATCTGATTGGGAATATTTGTATTGATTCTCAGGTATCAAACCCTTTAGTATTAACTGTCTCTTTCATTGTTTAGCGCGCTACTTTGCGTTAGAGAAACTTCTGACTGTATAGCACAGGCTGTACCGTTTGAGGTATTTTGTATTTTTGATGTAATTTGTTCTGTTTTCTTAATTAGAACCGTTTATATTGAGCACAGAGTTTGTGTTTTGATATAATATAATACGAGTATCTCAAAGACGCGTTGTGGGCTATACAGAGGAACTTGGTCTGGTCTAATCGAATAAATTTTGGGTTCGTCAGTCCGTTGTTCCAACCGAATATTGGCTGTTCGGTCGTTACAGTTCTCAAACGAACAGTAATCTCAAGTGACAAATTCTGGAATGCCTGGAAAGCGCAATAAGATCAACGAAAACTTGGCATTGGGCCACGGAGAAATGCAACCGGATGCACCTCCAGATGTACGGCAAGTCAAATTAGATGCATTTTCATGTCATGGCTCTAATGTTAGTTTAGTAAGTAGACGTAGTAAAGTTAGCTCTAGGGTTACCTTAGCAGAGTTGAAAGAAAGACAGTTATTAGAAATGAGAGACTTGAAAGATAGACAGAGGAAACAACTACTGTGCTTTCAGAGAGAGTTTGGGTCGTTAAGGCTGAACGAAAGCACGTGTAGTAAGTTATCTTCTGTTTCTAACTGTGATGACAGAGAAAAGGAGCACGTTCACAGGTTTGTAAGTCCTTCTCATGACCTTAGGACAAAGTCTCTAGAAAAGTCAAAACTGCTAGATTATCCGGGAACGAAGAGGAAGGAAGTGACCTTGGAATCTCTTAGTGTAGGTCTTGAACTTCCAAAGGTAGAGCTAAGTACCTTTGATGGACAACCAGCTAAATACTGGAAATTTATTAGACAATTTGATTTATATGTGGTTTCCAAGGTTGAAGACGATGGTCAACGGCTCTTGTACTTGTTACATTATTGTAAAGGCAAGGCTCGAGAGGCCATAGAGGAATGCATAATGCTTCCACCATCGTCGGGTTATCGTAGAGCGTGCGATATATTGAAACGGTTGTTCGGTAGAACACACGAAATATGTCGGGCTTTGATGAAAGATTTAACTGAAGGTCCTGATATTGCGCATAATGACGCAGAAAGTCTATCTAGACTAGCGATAAAGATGGAAAACTGTTCTATAACCTTAGAACAAATGGATTATTCAACGGATCTCAACTCCGTAGTGACAATAGAAAGTATAGTAAAGAAGTTGCCCACGGTTTTACAGATGAGATGGGCTGAGACAGTAGGAAAGGTAACAGCAAATGGAAGAGAGCCTACTTTTGCTGAGTTAACAGAATTTGTGTCATCTAGAGCGGAAATATTGCTTAGCAGATTCGGACAGATTGCAACTGCTAGTAAACGAGTTGCAAGCAAGGTGGCCTGTTCCACACAAGGTCTGTCGTTCGGTAAAATCGTTAGCAAGTCACCTTGTGTTATATGCGGAGAAACTCATAGTGTGGATAAATGTTTCCAGTTTTCAACCTTAGCAGTCAACGATAAGTGGGCGAAAGCAAAGAAAAGGGCTTGTGTTATTGTTGTCTTCGAAGGGCCACAGATCTGTGGATTGTAAAGATCGTGTTGTGTGTACTGTCGAAGGTTGTCGGGATCGGCATCACCCATCGTTGCATAAAACCATCCGAGTTCAGAGTGGTTCGAGTGAGTGCTTAAAAGAAAGTCATTGTGGGTACACAGAGTCATTAAAAGAGGATGTGTTTCTGGGTCTGATCCCTGTACGCCTTAGAGCTGGGGACAAGGAAGTTTCTGGATATGCGTTTCTAGACAATGGCTCAGATACGACCCTAATCAAGTTAAGTACCGTACGACGTTTAGGATTATCGTCAGATGGGCGTCGATTACCATCAAAACGGTCAACGGAAATAAGTTAAGCAGATCGACCACTAAAGCCTTTAAAGCTTACTCATTGAACGGAGACGAATGTATATGTATTGAACAGGCTGTTGTAGTAGATGATTTGCCGGTGCATCGACCAAGAGTACCTGTGAAGGACAGCGCCAAGAAATGGCCTCATCTTATTGACTTACCTTGGACAGAATCAGTGGATGGTGAAGTTATGTTGCTTATTGGTTGTGACGTGCCTGAAGCGCATTGGGTCCTAGATCAAAGATTGGGTGGAAGAAAAAGCCCATATGCTATTAGGACACTCCTAGGATGGGTTCTGTTTGGACCGGCAGGCTTTAGCAAAAACAGTAAAAGGATGGTAAATTATATTTCTCAGTCTGACAACCCTGTAGAGCAGTTAAAGGAAATATATAACTACGAATTTGCTGACGTGCACTCCTCCGATAAAGCATTATCTTTAAATGACTTGAAAGCAGTTGGCATAGTGGAGCGCGACACTTATTTTGACGAGGGTCATTGGATTGTCCCTTTACCTTGGAGGGTGGAGAGAAATGTAGTCTCTGGTAGCTATGATCTAGCTAGACGAAGATTAGAAAGTCTAAGACGTAGACTCACATGCAATAAGGACTTTCGGGAAAGCTACACTTGTGCCATGCAGCAGACGATTGACAAAGGGTATGCGGTTGTGGTTCCAGGTATGCAACTCGATCCGGGTTATCGTCCAAAATGGTACTTGCCCCATCATGCAGTGATTAACCCCAGAAAACCAAGCAGAGTGAGAGTGGTATTGGATTGTGCTGCTAAGGTGGCTGGTAAATCCTTGAATGACCTTCTTTACCAAGGTCCAGATACTACAGCATGTTTAGTTGGGATCCTGTTACGTTTCCGCAGGGAACCGGTTGCCGTTTCCGCGGATGTGGAAGAAATGTTCATGCAAGTAAAGGTCTCGAAGCCCGATTGTGGAGCGCTACGTTTCCTTTGGTGGCCGAAGGGTGATATCGAGAAGGAACCGGTGGAGTATCAGATGACATCACATCCCTTCGGGGCAATATCCTCACCCTTCTGTGCAAACTTTGCATTGATGAAGACGGCTCAAAGTTCTCTAGTGACTATGATAACAGCGTAGGGGAATCGGTACTGAACAACTTTTATGTGGATGATTGCCTAGTATCCTTTCCCAATGATGAAGATGCGAAAAGTTTTGTGGTACAACTAAATGAATTGATGGCTCGAGGAGGTTTCAAGTTGAAAAAATGGGTGACTAACTCGGAAATTGTAAGGAAAGTTTTTCCGCAATCTGATAGTATGGAAGCGATTGTTGATATGTCTCTGAATCAAGGGCCGACACATCGAGCCCTCGGGATTGAATGGGACACCACACACGATGTTTTTAATTTTCGTTTTGATCCAGAGGAAAAAACTCCGACTAGGAGAGGAATACTATCCACCATTTCATCTCTTTTCGATCCACTGGGCTGATAGCTCCAATATACCTTCCTGCTAAACAACTTTACAGAATCTTTGTAAAACGCGTATCGGTTGGGACCAGCCTCCGAGTGATAGTGTTGTGTCCTCGTGGAACGAATGGGTCACGTTTGTGCGGAGGCTCGGAACGATCAGTGTTCCTCGAAGCATTATAAATGAAAACAGAAAGAACTTTAAGGCGATTGAGCTGCATTTATTTTGTGACGCCTCTGAATCTGGTTACGGTGCGGTAGCTTACTCGTGGAACATCCCTAAGCACCAAGCACCATACAGCGTTCTACTCTATAGTAAGTCTAGAGTGGCACCTATAAAACAGGTGACTGTGCCTAGACTGGAACTAGCAGCGGCAGTATTGAGTGCTAGAATGGGGGAAGTTTTAAATAGGAACCTTCCTCAGGTGTTTGACAAGACTCACTTCTGGACGGATTCTATGATAGTACTGTACTATATAAAAAATACAGATAGTAGGTATTCCACCTTCGTGGCTAATCGTCTGGCCGCTATTCATCATTTAACATCTGTGGACCAGTGGGGGCACGTAGAATCCAATGAAAATCCTGCTGACTGGACATCACGAGGCATACGGAAGGAGCTAGATTTAAAGAACTGGATTGAGGGTCCTTCCTTCTTGAGGAAGAGGGAGTCTGTAGGAACACTAACGCTTATGTGCGAAAACCCCCCAGAAAATGTTGAATTTAAAAGATGTCACACGACCAACGCAGTTGCGAAAAACATAGCTTAAGTCCAATTCTGCTATATCACTCAAATTGGATAAAGCTGATTAAAGCGGTAGCATGGCTCAGAAGATACGTGACCTATATAACCATCATGTACTCCCATCACAATGACAGGTCCCTAAGTGTGGGCTATCTGTCAGTTGATGAATTGGATGCAGCTAAACACAAGGTATTAGCCTTAGTGCAAAAGGAAGTGTATGGGGAAGCAGTAAAAGTGTCTCGATGCAATGGCGTAAGCGCAACTGATATAAAAGAGCTAAAAAATCTTTCACCTACGCTAATCGATGGATTGCTTTGTGTCGGCGGACGATTAAATTACTCGGATTATCCACTCTCAATCAGACATCCGGTAATTTTACCCAGTCATCACTTCGTAACAGAACTTATTATTAGACACCATCACCACCTAGAAGGTCACACCGGGACATCACAAGTGTTAGCTACCATACGACGAAATTATTGGATTGTTAAAGGAACCAGTGCAGTTAAACGAGTGATAGGTAGATGTGTGAGGTGTATACGCGCGAAAGCCACATTAGGCCAACAGATGATGGCACCTCTCCCCAAGTGTCGAGTGCAGCAAGGCTGGTTTTGCTTCTCCTCCGTCGGGATAGACTATTTTGGGCCGTTGATAGTTCGTCGGGGAAGAAGTGAGGAAAAAAGATATGGATGCCTATTTACGTGTCTCCAAACACGTGCCGTACATTTGGAAGTAGCTTTCAATTTGAGTACTGATGCTTTTATAATGGCTTTAATACGTTTCATAGGAAGGAGAGGAACTCCTAAGGAAATCTATAGCGACAATGGAACTAACTTTGTCGGGGCTACTTCCGAATTACGGGCTAATATGAGTGTGTGGGACAAGCATAGAATAAACGACTTAACAGTATCGAAGGGTATACGCTGGCATTTCAACCCCCCACTAGCTAGCCATCGAGGCGGAGTTTGGGAGAGATTAATACGGTCTGTTCGGAGGATCTTACTATCTATTTCCAACGGGCAAATATTACACGATGATAGTTTGGCAACTTATTTTGTGGAGGTAGAACGAATTTTAAACAACCGCCCAATCGTTCCTGTGACGTCAGATGAAAAGGATGATTTGGCGCTCACGCCAAACACTTTGTTATTACTAAGAGACTGTGATGGTTTAGGAATGGAGTGTAGTGTTGCGGATAGGTATTCAAAGCGATGGAGACAGGTAATTGTTTAGCCAATACCTTCTGGCGTCGATGGATAAAAGAGTACATTCCTTTACTGCAAGTGAGGCAGAAATGGTTTTGCAAACACAGAAACTTAAAGGAAGGTGATGTAGTTCTAGTGGCTAACGATGCAACTACTCGGGGTTCATGGCCAATGGGACGGGTTGATAAGTGCGAGACAGATAGAGATGGGTTGGTAAGAACAGTGATGGTGCGAATGAGAGAAGGTGTAGTAAGAAGAGATGTGCGAAAGCTCTGCCTTCTAGAGGGAGCCGAGTAATTGTAGATTGTAGCTTAGGTTTATGGATGTACAGGCGTACTGTTGTAAGTCCTGTGCCTCCCATTGATATAGAGCAGTTAGTAAGGAGAGCCATGACGGAAATGTATTCTAAGGTGTCTTTGCGAAGCTGGAGGGATTTTGGGGGCCGGTGTAACGGAAAGAGAACAGTGAAAATCCCTCTGCAGCTTCTTTGTTGAACAGTATTTTCATTTTTTATTTCCTTCTCCCTTTTGTGTATTCCAACCTTTGTTTCGATCTCGTTTAACCATGTCTTTTGTTCTTCAGTCTTCCCCGTTTGAGCCTTTATTATGTGATTTTGATTAAAGACTTATTTTTGTTACCTAATTTTCTATTGCATGTTGCCGGACCATTGACAGTAAGGTTGTGTTTGACTAAGCTCAAGGTCACGGCGTGGTTCAGTTTGTGACTGTTAACCTTCTGACTGTCTGCTTGGGAGAATTGCTGCAATCCCTGCAGATAGATATTTGATCCCATCTGATTGGGAATATTTGTATTGATTCTCAGGTATCAAACCCTTTAGTATTAACTGTCTCTTTCATTGTTTAGCGCGCTACTTTGCGTTAGAGAAACTTCTGACTGTATAGCACAGGCTGTACCGTTTGAGGTATTTTGTATTTTTGATGTAATTTGTTCTGTTTTCTTAATTAGAACCGTTTATATTGAGCACAGAGTTTGTGTTTTGATATAATATAATACGAGTATCTCAAAGACGCGTTGTGGGCTATACAGAGGAACTTGGTCTGGTCTAATCGAATAAATTTTGGGTTCGTCAGTCCGTTGTTCCAACCGAATATTGGCTGTTCGGTCGTTACAGTAGTGTTGTATCGAGTTTTAGTTAGTTACTTTTGTCATTAAACTGTTGAGATTGACGTTGATCCGTCAAGTCTATGAAGAGTAGTTGTCGGTTGGCGTTTGTGTGTTACAATATGAAGTCATTTGAATGACGTTCAGTACACATTAACTCCAATGTAGGTTTTACAGATTACGAAAACATGCCATTGAAGTATCGAGTGCTATAACACTGGACATACACAAAATGTGATTAAATATATTGACTAGAATGAAATTACAAAGAAAACGTAATACATACATTTGTAAAAGTTGATTAGCGAGTGAAACTAGTCTTGTGAAACAGTTCTGTGACAGAAGGAGGCGTTTTTCTGCATGTCATGTATGAAAATCTGGCAGATCACTGTCGTGTTCTCATGATATTTTGTTTTGAAATACTCAGGCTATCTTGAAAAGCGTCAACAACAAGTTCTCAATTTTAAATAGATCCTTTTCGCTACCAATATACCATTGATAAAATTCATATAGTCGCAGTGTGTTCGATTTAATTGGTTTAAGTGAGTCATGTATGTTAAACCCACTGGATCGAACACAACGTGACTATATGGTTTACCCTAAGTTCACAAGACAGGTCATCCTCTTCGCCCAGTTTCAGATATGTTTAATTCGCCTTATTGATAAAAAATGACAAATGTTGAATGTTTGAACTGTTTCAAAATCCACATCATAACAAAACACAGATATATGAACAGGGTATATTGTTTTCAATGAATTCTACTGGTATCCCTACAGTATTATATACATACATATTGATCGACCAATATTTAGTATAGTCAACATCGTTAGTTCTCTTTGATTTCAGCTGATAAAGGTAAGTTCATAAGAGTGATTATTTATTTTTCATAAATGGAACTGTGAACAATGAATGGAAATGAGAGGGAGAATGTTGACCATTGAAACTACTCATTGGATTTTTACGAATCTGATAAATTAAGCTGTTTTTGCAAATGTATTTCATTTCACAGTTTAATAATCAATGATATTCATAGCAGCCTATGTGTTATTTTATTTGACAATGACTTTTAAATTATCAGAAAGTGGGGGTTTTGTGGAGATTTAAGTAATTTAATAGTTGAATAAAGCATGACCACCATGGAAAAGTTGCAAGCAGTGTTTGACCACCATTTCGTCCTAGTATGGGATTCCTCAACAGTGCTCATCCACGATTCCGCTTGTGAGACTCGAATCCAGGAACTACGGTTTCGGCTGCGAAATTCCAGTGCTTCTATGCTTTTCATGGTTATCCAGTTTGAATCGACTCATGAATCCAACTGTTAAAAGACATCTAAATTCTTACATTATAAATGAAGCTGTAAAACAACAGTAACATTTAGCAAAAGAAGATGAATTCAGACGGACTCTTTGATTTCGTTGTAATATACATTTCTGTTGCAATATTTACTTTCAGTTTACGGAACTTCGATGTTGTACCTTCCAAATCAAAACAGTTTGTAATGAGGAATATTTGTTTAGGTTAGTTTGTATACGTGATATTTCTCAGTCGAACATAAAAGAAAGTTATTGGATGTGAGGTGGTTCGAAATTTCATCATAAATACAAATGTACATTATTAGGTAAACAAATATTACCACACTGTTTTCGAACTAATAATTGTTCAGTCGATAGTCAAATCTAAATTACATTAAATAGATCAATTGATAGGGAATTTAAGAGAATTACAAAGTGGAACAAATACATATTATTTTATTTTTTATGGATAGATCTCGTTATGACAGGGAGTGTTTCAAATTCGGGGAGACAGCTTCGATTCACAATCAGGAATGTACATTTTCAGTCGATTCAATCAACACAATCAAAAAGGGGGGCGAATCAATATGGCAGCCGCCATAACTAAATATCGAATAAAACAACTTAGACGTAGTTCAGGAAAACCATCAAGATTCAATGAAGATGTAGTGAAAACAAAACCTACGACGAAATACAAGTAGAACCATCTCAAATGGGATCAAATGATGATGATCATCATCATCGATATATTCAGTAATGCAATTGTACTGTAAATGTCAGTGGCATTTACTAATTATGACTCTATTAATTGAGCAATATGAAGATCTTTTAAACAAGTAACAATTGGCTTTAATCGCAATATAAAAGACACAATGAAATACTCGATTACGAATGATCATTCAAGAAGAATCTATAGACGTTTGTTGTAATGGTTTATAACAGTTCAACGAAATCTGAATAGTGCGCGAACAGAATCATTTATTGAAGGAGACATGTGAAATATTCTCGAACAATCCTGATGTACAAACTGAAAGTGTCCATTGGTTAAGATTTTTTAAGATACTTTCAGTAATATTTAACGGGATTACTACAGTATTCTTTGTGTTTTACAGCTGAAATATTAAGCCGTCAATGGAGGGATAATTGTAGAGTTACACGAAGGACTTCGGGTGTTAACGTCTTTTGAGTAGTTTTAAATATGGGCAAACTATACTATCTCAAAATTTTAATAGTCCAAATACCTTGGTAGTGTTGTATCGAGTTTTAGTTAGTTAATTTTGTTAGCAAACTGTTGAGATTGACGTTGACAAGAACAAACAGCATTCTTGAAACTAACTAGTTACACTCACTTATCAACATATTATCCCACTACAACCACATATCGTAAAATTAGCATCTTGTATGACCATACGACATGTGTAATAAATAATGTTGCTTTCGTCATTGGATTTACTGAGTTAATGAATCAATGAATGAATGTTCTTCCATAAAGTGGAATTTAAACTATAATACACGTAACAGTTTGATTAAGCATATGGTCAATTTATTGTTGAAGGAGTCTTTGATCTCGTGTAAGTAAACCCACAGTTTCACTTGGTTTAATGTATGTTTTATATATATTTTTTATGATTAATTTATTCATCACCCCACTTTTGAATTTTGTCCATAACCATTGAATGAATTTCCATTTACAGGGTACTGTGAAGATTATTGAATTTCATCGTCTACAGCGCGTGTTAATCTTTTGACAACCTAATAATTCTATAAGGAATAATGAAGGAAGAAACGACGAATGAACCATGAACATAAGTTCTCTGTTTGACTTCGCATATTTTACTTCGGCTGAGTGCGGAAGGAGTTGAACGAAGTTATTTCTGACATTTATGTAATCAAACAGACAGTAAGATGTGAAACCATGATGACCATCGAACCTAATCAAAATATTACGGATTACAAGCGTTAATATAACTCATAAGAGCTAGTTCGTATTTAGTCAACTAAACAAGTATTGGTTAAACTAATAAGTGTACAAACATATAAACAAGCATAAATGAGCTGCATAAGTGTTGAATTACAAAAACATGGATATAATTGTTATATTTACTGTAGATCACAATTTCTTATGAAGAGAATAGATGTAATAGGAAAGTGGAAATGATCGGATTGTTACATGCTATCTTAGTCATTAAAATCTGTCTAAATGCTAGGATGGAACATGCAAGTATGTGTTAGTGCTTTATGTTATAACCTTAGTTGGTCAACTACTGAGAATCAGGAACAATTTGGCAGCTTCTTTGTTTTAGTATATGACATCCATGTAGTGGTCGAGGAACGCCGTAGATGAATTGAAATTAGAAACTTAAACCATTAGTAACCTTTTCAATAGTCCATAAGTTAAGCGCTTTTTATTGAACGTGAAAGTATCGAGTAGGTTCTTTGATGAAGGCTGCCTTGATGGTGTGTTACATACTATGACGAAACGGCTGTCCAGTAAATCCTGGTTTCCAATGAGTGCCTAACTAAGATCAGTTTGTGCTATGAAATGTGGGATTATCATTTTTCGTTGGACAGAAACGTTTAGTTGTACTTTTAATGTCTACAAGTGGTAATTTGTTTAATCATACACAAACCGATTACTTCTACGTTTCCTGTATCAGTTAAAATAGAAGAATGTCAGTCTTCATGGTTTCGATAATTCCACAAACTGAAACATCATTTTTTCTCTTCTAACCGGTACTTTGAAAGTCACAACACAACACATGTGTTACATTCAATTTAAACGACAGATAGTAAATGATGTCTGCATAAAATTTGTTTTAAAGATGTCATGAGTATTCGGAGTTTGACAACACCTTAACCAGTAACACATTATATAATCAAAGTATGCCAACCCGGTGAAATCACAAGTCAGAATCGAAGAGGTTCGAAGATACCTTATGAAATGCTATCGATATATCGAGAAGTGACTAATCTGAGTTGTCTAGCGGTTGTAGAAGATGTAAAGCACGGTTTACTCACTCGTGATCTGATGCGGGTGCGTGACTGAGCACCTTCAACTAGATGAGTCCAGTAAAACTAATGTGGTCAGCATTAAATGTCGGAGACTTGCAGTTTTATTGATTTCGGGGACTTACTTATCCTATCACTTTCAAATAAAGACTACATTTTTTAAATCTAATTACGAACTACAGTATAGTAGTTTTGAAATTTTAGCTTCATGGATATACCATCGTCATTGATGAACAATTAACAGAGAATACTTCATAAGTGTTGTAAAGATAATCAAGACTTTTATATATACCTCACAAAACACT
The DNA here is from genome assembly GCA_944470405.2 of Schistosoma mattheei. NCBI lineage: Eukaryota > Metazoa > Platyhelminthes > Trematoda > Strigeidida > Schistosomatidae > Schistosoma > Schistosoma mattheei. The sequence continues at coordinate 16,390,270 of OX103948.1, read as the reverse complement.
GAACAAGCGATTGAAATAGTCTTTTGTAAAATACTGTTAAATGAAGCATTAAAAACTATCATCAACACAATTCACATTTTACTGTCCATTCATTAATAGTGATGTATATTTTGGAATTTTATGTCAGATATTATGAATGATTTTTGTTAGAGAGTTTATCGTACAACTATGGTGAGTGTGATTTTATGATATTGTCTTAAAAGAAATTGTTGAATAATAAATATCCGTCATTGATTGTTTATTGAATTTATGATTGTATCTATGTAATATTTGCTAAATTGTAGAGTCATGATATACGCTGTATAACGATTTCAGAGTTTCATGACCATGTGATATAACTGCGTATGTGATTGCTGGGGTAAAGTGTATGCTATCACATGACTTTCTGTCGTGTGCGCAAACTCTTGAGCTCCAGCCCACTGAGTTGACTTTCAATAGTGTGCAAGTATAACATGAATCAATCCACAACATTGCGTTATCATCTCTCATTGTTTTAGCGGGTTACTGCCTCACAGCCGACACAGTTAAGCTCCACTTATCATGGTTCCTTATTAGAATACTGGTCTAGATTTCACAGAACTTTGACTTTCACACTCATAAGTTATTCTTTGAAGTAAGTTTAACTTCAGTACTTTATCTTTGAAGTTATTGATGAATTCAAATATTCATATACATTTCTTGAAGGGACATTTCAAATATCATTTTGAGATTGTCCTGTCTTTATCATGAAAACAAGTTTTTCGAATACATACGTTTACGTTAATGTACTCTTAAGTGACTTTGTTAAACTGGAAGTGTGGTTTTATTCATTTAATATTTTGACTGAATTAGTTTCGGT